>VXBO01007135.1:2927464-2984837 GCA_013400135.1 Rhinoptilus africanus
TTTTTTTTGGTACTCAAGGTGATTTGGAAAATGGTGGTGGCTTAAGGAAGCCTTTTTCATTTCAGTGCTTTTGGATGCTCTGTGGAATTTATATTGCTTTAAAACACAAGTTTTTAAAAAGGAGGTTCTAGTACTTAGAACTAGTAAGCATGGATTTCAAAGAGAAAGATTTAACAACTAGAAAGAATGTCTTTATTTGTTTTTGGGAAGGGTATGGGTTAAAATGAAGCCCTGGCTAGAGTGTAACAGGCCTTTGGGAAGATAAAGCAGGAACATGACAAAATTTGCCTGGTGAAAAGGAGCAAATAGGGTGAGTGTGTGGCATGTGTCACTTGAAAAAAAAATGGTGAGCAGTTTTAGAAATCAATAATTAATGTATGTGATTTTAAATACTGAAGTAAAAATAAGCTTAACCCTTTTAAAACCAGATTTTGCATGATGAGGCTAGGATAAGCATCAAACTGGGTACGCGGGTCGAAACTGTCTTGCTGTGGTCTGACTTTGATGGGAAAGGGTGAGAACTGCTGTTCAGTGTGTGGAAACTCTTCGTTCAGCTCTCTTTGATAGCTGAATGAGAGCTCAAAAAAGTTACATGCTTTATGTGTTAAAAGATTTCACACGGGAGGATTTTACATCAGTGTTCTACTTGGTGTTTTGGGACCGTTTATCCCAGCCCGCACAGAGATGTGCAGTAACATCACAGTGATGTTTTGGAGAAATAATGAGCTCGGAAGATCCTTTGCATGATAGAAGTGAAAGATGTCTGTAGGAAACTTCCCACATACAGCTAGAGATCCTGAAAAACTCATTTTTATATTTCAGGGATCTTAAATTGGTGACATTCTTGCCAGGGAATTGCTAGAATTGGGGAACTGTTAAGCCACTGTGGAAACCTCTTGACGCAAGTTAAAGTTTTGATTAATATTAATGATCAAAGATCTTAAGAATTTAGTCCCCATTGAATTAGACAGTCAGTGGATTAACAAGACAAATGCTAAGAAGCTTACACTCGGTCAAGCCATCGTTTTTCTCATTAATATGCATCAATATTTACTCTTAATTGAAAATGGTGTAAGTGAGGGGTGTTGTGTGTATTCTGGAAAAAGAAAGAAGGTACATCCTAGCTATTAAACAAAGACAGTTTTGCTCTTAAGAGACAAAAGGTACTTTTTTAAAATATGAGGAGGTTTGGGGGTCTTTTTGCTTTTAAAAAAGAGAACACGCTTGAAGGTACGGACTCTTCCTCTTTGCATGAGCAGCGTCCTTTGGGAGCTCTAAACTTCTGTAGGCGCCATGGCTGAGTAGGTACAGAGACCCCAGGGCCTCTCCGCTCTGGCTCTTCTATGTGACTTTCTCATTGTGCCGTGATGTGGAGCGTCAGGAGCTTTTAAAAATCTGCATTTGTGCTCTGAACGCCACAGAACTTGGGCGCAGTCCTACTGCACGAGATGCTGCGCCAGATCTATTCAAACTACATTGTTAAATATTAATATTCATAGCTATCTTGCTCTAATGAGAAGTACTTTGTGTAGCTCTCAGAACTGTTTCAGTTTTAGCCTTATTTTTGTTTTTCAAATGTCATGATCTAGGCAGCTTCCAGCTCCTTTCTTTCCTTTCCTCTTTTTTTTTTCTCTCTGTGGTTTGGCAATATTAAGTATGCCCTGACATTTCATTAGCATTTCAGACATTCGCATTCACTTGGAAAGTATAGTTGGTGTTTCTAAGAGCTTTTTATGAAGTTTGACAAAGGTTTTAAAATGAAGAAAAGTAGTGTCTTTTTATTTTGGCAGTCTCTGCTACATTTGTCAGTGACAGAATGTGAGCCTCTTGGCAAAACAGTTTTTAATATAAATACTAGATCTGATTGAAACAATAAAAGCAGAATTTTCTGAAAACTCCTTGAAATGTCAAATTTGCTGTCACTGTAAAAAGTTAGAAACAGATCATTATGAGGAAATATTGTCCACAGGGTTTTTAAAAAATGATTCCTAAATGCAAAATGTAAATTTTCTGTACAGTTTTTTTTCTTAAAATTGTATTGAAATAGATACTTATATTTTTTGTTTCTGAAATAACTAGTTTTGAAAAAGAAAACATTTGTTAACCAGGGTGGTACATGAAAATGCAAGGAAAATGTGTTATCTGAAAAATTAGCGAAGTAATGATAATAATACAGCTAATGCTACATTTTAATTAAAAACAATAACAGGGACAATTTTCAAAGGCATTAATACAAAAGCGGTATTAACTTTTCCAAGCAGGTCTAATAATATAAAGGACGAGTCACCAAGAGCATGAAGGAGACTGTTTATTTATTTGTGGTTTTAGGAGGACTTACTCAGGAGGCTGGAACTTGTGATTTTGGAGAAGAGAGGACGGTTCGGAGCAGAGGACCCCCATGGATATCCAAGTAAGTCAAATGTGAAACGAGGACTGTGCTCCACCTTCAGCACGTGGCCCGTTTCCCTCTCCAGGGCATACGTCTGTGAGCAGGAATGACAGCTTTGGTAATCAAGGGGATGGAAGTGGCGATGGAGATTTCTGTCCTAGGAATTGCTCTGGGTGTCGTATAGAAAAGAGAAGGAACGCAACGGAGGCTCCAGAGGGAGCGGTTGACATCCTCTAGGAGGAGACTCTTATGGAGAGCAAAGCCGCTCTCGTGTGGGAGCTGCGATGTGTTTGTGTCCTCTGAGACCCGTATGTGTATCTGGGTTAAACAGTTTCAGGGGATCCACGAGGTCATAAACCCCACTATTTAGGGTCACTCTTTCTCACTTGTTTTTCATAATTTTACTAGTTGACGTCTTATGGAGTTTGTTCCCAAACCTAGTGTATACAAAAAAGGAGTAGAGACCCCGAAGTAGGGTAAGATAACTAACGGCTATCGACAGCCTGGCCAGCCTTGTATCAGAAACGGAGCTGAGGTCCATGATCTAAACGTGTCAGTGTCCCAGGTCCACCGTGTGGCTCATTTGGACCAAGCCTTCCTCCAGGGAAAAATTCTGGAGGCGAGGAGGAATTATTTTTATTTCGTATCCCTCGTTTTTCAAAAAAATACCTTGACATGGCTATCTCCACAGTTAATCTGAATTGCTCCATATTTTTACCTCTTTGTGAAGATTTCCATTGACATTGCAATGGGAATAAAATTTTGAAAGTAGCCTAAATAGCAGTTACGCAGGGATTGCTTCTTTTCTCCCTTCTCCTTCACTGCAGCTCATGTTTTTCACCACGTAGATAAACTAGGCGGCTGAAAGCTTGGAAATTTATTTAGGCTCAAGGCTTTCTCCCAAATTGCAAAGCCGAGAATCCTGCTAAACAGCAGGAGAAGATCTAACTAGTACAGAGTGTTATATGATTGGTAACAAACCCCTTTCTGTAGCTGTTTGCCGCTGCAGGCTATTTTAGGAAGATGATTGTTTTCCATATAATGGCTTGCACTGTATGTTTGTACATCGCTTTGTAACAATGAGGACGTTATGAGATTGCTCCCATACCTACTCTTCATGTCCTGCTAATTCATTTTCCACGAGACAGCGTTTATAAAAACTACAGGACAAGATTTTTCCATACTGCAGTTAAAATAATTGTTCTTTGTAAAAGCACCTTGTGCCGTGAAGTCAGGGGGGTTCACCGACGGTACTAAAGGCCAGACCTTACTTTACTTGCGAGCTGCACCCAGCATCCTGCGGCTTCCAAAACGCGCTGTAGGGACCTGCTTGACATTTGCTGCTTAAACAGCCGTGTACTGGGTGGGAGAGGTGCTTTTCCTACCCAGTCTGTTGTTTGATGGTCGGAACTGTAGCTAAGAGGCACTGTGGGAAGGGCAGGCCGGTTGTGTCTCCCTCAGACGTGTTTATACAAGGCACTGGGTGCTCTGCGCTGTGTTTCCAGCTGTACGCGCTTGGAGTGGATCCGTGTTGCTACAGCCCTAAGTAACTCAAGCTCCAAAGCCTGTCCCTTTTACCCAGCATCTTAAGACTGATTTATTTAGTTCTGAAGGCAAGCATTACCTAAAGATGTGGGGTTTTATTCTGCAATAGCTTTATGCCTTCCAGTACTTTTTTCGTTAGCCACTGGGACTTTATTTTTCCCACCACTGTGAAGAGGAATTCAGTAAAGTTTGCGAAGAAAACTGGGCTAACTGGTGAAAAAATCATGAGAAAAACATGGTATAAAAAGTTGTTTTATAGATTATTGAAGCTGGATGACATAGGCTCTAGTGACTGATTTAAGTCATTGAATAACAAGATAGAAAATAATGGAAAAAGCCAAAGGTAACAGCCTTGATGGTAAAGTTAAATGATTTATCTGACTATAGCTGTTCTACAGTCAAAGGTTAATGTACCGAACTGGTGTAAGGAGTTATTTCAGGAGGCGTGCAAAGCTCTTTCATGTTGCTGACATTTGTTTAAGTTGTACACTTGCCATTCCCTTAGAACTGGCCTCAGCGGTGTGAAAGTGCAGTGTTGACCTCTACCGTGTCAGGTTGGCACATACACAATTATCAGGGGTTTACTGAAGGCAAACAGCACAGCACCATTCACACCAATGACAAAAGCAAGGGTAAAACTGCAGGTAATAATGGTAAAGTCATAGGTTAATTTTTTTTGATATACTCAAATAATATGGTTCATACTTGCATATTTTTCCAAACATGTGGAGAACATTCATTCCTGTCTAACAGATCCCAACTGATAAATTACCTCTGACATGTAGGCAATAGTGTATTACAGTAGGTAGCAGTAATTTGGGCATCTGTGTCTAAACCCCCTTTTTCCCCTTTTTGCACTGACACCCGCCTGCCTTTACTTTCCTATATATCCTGCTTGTCATATGCTTCTTCATTCTGCCCTGTCAGTTTTCTCCCTGTTGCTCCTCTTTTGTTTCTTCTTTCATTTCTCCACTCATTTCCTTGTCCTCTCCATATTTTCTCATCTCACGCTGCCTTACCAGTGTGACTACCATTCTCTATCTTTCCAACCCACGGCATCTGGTTTTACTTGGCTGTCCTTGGCAGGCCTTTTATATTGCTCAAGGGGTTGGCTTCTTACTGGAATATACACCCTTCTGGGGCCTTGGCTGGTAAATGTTAGTGCTCAGACTGTGCCTGCACACTGTTGGTGGCATTTTGCAGAAGTTCTTGGTCTCTGGAGTCAAATCTGTCACAAGGGCAAAGACTATGTCTGTTCTCAAACACTGAGGCTTCTGCACAGCAGGACAACGTCAAAGGGACCTGGAAAAAAGTTAGAGCAGAGGAGGCTGCAAGGTATGGTCTACAGACCTTTGAAAGTGGTGCACCTATGGCGAAAATGTAAAAATAGTGATGTGGGGAGGAACAGAGGTGGGTGCTCTGTTGGGGGAGCTGCTTCTCTGCTTGGAAAGAGTGTCCCACATGGGGTAGGACAAAGGGAGAGCGGTGTATAATCCTACTTAAAATAGCTGTGAAGAAGAAATACATATCACAAGTGATAAGATCTGAGGAGAGAAGTACAACCCTAGTGAGTCTAAATCGCTGAAGCGCCACTTAGCTCTGCCCGGCAGAATGCAGGCTGGTTTTTGTTAAAACAGTGCATGCATTCTTCAGAATTTGCAAAAGCGGAATTAAGTTAATGATAGGCCAAGAGAGAGGGAGGTAGGAGACTGGCAGATTTCTTGAAATGTGTGGACACATTGATGCCTCTCTCATCCGCCGCTGGAAGCTAGCGACTTGGTGGGAGTAGTGAGGAAGGGAACTGATTATAGAAATGACACGCAACTTAGCCGTGCGCTTTCCTAGCAAGAAATACTGTTACACACCAGTGTCATTCTGCTTTAGCACTGATTTATCTGGGGGATAAAATAAGCTTCTTTCATTATTATTTGTTGTTGATTTTTTTCATATGGCTCTACTATTTGACGGTTATTTTCCCATAACGTTTTCCCAGCATGCCTTCAGAAATATCAGAAAATGCTCAGAAACACTCCAGAAAAGTGCCAACTAAATATTCCACAAAGTGCTCGCAGATCTTGTGCAATGTTTCCCCTGGTCTTTCCCAGCTGTTTTTTAGCATTGATCTAATACTTCCCCAATGAGCAGTTAGCATTTTTGTGACATTAAACATAGTGGGGAGGTTGTGTTTCTACATGTGAATAAAGTGACTGCTCTCGTTTTTGGAAGAAAATAAGTGTTCAGTGTTCCTCTTCAGCAAAAATTGCTGCTCCAGAGTGTGCTTCTTAAGCATGTGGTTTCTTATGATCTTTCAGGGTTGCCTGTGGCTTCTCCAAAGGAAACGAGGTACTCTTAGTACTCTTCTTCTTTCAATTCAAACTGCTCAAAATACTTAGCATATGACACTTTGGTTTTCCACTGATATCAATCAGCTTTGAGGTTACCCGAGGTGTTTTTCAATATACCTGTGAGCTAAAGAAGAGATACCTATGCCAACTGTCTACAGCACGAGGAATTTTAGTTGTAGGGATGTACAGTCGTGCAAATCCTACCTGTCTCATGAAACAGTTTGCATTCACTTCACCAATGGTTCTTGTCTCTTTTCTTCCAGGTAAGTCGTTTTGTGCTGTTTGCTTCATGCTAATTGTTTCATTGTGGTAGTGTTGCAGTCACAAAGCTCATCAGCTGTTTAAGCTGAAACCTGGGACTTTGGGAAGCCCAGGAATCATTATGCAGAATGAGGCCTCTAGTTGGCCTGATGAAATCTCGGTAGGGCATTGTTGCTTTAGCAGGGCAGGCGAAACCCACGGTGCGATTTGCAAAGCTTGTTGTCTTTTGAGGACAATCATTTCTGGGAGGTATTGCAGGGTCTTCAAATGCATTTCTCTGGGAATGTAATTGGTAGAAATCAACTCACACCATCTTTATAGCTAGTAGATGTCATAAAAAACGTTCCAGGTAGATCTCATTATGATCTTAATGCAACACTGAAAGGGACTGTCTCTTATCAGATATAATGAGCTTTTCTTGCTAGAATACTTCTATACGCAAAAATGTCACTTAGCTGTGGACTATGTGCTGTGAAACTAGGTAAAGTCTCTATGGACAGAGCATTCAGCACTCCGGTATCTGCTGAACGGCCTCTTTTCATAAAACATTATAACTATGAGAGTGAAAGTCATTGCAATATTTTGCGTATTCAGGATGTTCTCTATTAGGAACGTTTTATGCCACCAGTAAATTCTACACGAGACTTACATTTACATTAAACTTACATTATTAAGCCCTGTGTTGGATTTCTAGGCAAATACATATTAGTACGGCATCACACTGTGCAGAAGTTGCTCTGTGCATGCCCAGTGGAAATTCATTCATGATTTCCAAAGGCAAATCCATCAGTGGTCAGTGTCGGATGGCTGTGCTCAAGCAGTCATCTGCCACCACAGTTAGCAGTGGGGCGGGTTTCTCTTCAGTTAACTAGTGAACTGTCGATTTTCTATCTCATTTTCAACAATAGTGAGGGGAGGGGGAGAAGGGAAATCTGATGCTTTGATACTCGTTGCAGATTTTCAATGGAAATGCATGTAAATACAGTAATATGTTCTTGCGCTTGCTGTACAGAAGGCACATTTTAGGATTCATGATTTTTTTAAATGATGAAGACATAAATGAAGGAAATACTGACTCTGATCAAGATTTAGGAAATGAAAGCTCTTGCTACTCTTACTGGTGTTAGTGGAAAGCTGCTGCGGCTCTTCACCCCTTTCACTGTGCTTCCTCTGCTGTTGCTTTGGGCTGTAACAAGTTATCACATTTATGGGTGTTCTGAGGAGTATTATGTGAACTTCAGCTGATATTAGGGCTGAGTCATACAGACATTACACTGATATTGCAAAAAAAAAAATAAAATCAGGTGCTTGATTCATTCAACAACATAAAAACTGAAAGAGGGGACATTGAGATGAGATACTAGGAAGAAGTTCTGTACTGTGAGGGTGGTTGTATTAGTAGAGAACATATGTACAGAAGTTATAAGAAAAGTTCAGACTATAAAAATATATGCTTGTAAAACAAGAACATATAAGAGCAAGTCAGAAGAAAACAGAGTTAATAGAGACTGAAAGATTACAAACTGTTGTAACTAATGCAGTGCTTAAAATGAGAGGTCAGAGTGGAATCTCTCACTGCAGACTCATACAAAATCGTTAAGAAGAAGAATTACTGTTGACTTTAAAATGACTACTAACAATTTATGCTCTGTTTTTGCAGTCTTTCTTTTTTTTGGTGATTCGCTTATTTGTTTTCAGTACTGATTAATTTGAGAGGAACCATAATAAGACAGGCTTCAAGGCTCAACTTTTGAGTTCCTTGAATGAATCTAGAGAGACCATTGCTCCAAATAAAACTAGCTGTATAAATATACTATTGTATAAATGTTTGAGAGATACTATTGGACTGGAACAGCATCCCAGACATTACTTCTAAGATTTATTGTCTGGGAATCTGCATAATAATCTGTAGAATCTCTATTATCAGAATCAGGCCATGATCCGCTTTACTTTAATTGGCTGGCAACATGCTCTGCAGCATGTTATTCTTGCTATCTACTTAATCCTAGGAAGAATAAACTGGTCTCTGGAAACAGCAGACTTATGAAAGAAAATATTAGACTTTATATAAACCAGACTTAGGGTTCATAGAGAGGGGCACCCTTGTCCTTGCTGGACTAAGTAGTTGTTGCACAAATAACCCGTGCCGGCATACGGAGCACCTTTGTTGTCTTTGTTCCCTGATGAGCTGAAATGAGACGTCAGAGTTCGTTTGTCCCCTGCTGTGCACAAGTCGAGGAAAGAAGCACCTTTTTGTGTTACTGACAATATTTGAATGTCCCCGGGCTTTACGCAGCACCGTGTATTCTGCAGCAGTCACTGTGTTTCTTGTTCAAGGCTGATTTAGTCCAGTTTAGCTGTGTGGTTTGACTTCTTAATGTATTCATTGTCAACACACAGCTGAGAAAAAGATCCAGGTTGCAGATGGCATTGGGATGCCTAAATAAGAAGACAAACTGTTCTGTGCTGCCACAGGGCGGTGGCAACTGTGTGAGTTCACAGTTAGCTTTCACATTTCACATAAATGAGTTTACATGTAGGCCCTTCCGTAGGGAACTGTTTGGCATCCTTGTGTAAACAAGGCCTTCCTTGCAGAGAACAGGCTTCTATCCCAACCTCAGCAGGCATCTCACAAAATGTGGAGAAGTCCAAACCATCTGTGTGAAGGACCTGCGCCCCCACAGAGCTTTGCTTTCTTTGCCTGCAGCTTTACTACCATTTATGCTGCTGCCAAAACACCTGAAAGGTTTCAGTGCCAGAATTTCTCCAAAAGCGGTAGAGGAGTCCCTGCTACTCCCAGGCACGCTCCCAGAGGATCACAGAATTGTTGTGGTTGGAAGAGACTTAAGATCATTGAGTCCAACTGTTAACCCAGCACTGCCAGGGTACCACTAACACACCTCCCTCATCCCCACATCGACACGGCTTGGAAATACCTCAAGGATGGCAACTCAGCCGCTTTCCTGGGCAGCCTGTTCTAATATTTGATAACCCTTTCGGTGAAGAAATTTCTCCTAAAGTCCAATCTAAACCTCCCCGTGAGGGAGTGGTTTAGAAATTGAAACTTGAGGCTGTTTTCTCTCCTATTACCTGTTACTTGGGAAAAGGGACCGACCTCACCTTGCTACAACCACCTGAAAGTACCTCCAGGGTGGTGAGAGCAGTGCGGGTCCTGCTGCCTTGTTGGCAGTGGGACTGGGGCTAGGCGTAGAGCAGCACAGCCCCGTCCTCTGCTGCAGGGCCACGCGCCCTCCCGGGGAGCAGGTGGACAGATCTTCTCACTGCTTATTAACCAGGAGTGCATTGGAAACCCACTGATGACTGGTGATGGGTCGGAATTCCTCTAGCTTGTTAAGCAATTTAGTTACTTAATAATTAACTGGCTAGACTTGCCCCAAGGAAAAAACCTGTATGACTGATTTTTTTTATGGAAAAAAAAATACAGTTGCCAGGAAACAATAGCAGTAATTTGATGGGGGTTGCCCTTAGCTGTTGTGTTTTAGGTGAATTGAAAAGTTGGAGGCGGGTAGGAGGATAATAATAAAAAAAAAAGTTAGAACAGTTCACAGTGCACAAATTATGATATTTCAGAATCCAAGCCGGAGTTTGCAAGTGGTTAGTCCCATGTAGCGCTTCCCACCAAAGACTGAAGGAACTCGTGTGAAATCCTTGGGTTTTTAGTAAAAGGCAGAAACAGGGCAGGACACACAATACGCATTGTTCTAAATGCTAGTCAAAGAAGAATTTTATGTGACAGCTGCAGACTATTTTGATTCAGAAACCATTTTGTTCATAGAAATGAATGGCAAACCCCGATAAGACATCTCTTAAGTGGTTCAGTAGAAAATTCTCAATAAAACTTTTCTGAGAAACGCTTTCCAGCTGGACCAGCTTGTGGTGGCTAATGAAGGCACCAACCACGCTTAGGTCTTGTCGTGGAGTTCGGGTCCTTCTGTCCCCAAAGGAAACAAATGCGTTGTCATTTATTAAAGGTAACGGCCCACCTAATTGCTGCTTCTGAGCGTACTTGTGGAGGTACCCTGTGATTTGCGAAACACTTAGAAACCACAGGTATTCTGGTTATCTTGTGCAGTGGTGTATACAAACACACGTATTCCTTCCTGAACTCCTTGCGGTGTGGTAGGGAGTTATTCATAATTGGGTAGGATGTTGTATCAGTGTCCAAGTAACCAATTTGTTTGGAGTGGCAAAATCTTTTAAGGTAAAGTAATTTTCCATCTATTATTAGACCAACTGATTTAGTTAGAAAGAAGACACAGTTTTCTGTCACACAAGCTGTTTTTTAAAGGATTTTGTGGGTTTCTTCAGGGGTTCTTTAATGACATGGAGAATGAATTATGTGTCCCAAATCTGTGTATTTTTTTGCTGTATCATTTAGTTTACTAAACATTATTACACCGTACAGACCTTGCCTTCCTCTGTTCTTGGAAACATTGCAACTTGAACTCATAAACCTTCCCTTGGGAACTGCTAAAGCTCACATCATGTATCTTATTCATTGTTGAATTTTAAAGGAATCCTTGGAGTCCTACTTGCCACGTTTTCATAATGTTTAAATTTGATTTGTTGTAAATTTCTCCAGAGCTTAATTGAAAGAGTTTTAAATTGGATGGTAGGAAGATCCAGGGATTTATTGTTAAATATATCATGGAAGTTGCATTATTTCCTCATAACAAAGCCATAAAACTGTGGTTGGACATGACCCTGATCTTGCAAACAAAGGTGCCTTCAGCTGAGTCTGGTAACAAGTTCAAATGATGTGTGGAAGTCTGTTATGTTTTATGTTGGCTGTGTGATGCTTTACTGCATGAAAGTATGCTTGTGGGTTGGTTTTTTTTTTCTTTTCTAATCTGAGACAAATAAGTATGCCATACGGCGGTGAGGACTCGAGTCACAGAGAGCTATCGCCCATTTCCCAAGCTACTAGTGCTAGAGGAAAGCTAGAATTATAGGGATGTTTAAGGACGTTCCTTTTAAAAATAGTAAGACGCTACACGGAATTGATCTGCAGAGGTAGCTTACTAAATTCTTAGAGAACTTTCCTCACATCAGAAAACCAAATGTATGTGGAGACATGTGTGCTAAACTGTAGAATCAGGGTAGTTTGCATCGTGGTATTTAATACACCAATCAACCAATGGTTATGTGTGTTCTCCTAATTTCCTGTTGAGCTACGACTAATATCATAAGCCTAAGTGAGATCTGAAAAATATAGCAGTAATTTCAGAAAAGCTTCTAATTTTATCCTTCTTTGTTGCTTGGTAGCAATAGTTCTAGCCCAAATAAAACCTGAAAAAAAAATATATATATTTTTTTTTTAATTAGAAAATAAAAAAGTTGAGTCTAGAAATAATCCAAACCTCCTTGCATAACTTTCATTGGTTTTCCCTGAATGCTGCAGGGAAAAAAACCTCCATCTCTGGCTTATTCCAGTGGAAAATGTTTGCAGAGTTTGCATGGGACGTAAATTAAAGCAGGAGAAAGTCGTAGGAAAGCTGACAGCAACTTGGTCTGTTTTAAAGAAAACAAAGGGAAAGTCAGTGGGAGCCTGGCTGCCCTGGAATGCCTGCCCCAGTTGTGAACTGTGAAATCCAGATGGTTTTCCTCCCGAACAGGGAGCGCTGTCGCAGCCGGGCCAGGGCTCTCCAGCACGGATACCTGTGCCCCACGCCGGACCCGCGGATGGAGCGCCGCGGCCCGAGCCCCGGTTGTGCCTGGAGCCCTGAGGTTTGAGCAGCAGGCAGGAGAAGCAGTGATGTCCCTGCTTCTGTGGTGGGAAGGGGAGGAGGAGGAGTGCAATTTTAGATGTAAAAGTAGCTGTACGGAAATATTGCTGTTATTAAATAAGGCAAATGTCCCGTGCTCTGCAGAAGGCTCTTCCTATTCAGTAGTAATACAGACTTCCCTGGGCTGCCAGCGTGGTTAAGCTTACTTGGACATGACATCTAAAAGGAGATGATTCAGACTTCTCCAGTATCAATAACTGGATTACAGTCACATTGTTTATTTTGGGCCATGCTAAGGCAGCATCGCTCCAAGTGCAGAATCTCCGTGTTGGAATCACTGAATTCCAAGGATGGAGCGGCAGGTTCTGCCAGAGGGAGGGCAGAGAGACTAGGGTGTGCTGCACATACGGATCTGTCGATCCACTGTGTCAAACTGCACTTGTGATTGGAACATAAACATGTCACTGTTGCCAGACACATGTTAAATCCAAGCGTATGTCCTCTTTACTGAGAGGGAGTGGGAGAGAAGGAAGTAGCTTCCTAATTTTGGAGCCCTCTAAAATGTTAATGGTGCTCGTATCATAACTGAAAATCAAGGAACGTGCTTAGAGGTCTCACTGCCTTCTGCAATTGCCATGATTGCCATGGGCTGCAGTGCTGCAAGGTCACATGTGACGCTGGAGATTTTTTGTGAGGTGTTGATGTTAATCAGCTTTCAAGGGCAGGGTGGCATGTTTAATGATCATGGAAATGCCTAATACTCGTGCTTTTGCTAGCTATCTCTTGCATGCCTTAGTTCCAGCCCATCCATCAAGATTAACTAGAATTTATTATGTTCAGCTTCCTTTCAAGAGGTGTCATTAAAGGCATATAACCATTTATAAGATTTATTCATTCACCTCAAGGATCCTGGAAAGATGTGCAAGCTCAAAGAATGCACACATAACTTGATTTGGGATGGGATGAAGGCTCCAGCTTATCAGAAACATTGCTTAATGAAGAAGAAACACCAGCCCAGGGTACCCTTCTACCCGTCATCAGTCTCCCTCTAAAGCAGATGCTATCTGGTCCTCATGTAGCTGTGTTTATACAACAGCTTTTAACGCAAATTTGATTGCCACCAGGATACTTGGAATACCCTCAGTGCTGCCAGCAGCACGTCTTTAACTTCTCTGTGATGAATCTCCTCTCAAAACTTGATCCACGGTCTCCCTGACTTGACTAGCTCGTACCCAGGAGGGGATGCAGAATCCCAGAAACATCTCTGGTTCATTGCAGTAGTGAACATATACCAGACTGATGCTTCTGTAAATGTTAGACTTATGATATACAGTGTGCTACAGGGACGATTTGCACATGCTCGATAAATCCATCAGTCTCCGTTGACCCACGCATACATCACAGCCTGGCAGTCCCAGAGGCACTGCGCTCATTACAGGTGCACGGTGGAGCTGATCCATATGTGGTCCGACAGGGCTGCTTGACATCTGGAAGTGCCAGATAAATTTACAAAATCCGCTGTTTTTTTTTTCCCCAGCGACGTTTGTGGGGGGGAAGGTGGGATGTTGCCTCATTCATTCATGCGTACACTTGTAAGTAGAGCCTAAGGAGGCAAATGTGTTAGAATGAAACAGAGCTTAGCTAGAATTCCTGAAGTATTTCAGAAAGAGAAATTCCTTTGAAGGGAATTAAGGAAATGGAGTATTAGTAGCCGCTTCCTTTGTTTCCAAAACTTCGTAGAGGACTGAATTTAATATGAGATGCTTGAGTAATGTAATGAGCTCTTAGCTCTCTTGAGGAACTCTGCAAATAAAATGTGGGGAAGTCGGGGAATGTTTAATGTCTCCATGACTGAGTGGAACGTTCTCCTGTAGCATTTTGGTTCTTCAAACCAGATCACGGCATTGGGAAAATTAAGGCAAGCCCTTAGTGATGCGATAGATATTCTCGAGTTTGAAAATCCACATACCTGAGTAAAATTTTGGCAAATTTAAACAATGTCTGCATCAAGACCTTGAGGCGGTTGCCTGAAGCCCATATGTAAATTATTAAATACTACATGTAATGGAACCCAGTATTCTTGTAACATGAAGCAACAGCTAAATGGAAACTTTGGCTATTACCATATTCATGTTTCACGCTAAAATATTTTCAAGATCAAAGTTCTGTTATTAAAACAATGGGCATAAAAATAACAAAATTACTTTTTGTAAAACAAACAGATTCTTTGTATCTGAGAGGCTTTTCACAGAAATCTTTATTTTGAAATGGTAATACGTTACAGATTTCTTTGCTGCACTACTTTGATTCATTCATTAAAATATTTTTAATTTTGGCAGGTTGCAAAGGTCTAAATAAAAGCATTTTAGTTACATAAATACAGACTCTATGGACTCAACAGTAATATAGTACGTTTGGAAAACTGTCATTTATTCTGAAAATATACAAAGACCAAACCACAGACAGAATTTTCTGTGCATTGTAAACATTCTCACAGTACGGGTATAAATATCCCTTCTGTGATTCATTGCATGCCAGGTCTTCAAGTAAAGAGAGAGAAAAAGAAGCTAAAGAAAAGGCATTATAAATTTACCAAGATGCTTAAAGGCAGTGAAAGCCAAACAAGAAAAGAGCTTACAAAGTTTTAAGACACTGTATACAGACAGGACCATAAAATTATAATAACAATACTAGATAATATAATCTCATATTTACATCACTTCCATCTGCCCAGATCCCCTCAAGCTGTGGGGTGTTTAAGCAGTCGCGGTGGCGGCTGTGTGCAGCGATCACCGTGTCTGCTGGGGCTGGGCAGAGCTGGGCAACTGCTCCATCGCTGAGGGGAGTGTAGGAGAGTTTAACAGGGCCAGCGAAGAACCTCCTCCAATTTGGCGCGTGGAGCGTCTGCGTTTGCAGTATGAAATGTTTCAAGACCAGGTTACCAATTCTTCTCACTATTTCCATAGCAAAGGTTTTCCCCTCCTTCCCTTTGAGGTTTTTGCTGTCCGATTTCTGTTAGGCTTTAGGGACCATCTTGTCCCATATCCTTCCTCCGGCCGTGCGAAGTGCCGCGTGCTTTGCAGGAAAGGGCACCCACCGGTTGGCAATGGTACGGTGTCTTTCTGAGGCAGAAGATTTTCCTAGCTTTGGTCGTGCAGTGCGGACCAGGAAGCAGGAGCATTTTTAAGCTGATTACCTTAAGCTTACCTGACGTAGCGGCAGTTGGTCTCACTGTCTTGACCCACACCCAGTTGCTGATTTGCAGTACCATTAATATCTCTCATTCTGCTCCGTCTCGCGGCAAAGAAGTTGGTGTTTGATGTCCAGAAGTACTTCGTTTTGCTGTTCAAGGGTTACCACGGATATGTGGATTCCTCCTCCTATGAACCAAAACCTTTTTTAAGGAGGAGGGAGAGATCGGGGCAGTTGTCCTTTCCCCCAGGCCACAGCACCCACAAGAAGCAGGGTCCATTGGGTCCAGCCTTTTGGCTTCCCCATCCCACCTGGGAGAAGGTCCCTGGGGAGGGGGCAGCCGAGGGTCCAGGCTCCCTGTGGGGCTGCCAAATAAAGCCTCATTTTAAATGTAAATGTATGTAAATTTTGGTGGGTCTAAAGTAAATTTAGACCCCAGAAACTAATGACTTGTGGTGCCTTTTCTTTTTTTCTTTTTAAAAGCATGTTTTCATTGTCTTAAACGTGTTTAAAAATGCACCGTTTTATACCCGGTAAAGTAAATCCTGAAGCCTTTCTCAAGCCGAACTCCTCTTAGGAGACGACTTTGCTTTTTTCCTGGCAGAGCTCCCAGTGCCGTGATAGCACTTTTATCTGAGTAAAGCCCTGCGTATTTGCATGACACTGAAGAGCTAAAATTATCTCTAAATAGAGCAAAAAAATTGCCAATATGTATTGTTCTAAGAAAAACTGCTCTTTGGTTGGCCCGGAGGGGACATATTGTAAATATGATTTAAACATGTCTCTGCTACTACTGTCTGATCTTATCATCAGATGTTGCTGTGGAATTTGTCTACGCAGACCCTAGAAAAGAAAAAACAGATTGAGAACATTAGCTTATGCTGTGAGAAAATATCTCCAACTTGCTTCGTCTGGCACAAAAAAAACCCCAACCCAACCAACCCCGCATTAGAAATATGCTATAAAAAGGGAAACAAACATTAAAATGCTGTCTATCTACTTTTATCACTCCGAACTTAAAATGTAAGTGCTGCTTATTGATTCTTTGATGTCAGGAAAGTGACATTTTTCTCCAGCCCTGTCTGACTGTTGTGATGAACTTCAGGTTTTCATCCGTCTTCCTGACACTAACGGTACAACATGCCTCCGAGCAGAATCACTGCCTGGAATCTGATTACAATAGAAAAGAAGCAAGCACTTTTCAGGCTTCTTTATGTTAAAAATCTTGTATTTGTCCAATAAATCATGTCATCTCACAGACTGGTCTAGAGAGAGGCTGACTTTTTGTCAGTAGAATTTTTTTTCAGCGTAAGCCAGCAGCGCATCACACTATATATGTTATGATTGGGTTTTTTGAGGAGCAGCTCAAAATGCTCTGTAATAGGGCACTGGGAAATGAAGATGACGAGGCCTATAAATGTCTGAAATTAAATGCAGTTTAAGAACTGGAGTGTGTTATCAGGCAGAGGTCACAATTAGTTTTGCAGGGCCAAAGCTTTTTACATTTTGTGAAGAAGTCCTGGAAAGTGCTGTGTATTGAGAATAATATTTGCATTTTACAGTTGTTTGAAATGAATCCAGGAAAGATAGGAAGATGACTGGACATGAAGAAATATTTACAATAATCCGACAAGATTACTAGCATGTCTTTTATTTAATTCATACCTTATAGATACCAAAGATATGATTTCATAGGCACAGTACCTAAGACAGCTGACGTAATTTCTATGGGTTGCAGCAGCGTCAAAGGCAGGATGGTGAGAATTTAATCTCCTGCTGCTCAAAACGTGCTGACCAGGCAAATTCTGTGCTTGGAGGAGGGACTATTGACTCTAAAAAAAAATAAGTCTGGGACACAGGACTTGGATATATTCCCATTTATGCCGCTTGCCTGCTAGGTGACCACTGGGATTAGCTAGGTTGGGGCTATATAGTCTTCAAGCTCATTTCCTGATTCTAGCATAGACACAACGGAGAGAGAAGAAATAGAAATTAATACCCTGACTTTGTCTTCCCCATCAGTTATCTGTTTCAGAGCTCTCAGCTTAGTGAAAAGTGTTACTTCTCCATGCCACCCTTCTCATTATTGACATGGACAGCCCTTATGGTTGCACAGTCTTACTCAAACCAACCTCGTGAGTCAATTCATCGGCCAAGAATAATACCAGAGCCTCCTGTATATGGAGGAGAGACGGGACTGGAGACCGCGTGAGATCTGCAGGCACATGGTTAGTGCTCTGCAAGGCAATCGAGTGGCAGGGTGGTGGGTGTGATGTGTGGGCTTCAAACACATGTGGGAATGAACAAAACCACAGGCTGGAACATGTTTTAGACTTTAGACTTCAAACTGTGAGACAGGAGAGGTTGCAAGGAGCTTCTATGACTAGAATCACGGAATTTAGGAAAATGCTTAGCAAAAGTTGGCATGGTTAGAAAAAAAATAAATTTCACCTACAGGAGCTCTGAGTAAGAGTATGATCAAAAATCGAGCTGAAGGTACGTGACTATGTGAAGAACAACAAATGAATGAATGAAAAGTCCTTACAGATTCTGTGTAGTCCTTATACTTTTATAGAAAAATATTTATGGTCAAGGGAGTCTTGCACTTGTGTAAATAGAAGTTTCCATATGGTAAGAATACTTAAAAAGGAGTGAGGTTTGTCTATTTTGTATTATCTCAGCTGCTTTTTTGGCTGCTGTAGCTGCTGCTTCTCTTTATTCAGAGACAAAGGCGGGGTGCGGCAAGTACATTATAAGGAGGAAACTGGGTTTGGAGTGCTTCCCAAAAGTGCTATTAATTTAAGCAAAACTTGTATGATCGAACATTTGGAAAAAATCTATCATCCTAAAACATTCACATTTTGATAATGTATATAATCTGCATCTTTTCTCATTTTCACTGTTTTACTTCAGGAAAATGGCAGAAATCAGTGAACTCTGTATTATTTCCTCCCGGAGAATAATCAGACTAAATGGCAATGGCAAGAAAATTTCATATACAGCAACAGTTACTATAAAGGCATTTAAAAATCTACATTCCCTAAATTCTGATTTGAAGTTATTTTGTTTCTATAAAGGTAGTTTAAGGAAGAGTAAGAATAGAGTTATTTAAATTTATCCGCCCTACGAGTAGTTCTGAAGTCAGCGATAGTCAGTAGCTGTATATACCTGCACTCCTTTAGTCCAATTATTTTGTGTATTTTGAAACAGAGAGCTTAGATATAGTATATCTCAATAAATACCATTAGAAATGTGCTTTCTTTTACCTTTGCGCCTGTTTCGGAGCAGACTGGAGAATACCAGTGATGAGGATGTGTCATTTTTGCCTTTTGTTTTTCTGACTATTTGAATTCCAAATAGAACATGACAAGGGCAAACTACACTTTTGAACTCTGACCTCTACTTTAAACTGAATGCGAAGTCTAAATATCTTCCTCTTTGAGTGTATCCAAAGAGAGGTTTGTCAGAGACATCTTATAACCTTGTGGCTGCAAGGCTATCCTCTATTAATTAAAAAAAGTTTTCTGAAGAAGTTCTGACTCAGTAGAATAGACGGGGGGCAAATGTGGAGAAGAAAGGCACATTGTTCCAGTAGACAAAGACAGGGTATCAATTTTCATAAATCTGCATTCCCAAGACAACTGTTCAAATCTGGTAAAAGGTCCAGTTCTTTGAACTTACATACCAGAAAGCTTTTATTCCTCCGCTCCGCAGCAGACAAGGGTACAGGTTAACTGTGGCTCACTTTAGATGATGCGGTGAGAAATTCTTTAGTTTAATGATGGAAGGTACTACCTACTTCAGGAAGAAATGAGAAAGAATGAAAGGGTTACCTGTGGTGCCAGACAATGTTTTAGAAGATTCAGTTTCTCTAAGTTTTCAAACTCCAGCTTTTAAGCTTCATGGTTTTAAATTCCTAGGTGTTATAATTAAGCATTTGACATTACTAAAAAAATGCATATTTATTCCTGGAATAGCACATACCAAAATTTTAACCATGAGTGTCCTAGCTAGCCTAAAATCATTCGGTTTGGAGTTCTTATTGCTATTTCTTCTCTCTTTGAGACTAAATGATAGTATAAAATGGACTTTATTTAACCACAGGAGAAAACAGATACGGGGTCTCAGCTTCTGTTAGTTGGTCCTGAGGTACGAAGCTGTCTTTCACTGCACAGTTTACAGACGAAGGGTGTTTACACCAGTTTACAAGTTCTCAGCACCATTGCATTAGAATTAAGTGCTTGGCCACTCATGCAGAATAAGCATATTTCACCAATTATTCCCAGGGCTTGTGAAGTACAAACATTTGCTTCGGTATTTTCTCCAATATTTTTTGCTTATTTTTGTTAGAAAAGCTTCTGTGCTGAGTGAAAAGACCCTTAGGTACCTACAGCCATAGAAGAAAAGCAGTGCATAATCTAAACCCAGAAGATATACGAAGGGTGGAAGAAAAGAATTAATTCCTACACTGAGATTCTTTTTGTCTCATGTAATGCTTGTTCTGTGTTTGTGCAGCACCTTCTTCTTCTGGGTCCTTGGGTACGGAGATGGTAGGGAAAGGTTTTGGGTAGTGGTGTAACTATAGTGTGTAGAAGACTATGAGGACAGTGACACATATTACTTCTGCAGTGATACACAACGAAGGCCTAAAGCCCTTATGCTTCTGTTTGCCTTCTAGTTTTCAGTCCTTTTTTTTTAATGTTTTCAAGCCTTTTCCCCCAATCAGGAGGGCTAGGAGTATACTCTCCTAAAAGTGATAGAGTCCTGGCACAATCACAGCACGTTCATGACTGGGGCTAGAAGACAGAAAATCCATCAAGATTAGAGCTATAATTGAGATCTCTAGATACAAGTTTGTCAGTGTCAGGAGAGAAAACTGCCTGGAGTGATGCTGGGGTTCAGGATGAGGAGATTGAAGTTAGAACACCAAGAACTTACTTTATAAATTTTCCGATGCGAGTTTACAGACTGCAGTAATCCTTGCATAAAGGGAATGAAGCAAATCCATGCACAGAATGCAGTGTATATAAAAAAACCCAAACCAACCAAACAACAAAACCAACAAACTGCTGAGATTTAAAAATACAAATCCCTTCCCCTCCTTCCTTTCTTCTCTTCCTTAACTACTTGCCCCTCTATGAGCTTTCTCCTCACTATTCCGATGATGGTCCTGCCGGACAGTAGTGATGTCTGTCTTGGGAACCTGAAGGAAGCTGAAATCACATCACCTTTGGATCTGGTAATAGGTGCGTGCATCTAAAAGAGTCCTTTTCTTCTATAGCTACAGGCAGGAACAGCAAGTAAATTGTTCCGTGCTTTTTAGACATGTTTAAAATGAAGATGAAATCATACCCAGCTTCTTTTGAAATGAATGTAAGGGCCTGCAGAGGAAAAAAGAGCATTTTAAATTACCGTGTCTGTTTATAGGAATATGTATATACACGTGCACTTATGATTTAAAGACAATTTGATAAATAGAGGAACTGATCAGTCTTTACTGTTTTAAACAGGAGAAGCTTCTTTGATGAAATTTTGAGGAATTACAGAACCAGCTAATTAAACCCAGTGTCCATAAAATGATTTGCTATCAGTAATAGTTATACTCTGTGTATTCCTGTCCCACAGTGTTGATAATTGCAGATGCTCTTTTTTTCAAGGATAAAAGGGCACATTAGTGTGGTAGCTAAAATTACTCTTCTCACCACTTTAGCCATTTGTCCTTTGATCCTCATATCATCACAGACCTTTGTACAGCACTTGGGGGAATCATCTTAATTCTCAGAAATTATTCTTGGGCACTTACTCTTCTGCTTTTTCATACACATTTTAAAGTTTCTTTAATTGCACCCTATCACTGTTTTACAGCCTCTGCTTAACGGAAAAAATCTAAAGAAACTTTTGAGGGATAAATTCTCTTCTTTGTGGTGCAATCTGCACATTGGTGCCCTAATTCCTGCTGTTGCTTCCCTTGACTTGCGTAAGAACTAAGCTACTTGAACTCTTGCACAGGATACTCAGCAATGATCAAAACCTAAATAGACTGTCAGTTCAAAGGGTTCATAATTTCCTTGGAAAGAATTTCAATTAAAAAAAATCAAGAAGACTATAACCTAGGTAATGTCTGGATGATAGAAAAGATTTGGAGTATTCCACAGGAAAGAAGACACTCCGGAGCAGAGGATTTATATTGTCTGGCTCAACTGTTTGTATGTGGAATTATTATAAATGTTTTTCATCAATAGGAAGAGTTGAAATATGGAATTAACTCTTAATGAATTGGAGACGGGTATGCGCTCCCAACTGGAGAACGTAACCTAAGCTACAGTGGCCCTTTAATCTTCAGGTTCATAAAATAAGTAATGTGTTCCTGACTCCACATACTAGGTCATCTGAAAGGCAGTGATTATTATGCTTTTCATTAGGAAAGACTGAGGGAGATAAAGGAGATTCATAGGCCGTCTAGGCTTTAAACAAACACGTAACTGATTTGTTAAGGGAATATCTATTTCTTTCTGGGCAAAGCAATAAAACTCCAGTTAGGGGAAGGGTAGCATTGCTCTCAGGAAGCATAAGATGTGTGAAATGGGAAGGTCTCCAGTATAAGAAGGTGAAAGATAAGGGTGTGCATGGTTGCCAATTATTTTAATGTGCTATTGGATTTCATTATGTGTTATGCTATATATAATAGGTACTGATGGGTTATTAAAGTAGCAGGAGGCTTGCTGGCAGATCTAGGCTATATTTACGGTGTGGTTTTCATAGAGAAGGCACTAGACACGGTGCAGTAAATAACAGATAAATTAGACTGTAAGAGAGAAAGGTCATTCGTGTCATTTGTTGCCCGAGGACTTGGTATAAATGGATGGCCAGGGCTGGCACTGCGCAAAAAGCAAAGGGAAGAGGTGGGGAGAAGTTAGAGCGGGACTCCGGGCAGCTCGAGGAGTGTTGGAAACCCAGCGGTCTGGAACAAAGGGTCTCCTAAGTCTCACAGCAACTGTTGTAGTTTGTGCTCGCTGTATTTGCTGAGAACGGTCAGTTCAGGGCTGACATAACTGGTTACAGCTTTTATCTTCATCCATACACAAGGTCCCCTGGGCAGGAATCCCAGGCTCTTTGCAAAAACTGGTATTTTTAGCTTTTGTTCGTTTCTCAGTGCAACGTGCTGGTAACTCTGTGTGTCCTCCCAGGCCGGTGTGAGGTTAGCAGGGCTGGGTTTAGTGCCCATCTTCCCTTCCCTCTCGCCACTCCCTGCTGCTCCCTCTGACATTGTGGTTTGGTTCTGAATATGGGAACCACCTGGCAAACAAAGCCTCTAACACCCACCATTGTCTTCCCGAGGACAATACATCACAACTATGCTGAGTGGGTCAGGGAGGGAGCTTCGCTTCCAGACAAACACAGACACAATTGAAATGTTTAAGACTTGTCAGAAAACCTCTTGGGTCTTTAGTACAGCCTTCTTTTCTCGGCCAGAAGTGATTCTAAATGTCTGTGCCTGACATCCAAGCCATGTTAGGATGGCAGCTGTAAACAGGGACATCAAATTGGATTTTAAGGAGCGCTCTGTTCTGGGGGGTCTGCTGGAATCTCGCTGAATCCATGCTCAGCACATGGCACAAGCCCTAAGAAAGGGTGATTTCAAATCTGAGAAACTCTAATGTAAGGGAGAAAAGAACTTGAGGTAGTCTGTCTTTTGTCTTTGAAAATGCATGGCACAAATTTTCTGTGTCAAATATTTGCTTCCAGCTGTTGTTAAGGAAAAGAAACTGAGGCGCAGTGTGAGGTGAAGCCACGGCAGACGCAGGTGGCTGGCGTCTCTCAAGCCGACCACCCAAATTAGAAGTCCATGGTGAAGGCATAGCTCTGATCCCCGTGTGCTCACCAGCACGATTGATGAGAAAGCAGAGAATAACTATGGTGGTAAAGAGACTTGACAGAGAAAGGTTAGCGTATGGGTAAAAGAAGAAAGAAACTGTGGGTGATGTCTATTTAACTATTGACATGAGGGCTGCTTCACAGTTTGGTCATGCATATGAGCGCAAAACTGACGTATTGTGGGAGTATCTGTCAGCAGCGCCGTCCTCGCGGTCCGGACAGACTGACCGGCAGGCAGCACTGCTACAAGCAACCCGTGATGGCTGCGGAAAAGTGCCATAAAATCACAGAATCATAGAATGGGTGAGGTTGGAAGGGACCTGTAAGATCATCAAGTCCAACCATTAACCCCCCCTGACAAAAACCCCTTCTAAACCATGTCCCTCAGGACCACATCTGTGTCCATTCAAATTACATGATATTAACCTGTATCTTTATCGTTTACACTTATGGAATTCAATTATGAGAAATATTTATCACAGAAGACTCAGTTTGTCACAGTCTCATTAAAAAAAGGCTTAAATGACTGACGGCAGTTACTGGTATTTACAGAATGAAAGAATTATGAAAATCTGTATTTTTTCAAGCGAAGCCTCCTGTGCATGATTTTGGAGATACACTTTCCATGTTTACAAAAAACTTAAGTTTTAGAAAGTGATTTCATAATTCCCAAGAAGAACAACAACATCACACTGCTGTCCAATGGGAAATGGATCAAAGGGGTTTTATTTAGAGAGACGTTACATTTCTTCACAGCACTTCCAGTTGTTGCCGGGCTGTTGTTGCCACATCATCACTCCTAGATGTGCATCAGGCTTGGAATGTCATTAAACTTTGTGTTGTGGCTTGCAAAAATGTATTCCGCTTGCTGCTCTGTGTGGAGGGGAGGGGGAATTTTTCTGAGTCCGTTAAAAGTGTGCTCGAAATGAAGAGGTTTTCAAAAGGAAATGTTTATTCAGAAGTGAAAAGCACGATCAGAGTGGCTTCTTTCTGTCTGTCGTAGGTTGTAGAAGCTTCATGTTTCCCTGAAATAGGGCAAATCTTACTGCCGTGTGAAATTTATCCTCCCTAAGCGATGGACAAAGGCTTTCTTTTGCGGAGGTGTCGGAGAAATCCTGAAGGAAAGGGTAACGGTGTCGCCCTCCCTCTGCCCCAGCTCCAGTTAGTCACAGCCGTGGTATGCAGCTTGCACAGGGGGCTGGAGGGGCTGGATCCGCGTAACCGCAGCGTCTCTGGCCTGCCTGAGGCTCTTCTGTCTCCCGTGTCTGCCAGCCTCTTCTGGAGCCAGCTTGGAGTCCCAGCCTCTTCTGGAGCCAGCTTGGAGTCCCAGCTCTACGACCGGGGAGTCTCTTCAGTTGGGGCTGGACTTGAGGGGTAGGAAGGCTTTGGAGCAGGTTCTGTCCTGCGCAATTTGTTCCAAAGACCCGGACGGTCAAGCGAAAATGCTGCCAAGGCTGCAGGACTGCCTGCCTCAGGTGCTTGTTCCGAATGAATTTCACAGCGGCAGCGTTGCTGGCTTTTGCTTCTTTCTTCCCCCCCCCCCCAAAAAAAAAAAAGCTTTACAAGGCTGTATCGCCAGTTATGGAGGGATTCTGGCTTGTAGGTGAGGTAGAGAGCTGCCTGTCTGGAGAGGAGCTAGAGGCTGCCGGTGCTCCGCGGGATGCAGCTAAACAGCCAAAGCAAAAAGAATATTTATCCTTCAAAAGCTGTGAGTTGGTTTAATGGAAGTTGCAAGCAGCATCCAGGTTACGTGGAGCAGGATAAACCTTGAGGGGGTGTGTTGTCCTGAGTTTAGTTATGAGTGCAGTAAAAGCTCGTCTTTTAAAATGAAGTAGTGATGATTTCTACTTTTATCATCAATGGAAAAATCTTTTAAAAAGTGGACAACAGTATGTTTTGTTTGCTGCTTGTTTCACAAAACCTTAGACTATTTTGGGAGGCCAATAAAGATTCACTGACGTCAAAATGCAATATTAAAGGCAGATGTTTCTGGTTAGCTTATTTATCCCTAACCACTTTTCCTGACTTTTTTTTTTTTTAGATAAGTCTAGACTAGACAGAGCACATTTCTGTACTTTTAAACTGATCAGTTGTTTATTCAACAGTTTTCAGAATATCAATTGTATTTCCTCTACCTACTATCATTATTAATTAAATTAGTGTGTGGCATTTTGATAAGCCCACAGTATTACTGTGCTTGATCCAGAAAAACAGTCTCTTCCATAACAATTATCAGTACCATTATTAGATACAGATGCAGTGTGCCACTGGTATGAAAAATGAAACATCTGGAGAAGATGGATGTTCAGGTAAGTGATACAAAAGACCTTGAAGATTTAGATAAAGCAACAAGATTAATATGTATGAAGAATTTCGAGTCTGTGAACTATTTTTGGTTCATCCCCTGCCCTAACCCCAAATATACCGTACAGGGAAGTTTCTCAGAGGAGACGAACTCAGGGTTGGATGTAACAGCAATGCTGCTTGAGATGGGGGTGAGGAAAGCCGTGTAGCAGCGCGAGGCTGCTCTGCCACAGCACCCAGACTCTGCAGCAGCCAGCGCTGATAGGAGAAGAAATATTGCTCCATTAGCTCTAATGGTAAATATGCTCTGGATCGGGAAAGCAATAAACATAAATATAGACATGGGTTGCTGGAACCAGTCTGGTTCACTTACAGAAATAAAAGCGCTCAAGGCTGCTTCCAGTTATGCCACCTTTTTTTAGGCAACTGGTATGGTCCTGTCTACATTTCTTTTCCACCAGAAAATGGATATTGCCTCCAACAGAGGTTGCAAGAGATTAAGGCAGCAGACGGAGGGGCTGACAGACTGCATGCTCTGCCTGTGCTTGAGGAGATGAGGATCAGCTGCTGCAGACTTAAATCTGTGTCACTGCCTCTGCTGGGAGCCTGCCGCGGGGCCCGGCCGGTGGTGGCTCCTAAGACCTGTTCGACATCAGGGGGATGAGAAGGAGGGAAGGGCTGGAGGATGGAAAGAAAGGGCAAAGGTATAGGCACGTCCTCCCCCTGCTCACACTCCAGTCTCCCTGAAACACCTCTGGCTGTTCGTGGTCGTCTTCCCACCCTTTAGCATCCATCCGTTCCTCCTCAGTGCCTGTCTTCATCTGCATCCCCAGCCCCTCTGTCTCCTGCAAATTCTCACTGGCCTCTCCCGGTCTTTCTTACTCCTTTCACCTTCCCCAGGAAACACCCACTGTCAGCCAGATTTTGTGATCCTTTCCCTCAAGCCCTCTATACCCACCTCCCACCCCAGGATTTGGTGTGACTTTGGACACATTGCTGAGCAGCCTCAGCACTGCTTCTCTCCTCAAAGCCGCTTCACTCACAACCTCCTGACACTTCCCACTTCTCAGCTGCTCCTGCTCTTCTCCACCTCCTTCGATTCCTGCTGGTTCTTCACTGCCTCTTCTTCTCGCTCCATCCCCAGACCTGATCTGTGACCAGCACAAAATTAAACTTAGCCAGTATTTCTGGGAAGCCTTTAATTAGCTTTGGGAATAGAAACAACAGTGTCAACCTCAGACTAGCCAAGGATCCTTCCGCAGTTGGCTCTAGCGCTGCTCGTCTTGCCAGCATGCTACAACAGCACCCCGGATTTGGCTGTGGATATGGCTTGATCATGAGGTTTTTGACCTTTTTTCCTGCCTAACTTAATGCTATTTTTAAAACTCTGCCAGGGGTTTTTTTTTTTTCCCTTGACAGCTGGATTTGACTTAGTATTTCCGTATGATTCCATAACATCTTTTTACAGTATTATCGTATTACTTATTTTCATTTTTAGCCTAGGGCTTCATTTGAGGGCGCTGAAGGAGTTATTGTAATAACTAACATTCCACCAGATGTGTAGCACAATAGCCAATAGCTTCAGACAAATCTTTTTATGGTTTTTCTATAATAATAAAACAATAAACTTTCAGTTTATGTGAAGACACATTAATGTAACTTTCCACATGTAATTCAGCTTACAGGAATCTTAAATCTTCCAGAAAATAATGCTTAAGTAGATTACCATGAGCCTTACTGGACATTTAAGGGAATATATTTATTAAAATGTACTTTGGTCATGAGAATATGCTTGACTTTAAGCAAGTAATTGAAACCATGTTGGACCGGATCCTGCCAGCCTTGTGCTGTTGGACTGAGCCTTATTCTAACTGAAATCGAGAGGTGACTTCTGGAGTCGGTGATTATTTGATCTGAATTTGAGTGCCAGATCTGTTATTTAGACAACTGCTTATTAAGAATTATTTGATTACGTGGAATGTAAGCAGTTGTGTCTAGACATGACCTACATAATCCAGGTGATGTTATGTTCTCACAGGACTTACTCATTGCTTTGCTACGAGCTCATTGCATGGGGTCTCTGCTACCCCATGAGCAAACTGGGAACCAGTCTGTGGCTCTCAACCACAAGCTTTGGCCAATTTTCCGTAGTTCAAGGGTGCATCTGTTGTTTTAGGAGTGGGTAATATGCATTGTCTGATCTAGGTACCCCAAAAAACAGCTAGAAGGGAGGTTTCTCCACATAGTGATTCATATCTCCTGCCCTGATCTGCTCAACTTTCCCCTGAGTACACAGGAGAGGAGACGTCTCTCTTGGGTGCCTAAATGAAATGGAGCCATACTCTTCCTCCCATTTACACCCTTCACCTTCCCATCCCTCAGCACATTTTACTGCTGAAACGCTAGGACACTGCCCCTCAAAACCTGCTGCTTTACAGCCCTGGACACCCTCTGCTCCTCCTTAGGTCTGACTTCTGCTCACTCCATGCTGCGTTCAGGTCAGGCAGTGCCCGTTGGTCATGACCTTCCCGCTGCTGTTGCTGAAATCTTCCCTTTTTTGCCTGAATGCATTGGGTGTGAGGGGGGAGGAATTCAGGAGCCTCGGAGAGGCCACCCTTCCCTAACTGCAGTACAGGATAGGAAGGAAGCACTGTATGGCTGCAGCCTGCTCCTGCCTCACTTGAGTGAAAACAATGAGGATTTTTGATCTCCAGAACTGCGAGTTGTTGGAAAAGGTGGTGTTATATTAGGAGTTGTGGGAACCCGATGGGAAAGTCTTCACAGGTAGACTTGACTTAAAGATCAAATGGAATGCTAATATTGCATAGTAAATATCTCTTTTTCTAGGCTGCCTGAGTGCTGACTATCATTAATCCCATCCAAACAGCCCCACTAGGAGTGTGCTCCAGGTTCACAGCTAAATGCTTAAATATCTAGAAAGCGAGAGCCACGTTAAGGTTTTCCATGCGATCAGTGCTTCTCTGGGGTGGGTGTGTGTGTGCATCTAGAGTTTGGGTTCGTGCTAGAAAATGGCAGGTGGAGTGAGGGTACCATTCCTGCTGAAACACTGCAAATACCTTAGTATTCTGTCTTAACAGAAACTGAAGGAAGAAATCCTATTTATCACCTCAGTATCTGAAAGTGTAAATCTTCCTGAATTAAAGAGGTCTTCCTAACCCATTAGAGTGCATTTGCATGGAGCAAGGATAAGAGGTGCCGACTTACCTTTGACTATCAACTAGTCAGAACACTGCACAGCCCGTTTTCTTTTATTCGTTATGCTCTTAGCTAACTGCTGAGGTTTTAGCTTACTGATGTAGCAAACACAGACGGTACATACAGGGTCATACTAATTTGAGGTTTATCTTTAACCAGTATATTATCTGTGGATGAGAAAACATTGTTGAAGTTATGCTCTATAGAAATGCTTTGATGCTTTCTTTGAGTCTTTAATGTAAGCTTTTCCATTTCTCAGGACAACGGGACTAATTTTAATTACACAGCAGGCAGGACTGTGGTTCTGTATGCAGAAGTGGAGAGACTAGACGTTCCCTGAGTAATGAAAAGGCCATGCAGGCTCTCCTGTGTTTCCAAGAAGAAACCCTGTGTATTTAGCAGTGATCCCAAAGCCCTTTGTGAAATAAGCAAGTTAACAGGCTTCTTTCGGTGCCTGCCCTGCATCTCTCGTCTGCTGGAAGATTTCTTAGCTCCATGGGAAGGCAAATCAGTGTGAGACACTGAAGTGTTTGTGAGAGATCCTCCCCTTGACGCTCTCCTGCACTCTGAGCGAAATGCTGTCTTTCTGCGTCCCTTTGGCTTATCTCACCATTCCATTGGGTGGGTCACCAAATGGGAAGTGTTTTCCGTGAATTACTATTTTATATTTTTAAAAATATTTGATGCCACTTTTTTGAGCTTTCATCATAATCTGGGGGGTCAGCTCATACATGTCTGCATCAGCAGAGTGAGTTGATGGCGATTCCTTTCTGTTGGGATCTTTTTGGGCAAATTTGTAGCTCTTTTTTTTTTTTTTTTCCCCGTATTAGAAACGACAGAATCTGGAAACCGTCTACTGTTAACTGGAGCAACAAAGAAGCTTTGATTGCGGTAAAGCCTGGGCAAAATGTATAGCATGAAATTATGGGATGATCCAAATAAGTGGGAATTTTGCCATTGGCTCCAACAGAGAAAAGATTTCACGCTTGCTTAAGTTTGAAATCTGAAAAGCTGAAGCAAGTGAAAATGCCATGAAAGCTACTGGGAGAAAAAACCCCACACTTTAAAAGGGCTAATTTTCTTTGAAGCTCATTTCTTGATAGCTAAAGAGGGTCTTGGATTAACATCAGGATCTCCAAGTAAGTAGAAGTTGGGCCCAATAGGGGAAGTTTCTTCCAACAAACATAAAAGAGCTTGACAGCAGAATGTGGGCCTTTTCCACTCTCGTTTGTTGATCATTTAAGATTCCAGTTGATTCCCCCGCCCTATTTTCTTACCTGGAGCTCTTCTGAAAGGACCAAATGTCAAAGGTCCATGCTGGTGAAAAATTAATGTAAATGCACAGTTACTCCATTGAAATCCAATATGATTTCCTTGAGAGCAGAACTTGGTTTTACTTTCTAATCCGTCACGTCAAATTCTTTGGCACTCGCACATAAATAATCACTCCCAGGCAGTTGTTACAAGTGGGCACTGCACGAAATATTTGCTTATCCAATACTTCCACAGAGCCTTCTATTCAGCTGTAAATTATTAGGGAAGAAGAACGGATGTGATTAGCTCTGAAACCCATTTCAGCTCAGTTGTTGCTGTTACTTCATATAGTCTTGCTCGCCCTCCAAATCTAAAGGCCCTTCAGCTTCTTGCCTGCTTTGTACAGTTTGTCCTCATGATTTTTGACGCAGGATCCATCTCTTTTACTACTAGTCGTGCAGATAAGGAAACCCTATGTTGTTTTTCTGTTAGCTGTAGAATGCTTCATCAGCCCTGAAACACCTTAGGAAAGGTCTTGCAGTTTGTATTGACGCAACTGACCCATAGTCTCCCAGGTTCTTGTTTAGTGGGGGAGCCGAGGCTGGATCCAGGAAAGACGTGTTGTCTTGCTGTTAGGAACTGGTTCATTAAAGCAATTCTGTTTGGATCATGTTTCCAGCCTGGGGCTTTGCTCAGGCTCAGCTTTTCAGGTAGCGCTGCTCAGCAGGAGCTGCAGACCGGGCGGCATTTCTGCATGAGGAGGCATCTCTCTTGTCTGACCATCTCATCTCAGGAAGGGGCTGCGTGTGGATAACCCGGCTTACACCCAGCAGCTTCTCTGGTGTCTCCCATTCCTCCTGTGCAAACTGATTTTGATGTTGGGTGTTTGGTAAACCTGTGCCAGAATGCAGGAGTTTTACCCTAACCAGATTGAAAATGGGAGAGATTTTATACTTCCTTCTGCCACTCTTAATTATGTAAGTTTAAAGAAAAAGTTTGGGGGTTTGTTTTCTGGATAACTTTAAATAAATCTTTTTGTCCGTGTTCCTTCCCTTTTCAGTGTGAATATGAGGGAGTGCTGTCTATTCTTTCAAATTTACCAAGAAAAATTATTTGGTCTGTTTAGGTGGGTGCTTTTTATCCCCAGACTGGCCTGTTTGATGACTCCTCCTTAAAATTAATTGTGTTCTCTCTGCTTTCTCCATTCCCATCAGTTCTGTGTATTCCTATTTCCCCTATAGGCTTCATCACCACCCCCCTGTCCCTGTAGCATCAGCTTTGCTCGTTCTTGGGCTACAGGAGCAGGAAGAATTCTTTCTCTTCCTCCAGAGTAAGCAGAGGAACATACGACAGCCCAGTTCCCTTCTTATTCCTTTAAACTATCCAGGATGGAGAGAAGAAGGAAGAGGGAGTTGGGGGTGGAGGGGGAGCCCAGCGGAGCTGCTCCCTGTGCTTGAAATCTGATCCTTTTTATCTGCTGATCTTTCTCCATCTCCATTCCCCCTCCTTCCTTGTCAGACTGGTGTTGAGTTACTGATGGGAGCAAAGAGAGCATTGCCTGCTTTTGGGAACTTGCAATTGCTTCCATCCTGGGAAGCAGGCGCTAGGATAAACAGCTTGTCAGAAAGGTTGGCTGAAGTTTCCCTTAGCTTGGCTAAAATTTCTGAGAAAGTTGGAAGTTCTTGTGTGATTGGGAGAGCAGCTCTCGCCCTGGCCAAAATCTACCGCTTGCCAAAAATTCATGAGACTTGGCAACCTGGGTAATGGGACACGAGTGGTAAAAGAATGAAGGCCGGTGCCGTGTTACACACGCGTTGAGTCTGTGTGATGTTCCCTTCTGGCTTTGAAATCTGGGAGTCACTGGGTAATTGCAAGGACACAGCCATTTGTCTGCAAGCGCGGCTGGTGCTCACCAGCTCTCGCGGGTCAGAGTCAACAGAGCAGGAGGAGCAGGACCAGGGCAGAAACATCTCAAGATCCTTTCAGGCCTCTAGGGTCTTAACGCTGCTGTTAGCCTTAGTTTTAAAATATCTTTTAGAATTAACCGTCTAGCATTCTCATATAGATATCGTATAAATCTACAGTTTTATAAGTGTTTCAGACCAGCTGGCCTGTTCTCCCGTGTACGTTTTGCTCCAGTTGTGAATTTAACTGAAAGCCACGAAGCCGTGTTGGAACAGAGGGTTCTGTTTCACAGGAGTTTGCTGTGATTTCAGATCACTTTCTGTTCCAAAATGAGGACGTAACACAGTTTTGGATTCTTGTGGCATGAGCTTTCGGGGGGAAGCATTATTTTAAGACAACAGAAACTTTTCGGTTTAATATAATTTTGGTCTGAAATTGATTTTTCTGTTTTATATTGTGTAACATAAGATTAAAAGGGTTGAAAAAATGCATTTCAAAACAGAAAAATTCCACTCAAAGGAAGTCTGAATGTTCAGTCTCAGCCTAAGCCCTATTCCAGCTTTTTTCAAAACACAGTGTCACTGAAACTGACACATTTCTGCAAACATTTTGGATTCAAGGAAACCAAATTTCCTCCTGGAAGAATGTCCTGCTGGAAAACTTCTCACCATCTCCATCTCGCGTTACTTGGCAGATTTCACATTAGACATTGCTTGTTCCCCTAGCCTTATTTAATACTTTTCTTGGAAGTCTTGCCAATTTTTTCAACCCAAATGTGGAGAACTGTAACATGTGATGAAATTCACATCAATACTGCTCAATAACCGCCCCCAAACGCAGTCAGTTTGTCTGTGGCAAGGCACAGCTGAAGGCCTGGAGCCCTGTATTCAGGGAGTCGAAGGCAGAGGCTCTTTGCGTCGTGCCCCACAAGACGCCCAAGGAGTGTGGCTTACGGCACAACACTGTGTGCCCCACTGTATTCCCAGTACTGCTCATCGTGCAAGTACTTCTTTCAAACCTGTCCTTGTAAGGAGGCTTCCAGGGTATTCAGAATAATGTTACACTCTGGAGAGCACATAGGAAATGTTTCAGTAATATGGGTACTTCAACTCAGAGAGGTGGTAAACCAGCGACTAAAATCTAGATCTAGTCCCCCTGTAATAGCAGCAGCCCCCGTGCTCTTGGGACACAATCTGTTGGTTGGTCTCTTCACCTGTGGCTTTTTTGCCATCATTAATCGGTTTTCTGTCTCACATAGTAATTCATCTTTTCTCTTCGCCGTAAGCCACCCACCGTAAACTAAAGCTGATCCCCATCATTGCAGTGAAGACTGTGTTTAAGCGAGAAAGCCTTTCTCCTCCTTCCTGGCAGGTTGGAGATGTGGAGTGGGCAGAGGTGAACAGGGAAGTCTGCCTTTCCCTGGTCTAGGGTAGACCCGACTTGTGCACAGGCACTTTGGTCTGTGGAAGAGATCGTCCGGCTCGTGCGATGATCTCAGCACAACGTGTCTTTCTAGATCTACATTCTTCACAGTCACCTCTGCCCCGGCTCCTGCAGCCGCTCGCTCATCGCAAGGACAGACCTCCTTTGACTTTGGTGGTCCCTGCATATCCCTTGCAAAATTCAAATCAGCTGGCACTCTTTTAGCATGCCGTTAACACACACAGGCTATGAAAGATTAAAGGGAACTCACGTTCCTCCTCTCCACATGAAAAGGGTTTGCAAACTCTTTCAGTGCCTATTTTTTTTATACTCATGGTAAGGAAATAAAGCTGAGTCAAATAGTTTTCCAAGATCTAAGAAAGAGGGCTCGGGGTTATTTTGCACCCTGCCTTGGCTAACATAGCTAATAACTCTGATTTCACAATATGTGGTGTTATGAGAGAGCCACAGAGAGCTGTTGTCAGGGAAGTGCAAAGAAATACAGGAGACTTCAAGAGACACCTTGGAGCAGAGCTGTGAGCTTCTCAGCTGCTTCTTAGCAGCCCTGGGAGTGAAATTCTGCTGAGAGTGTTAATGTCATCACCTCCACAGACTTCGCGTATTGTAAAGTGACACTTCCTGGAGCACTGGGTGTAGTTGTCTGCCTCCATTTGGGCTTTTAGATGTTTGCTTTCTGTGCTTTCTTCAGCTTTGAAGTCATGTTTTTGATAGCTGATACATTTTGGGGGCCTTTGGCTGAGCAGGACCAAGCAAGAAGAGCAGACCTTGCAAGGCCTCTCTAAACTATTGTCGATGTGAGCGCAGGCTCTATCCAAGCCCTGATGATGAGCATACTCGCAGCAGCATCCTCTGTGCCGGTTGTTTCGAATGCCCTTTGGCTCTGCAGCCCGGTCCACGCTGCAAATTAATGTGCTGTCATGTGCCGAGCCGTTACCCTGCAAATGCGGCATCAGGAGTCATAGACATCAACAGCAGCTGTGGTGCATGGCGGTAGTTTGTGTACATTCCTTGTGATTTTGCTTATGGGTATGCACAAGGACGTGTGGCTAAAGGGCCACGGCTGTAAATCCCCTTCTACAGGCAAAGCCTAGGTGCGGCTCTGCGCCTCAAAACTCTCTTTAGCTTCAAACTGGAGCTCACATCTGAACTTCAAAGCTAAATGCAGCGTGTCTTGTTTAAAGGAAACTTTTCAAGTTGATTGTTAGGCAAAATTAATCCCCCCACTGTGTCTTTTTGTGGGTTGAAACCAAAGGCTCTTGCAGCAAAATGGCTGAAGTTTTTAATCCCGTTTTAGAAAAGTGACTTTTGTAGACCAAACAGAAAAAAAAAAAAAGAGGAAATGTAAGATGATTAAACAGGATTCTGCTGTTTTCCCCTCGTGTTCAACATTTGCTGTTTCTGTTAGGTCATCAGCCACCATGAAACCAGCATTTAACTTACAGACTGATTGCAGCAGCTGCCTGAAGCCCTGCGCGTAACCTCAAAAACCAAACTAGAAAAAATACCATTCCAGATGAACTTAGTTTAATTTGCTCAATATATTTGTAACGGAACACGGTATTGCAGATGGGCATTGAAGTTCGAGATTTCATCTGCGTTAGATAAGGGAAGAAAGTGCTACTTTATACAACAGAAACTATTCTGTGTTTAATTCAATAAATTGTAATCATGTGTAGCATATTTGTGTTCACAACAAATGTCCCAGATATCCTGGAGAGAAAAACATAAAAGGCTCCATGTCTTTTAGCTTTAGAGCTGTTAATCTTTTCGAATTCATTTGTTTGGTTTCACTTAGTGTAGCACTTAGTGTATTTAGAGCGTGACAGTTGGCTCCCTGAGCGTGACTCTGTTGGGTCACAGCAAACAGTGTTTTTCTAGTTGTAAGAAAAATCCCATCTGTCCCTGGAAGACAGGTTTTGTCCGGTGTAGTAGCAAAAAACCCCTCTCTTCTTCTAGCTTGTGTTGTTGCAAGTCTCCTGGACATCGGTACGTATGTCTGCAGTCGGGTCATTTTGTTATTGCAGCTTCTGAGCACCTCTGTGTTTAATTTAATAAAAACAAATTGAAGCACAACTGAAACACTGATGGAAGTGGGTAGGGGTGAGGGGACTGAGGTGGAGAGGGATGTTGCGGAAGGTATGTTTGTGACCCACTGGGGATTTAAATCCTGGCCTGAACGGCTGCTGTTAGGACTGCTGGACCATTTTGTCTCTTCTTGTGGCTGGGCAAAATCGGGTTGTTATTCATCTTGGAAGGGGAACGGGGCTGGAGGAGACAGATGGGAACTTTTCTCTGTATTATTCCAAGAGAGTAAAAATATACAGGCTCTCTTCCTGTGTGCTGGCTGTTGGACAGGAGCCACCAAAAAGCCTTAGCAAGTCCCTAAAATGTGTCCCCTGTCTTACTGATCATTTCCAGGAGACCCGTCTAGTGAAATTATCCTTTACCGCTCATCCTTGCAAATCATGCGGTGGAGCGGCCTGCAGATGGAGGTTATACTGACTGCTCCGTGCGAGCCACCTTGTACGGAAAGAGAAATGCTGAAGTTGTGTCTACGCGTGGGCTCTGGTAGCTGTGCTGCGGTTTGCAGAACCAGCTTGCTAAAGCCAGGAGGGCCCTGACAGCGGGGTGGATGGCAGTCTCAGCTCCCCTGCCCGCAGAGCCGGCGCCTCATCCCTGCGGAGGCAGCGGGGAGATGCTGAGGGCGCAGTGCGGTGGGGAGGGAGCGTGGAGCAGAGCGCACGGGGAGGGATGACCCGGGCTCTGCTCCTGAGGCTCAGCGTCCAGCAGCTGCCGCTGAAAGCCTGGCCACATACCGAAACCCCGTGAATATCTGACAAAGAGGTCTAAGAGCTAAGCTGGCTTGGAAATCTCCTCCGAAGACTCTTCCTGCCCTGGCTCTGTTAGAGGCTGAGGTCAGCGTTGGGCTGCTGGACTCTCTGGCTCTTTCCTTAAAGTGAAGATTTCTGCAATTAGGATGATTCCAAATATTTCTATTTGCCTCATGTGCTTTCCATTATTTGTTGTTTATTTTCCTGCATGAAACACATTGATGTTGTTAAGCTGCTCATGGCAGGAAACATTTGCATGAACAAATATTTTGCTAGTTGTGCTCCGATCAGGAAATCACCCAGCAGGGATATTGTTTTTAGTTGCTCTCACTCTCTCTTTTTAAGAACTAATTCGGAGCTCCGTTACCCAGCATGGGGCACGAGTCATTGGCATTTCAGTGAGAAATTTCTGATGATAACTGAGTAGCAGTTGGCTTTCTATTGAAAGTCATTGAAACATCCCACCTGTCACAGCAAATTTACACATTCATATGCTAAAAAGCTCTGAATCCGCTGGTGTTATGTTTCCTTTCTGAGCCAGACTGTTTGCCTCTCACTCGCACTGAGCAGCAGATACTTCCTCCAGTGTTTCCACTGGGGTAAATACGACTGGGAGAGCGAGCGCCTACAAGCTGGTCCGTGGTGATTTGGTCTTTTAGATGTGACGTGAGGCAGAAGTTCACCCCCTGGACGTGGTGTCCTAGGGTAGAAGGGCAAAATGCTAGTGTTTGTGTGCAAACCCTGAATCCAGTGTTGATTTGGGGACTCATTGTGCCAGATGGTGAGGTCTCTGCGCTCATACCACGTGTCGAGTTTTCAGGAATACCTAGACACATTTCCATTTGCAGTTATAAGGCTTAATTGACTTAGTAACATGCATGTCATTTTCAAAAGGTGTTCCTGAGTCTGCTTTCTAAGACATTGCACCCCTCACCCCGTGCAAAGGCTGCCTGCTGGGCACCTACATAGGCTCCCTGCACATCCCGAAGCGGTTGGGATAGTTAGATGCTTGTGGCCAAAATAATGCATCATCCTTCTATGCAGGGCTAATTCCCCACGGTGGGGCTCCTTTCGGTGTAGTCACAGGCTTCCCAGGCTAGAGCTGGCCTGTGTCTGGCTGTGCTGGACTATGGACAGGGGATATACGTGTCTGTCTGCACCCCACAGCGTGGTCAAAACTTTTTCGAGCTGTGTCTGAGCCTCTAGGCCTCTGAGGGGCTGCAGTGCTTTTGCTGTGAATAAACTTCTTCATCACTTTAAGCCCGCCAGCCTTTTGCCTGCCGCTCAGCATCTGCAGGATCAGTTGCGTGTAACACCCCAGACGGGGTTATGGCCTCTCCCATTCGCTGTGAGGTGGCCGAAGGCTGATGTTTGTCCTGTCGGGCACCGTCTGGGGTTGCTGTCCTGGAGTGTATCTGCTTTATTCTGAAAAACCTCCTCCCGGAGACGCAGAAAGCCCCATGTCAGTGACTCTCCCCAGCGCACAAGCCTGTGGGTCCCCATCTCCCCGGTACTGTCTTATTAAACAAAACGGCTATTTCAATAGTAAGGATTTTGGCTGTAGCCACCTGACGGAGGACGGGCTCACAACATGAATGGTGACTAATTGAGCAGCGGATGTGTAATTTGTCATTATTAAGGCCACATTTGTGCTGGCAGCTGCTGCTGGGGGAGGCTGGGCTGAGGCTGGAGGCGATGGCGGATCCAACACTGCCACCCTCCGACAACCCGGCGGGATGGGACGGGACGGGACAGCCACCCTGGGACCCCCAGGCCCCGCCGCCGCCTCCTGGGACACACGGGGGACACGCTCCAGGGGAGCTGCTCTGCCTGCTCCCAGGGGACCTGGTGTTCCGGCAATTCCCCAGAGCCGACACGACCTTCCCCCAGCCATGTGTCCTGCGGCGCGTCAGCACGCGCAGGCATTCGCTCTTAGCTTGTGAGGAAAAAGAACAGCTTTAAGCCTTTACGTGGTAATAATAGGCATGCCTTCCGAACGATTCTGTTGAAGAACTGTACCGGGGGATATTGGTGATACACAAAACGTAGTTCCACGTTGTCGTGGCTTAACCCCAGCCAGCAACCAGGACCATGCAGCCGCTGGCTCGCTCCCCCCAGCTGGGGTGGGAGAGAGAATCAGAAGAGTAAAAGTGAGAAAACTTGTGGGTTGAGATAAAAACAGTTTAATAAGTAAAGAAAAAGCTGCACGTGCAAGCAAAGCAAAAGCAGGAATTCATTCATGCAGGTGTTCAGCCATCTCCAGGAAAGCAGGGCTCCATCACACGTAACGGTGACTTAGGAAGGCAAATGCCATCACTCCAACTGTCCCCCCCTTTCTTCCTTCCTCCACCAGCGCTATATGCTGAGCATGACATCCCATGGCGTGCAATAGCCCTGGGGTCAGCTGGGGCCAGCTCTCCTGGCTGTGTCTCCTCCCAGCTTCTCGTGCCCGCAGCCTGCTCGCTGTTGGGGCGGTGTGAGGGGCAGGAAAGGCCTTGGTTTGCTCAGGAACAACCGAAAACACCAGCGTGCTATCAACAGCATTCGCATCCAAATCCAAAACATAGCACTGCCCCAGCTGCTAGTCAGAAAGTCAACTCTATCCCAGCTGAAACCATGGCGCACGCATAAATCAGTTTGGATGCACTGAGTAAAGCAAAACAATTATAACGAGAAGGTAAAATAGTTTAAAGTGGGAAACTTTCATCAATTTGCATGCTCTTGAGGTAAACTGCTCTGTTGTTCTAGGACAGACTGGGCAGTGGCTGATATTTCTTAGGGCTAAATTTCAGCATCAAATAAAAAGACCAGCTGAGAAATGTTTGAGCCTCAATAGATAATACGGCCTGGAAAGCACTGGTGTTGCATCCTAGGTGATGTGCACTGATGAACTGAAGAACTTTGTGCTGTTAGTGCTGGTAGATCCTCAGAGGAGGTGTTCTCTGAGGAACATGATGGTGTGGAGTAAGGAGCTTCTGACGTGCTGCTGGCCTGAGTACCGCTGACACGAGAAGCGTTAACCTGCATTGGCTTCCAGACGTGTGATGCCTCTAAAGGAAGTGGTTGTAGGTGTGCTTTTGCACATGGATCCGCTAATCTGAGGATCCCTGTGCAAGCATTAGCACTTGAGAGTGTATGTAAATTTATGACATTCCCCAAAGGATTTGGGTTCTATAAATTTAAAGTACTGGCAGGCTGGGATAAATGTAATCCAGCTTCCATATATATGGTATATAAAAAAGAAAAGAAGCATATTTTCTTTACACCCACACAATGAAAATTCAAGCCACTAAACCATCTCTTTCCCATTTGAAGAACAGCAATTCATTTGATATCTTCTGTTAACATTAGGCTTCTGGGATGAGCAGAGCTAGTGCAGCGTTAATTAGCCCTTAAGCCTACAAGCGAGATGAGAACAGTGTGTGAAATTGGGAGGGGGGTGCAGTGGTTATCTTTGTGTTGCACTGCCGTCTTCCCAGCCTTCTCCTTGCTGCCACTCAAAGGGTGATGCTCCCTTTCTTCCTGAGAAGATTCCTCTTCCATTCAGACCTCTCTTCCACTCCTCCCCTAGCCTTCCCGCTCTCTGTCAGCTTCAGACCTGGTCTGGTCGCACAATGAATTGGTTCAGACTTTCCCACTCTTTTAGATGAGCAGCAGTGGTCTGTCCACGCTGGCTACACGTGGGGAGGAAGGAAAAAATAGGAGTGACAGCAGGACACTAAATTTTCAGACAGAATTAGATCAAACTCTGAAATGAAAGAGCAACCTCAGCAGGTTTTTTCATAATCTCACATTTTGTTGACATTTCCCTGACTCTCTGGTACCTGCACCATTCTCTGTCTTGTCCTACTATTGATGTCCATTCACTGAGGTCCCTTTCTCCGTCACATCACCCGTAAACCCCTTGGCTTTGCTTACAAGGTGCTGTTGAGGCCCGTTGTAGCGTGGCCAGTTGGTCATTTCCCTCTCATTACTGAAAGGCGGACTCCCAGATGCGGATGGCCCATCTCTGTCCCGTGCTGATTAGATTTACATTTGCATTTTTCTTCATGCTTATGGGAGGAACTTCTCTTGCACGTTCACGAAGTGCATATGTTCCTTCCAAACTTCCATAAAACTCCCTGGGGTTGTTTGATACGCATCAAAAATCTAAAGATTATACTGAGGCAAGCTCGGCTGGGTGGTCGTGGTTACCTTGAACGCCCCGCCGGCTTGCCTGTATCCCTCGTTTCTCTCTCTTGGCTTGTTTAAATTGCAAACTGCCTCGGGGTGGGTTGTGTCTTCATGTCTTTGTACAGTAGGTCAAAGCCCTTGACCAGAGCTCCCAGGTCCTGCGGTAGTAGGACTAATAAGAACATTCTGGAGGCCTGACAATATTTAAAAGGGTCTCTTTGGACACAAAATATCTCTAAAATTGTTTTCAGAACAGCAGGAGTTTGCCCCTCATGTTTGCTTTTAGATCGTTAAGTTCTTTTGAAATATTTGCTGTGTTTTGGAGCGATGAAATGAAAGGATTTTGTTTGAGGTTGGTTTTCCCTCCAGAGCATGGTGTCACCAAAGCGGGTTGTGTAAGGGCGGACGTGTCCATTGAGGAAGGCAGTGCAGAGCTCAATTAGTGAAGCAGAGCCGTTAGGTACTGCCCCTCCTCCCCGAAGGGCTCTGTAGGTGAGCATGAAGCTGAAGAGCGGGCTCTTGGGTGTGGGTTGTAACTGACAAGAGATGGTTCATCCCTGCATTTAAAAAGGGCTCGGCTGCATTTTTCACCGCCCTGGGCAGGAAGGCTGCAGTGCCTGCCCATAACTATAGCCTTCAAAGGCTACACAATATGAAACAATATTAGCAAAGCCAATGTGATGTCAGCACTATAATCTGGTTGGGGTTTAAATTTTCATATTTTCTGGTATTCTGATGTTTGAAAATAGGCACTTGATGACTTTGTGGGAGTGTTAGGAGGACTGGGGGACAGAGAGGATTAAATGTTTATCCTAAGATGACTGATGGTATCTCTGACATGAATGGCCCAAGCACAAGGGAGTGCTCTGAGCTCTGCCCACTAGGCAATGACCTGAGAAACACTGTCCGCAACTGGAGAGGCCTCTTGCTTTTGGCTATCGAGATTCAGGCCGTATCACAAGGGAAGTGGCTGGGAGAGAGCATCGCTGGCGCAGCCTGTGTCTTTCTCATGGCATCAGTGCTGTGAGAAGCTCCTAGAAGGTGTATGTCTCTGAGCATCTTTATGTGTCTCAGATGCACACAATCCTTATAAATACTTATTCCATATTTACACAATATTTACACACACTTTTTTTCTTAGCAAAACGTTTGTTCTGTTTCAAGGACTGCAGTGAAAGTGCACATTGCTGTAATCTGTTTTGCTAAATAAGGCCTGTCTGCAGCTGAGTAAGATGCGGTTAGAAGGCGAGTGCACCACGGTAGCTGCTGCACAGGCAGTTATGACCAACCATCTGCCAAGGGCTGCCCTCCAGCTCCTCCACGGATTTGAAATTCAAATCACTTGGATGGCCCTTACTGCTCTTATTCATCCAAAAACCTCAAACCCCCCCAATCCGCATCTATCCACCTCAGAAATGATGAAGGGTGTATTGGTCTGGGAAGGGGAAAGAAGTACCCTGAAATAGCACTGAAGGGCGTTGTTATGTGCCGTGGGTAGAGCCAGGATATCTGCTGCTCGCTCTCTGTCCTCAGCTCACCTCCTGTGGAGGGCTCTGGAGCATCAGCAACAGGCAGAAGCAGCATGTTTTTGAAATTATTGGGTTTTCCTGCCGTTCCTAGGCCTAGTTGCCATTGCTCATCGGATGATCTGCTATGGAGAGGCATGGTTTTCCTGTAAAAAATGAAGACATTTGTGTAACTACAGCTGACTGCACTTGCTGGCCTAAGCCAATGCAAAAGGATATTTAAAGACATGAGACTTAAGTGCTGAAATTGGGCCTAAATGTTGCTTTGGGACTTTGAAAATTTGACTTAAATATCTAAGGCACTTGGGCATTATTGAACACATTCCCTTGGAGCTGTATGAATTCTGTTTCTGGCCAGCTTTGTATTTCATTTTCAGATGGTGGTTGGAACATGTATTACCGTGACGTGGAAAAAAAAGAATCCCATTAAGTAATGATGGGGGCACTGGGGCTATTTTTCTTGCTGTATGCCAGAAGGTGTTTGAGTAAATTGACAGCATATTTTCGTATTGTTCTTCATCTTGATTTATTTCCATTCTTGAACTTTCCCCCTTTGGAGAAGGCAGTTATAGTTTTCCCTCCTGAGCAGTACACAGAGAGCCAGCTTTCTGTGAGTGGTCTCTAAACATACATCAACAGATTGAATCGCTCTTTTTTTCCATTTGTGTGGACCAGATAAGACAAATAGAGGTTACTCTGAAATACCAGATTTTGGAAAGAGGAGGGGAACAAAGACCACCCAAAATATTTTCAAGTTCAAGATTCCAGTGAAAACAAACACAACAAAAATGATGTGCTTCTGATTAGTTGCATAAATTAGCCTGTATTGTTCCTCTTTCCAGGCCAAATGATTTATTGTTCTATCCCACACAATGTTAAATGTAAATTGGAAGTGTGTAAAATCGCATTTGGCTGCGGAGCACACAATATGCACTCAGCTGGTAAGCAAAGTTAGCCCCATATGTTCCATACATTACGGGTACATAGTTACAGTGTTATGGCATGAAATGCCAGCTGTTAGACCATGATATGAACAATCTGCAGATTGAGAGCTATCAAATGTATGAATCTGCGACGACTGAATAATGAACATATTGAAAAGATTGGGACATTGGTAGACCAGCTGTAGGGTGCCCAACTGTTCAGTTTCCCTGTTTGCTGCATCATACAAGCAAGTTATATTCCTGACTTCGGAAAGAATAGGGCCAGATCTGCAAAGTAAAGAAAACTTCTGGGGGATCAGATACCAGACTGCAGAATGGGACCCTCAGGGCTCCACCTGCCCGTCCCCCTGCCCCCTTCAGCCGCCCAAAGCTTTGCTGCCCTGGGCTCCTGCCTGAAGGGCAGTGCCGGCTCCCTTCCCGCACTGCCCCTCTGGGAAGAAGGGTGGAGGGCAGCTCCCAGGACAGCTTGGCCAAGATAAGTGTTTTGCTGCTTGGTTTGTGAATCCAGAGTGGCCTTAGGATGTAAGGCATTTTGCCTCTAGGAGTTAGGATGCAGCCTAGCTCAGGAGGGGCTTCAGCCAGTTCCCACCGGAGCGAAACTGGGGCTCTGATGTGTGCAACGAACTGTCACATGCCACTTGAAGCCATTCGACAAGGCAGAGGGCATACAGAAAAGTGAAACTCATTACTCGGTACGCAGCTGTCATGTCATATGCTTTGAGTTTTAACTCCATATTTCTTTTGTATTTGAAGACAAAACACTGTCATTCTGGGGGAGGCAGTCGTCTCGTACCACCTCTTACTGTCTCTGTTTAACACTGAACATCAGGAGTTCATGATGTAGTGTTACGGGGGAGTGTGCGTGTATACGCATACATACCCATGCACACGTGGGTGTATGTTTGCTAGTGGGAGCTGAACAAGTCCTGCTATTACAACACTACTGCACAGCACCTGCACTTATGCAGAACGTTTACCGATGGATGACGGTTTTCAAAACATTTCTCTTTCCCACCTATTGAATTTGTGCTGTATTTATTTATTTACGATATAATTTGTGCCTCTTCCAATTCATTCTGTCTCATGTTTTGCTTATCGGTGTCAGTTGTAGTCAATTACTTGCGTAAAAAGATTGAGGACCTAATTTACGGCACGATGACATACAGTAGATACACTGCTCCCATTAGAACCTGATGAAACCTCTCTATTAATTTTCTCAGTGTGCCAAGTCAAGTCACAGAGGGTAGACCTTTGATGAATAAAGCATATTTTCTTACTTAGCTCCATTCCTAACTAGCTCAACTTCTAGAAATAACATTGGTTGGCCAATGAAAACACTTCTTTGATAGTGGCAGGAATTTAAGATAAAAAACAGCTGGGTAAGTTTTTTTAGACGAAAGGAAACAACTTTGAACTCTGCAGACAATGTAGTTTAAACCCAAACAGATGTGGTTTAATCTTGTTTTTGATCCTCTCGGAGATTTTCTTTTAAAATGCATGCATGTGCACAGAAATGATGACTTTCAGATGTCTTGACATCATTTGCTAGAGTATCACCTTGGTGCATAAATCTTCTATGCCAAATACTTCACGTCTTTGAACATGGGCAGAAAGGTACCAGAGAGAATTTATGTCGTTCTTTTGGTGCTATCCTGCAACTGTGTAAAAGAAACAGTCTCAATATACGAAGGTAAAGTCTGTAAACTGAGAAACTCAGATGTGTTTTTCTGGTTCCCAATAAATCTTTTTACCGTGAGGGCTTAGAGTAACTCTGAGACCGAAAAGACAGTATCAGACTCATTCCAAATTAGCAGACCCCTTTGATGTGGGCCCAGCCCTATCTTACTTGGATAGCTATTAGTCACATCTGGCATTTTCATATGCTAATTTCCCTCTTCTGTCCCTGTATATTAACAAAAGTGGAAGTAAACATATAAACAGACTTCTTTTCAATAGATAATCAACTTTTGATACAAATGTGGTAGTGACACTGTCGTTCAGCACATGTTCCAATCACCATTAAACTTCAAAGCTCTGTGCAATCAAGACCTGCTTCTTCCCTCCAGCCGAATCAGAGGATTGAACACAAGAGGGCTGGCTACAGATGCGGGTCTACACAGATGCGAGAATCTCTTTCTCCCTCTCTCCTTTCCTTACTAAAATCAGAGAGGTGGGATGGAAAAGGTTCAGAGCTGCGGGAGGAGATCAGGAGGCAGCCAGCATAAAGAACAGCCTCTTTTCTGCTTGGCAGAAGTGAAGAGTGCTCCAAAAAAAATTGAAAAAAGATGATATGGTGGTACCTTAAAGTGAGGTTCAAGAGCTGAAGCAAGTACCACCGATAGCTGGCAAGAAGAGTAACTTAGAATTTGGCAAATGGGTACATATTTTTAGTGAGTCTCATATTTGGCCCCCAGGTCTCAAAAATATTTAGGCCTTTCACACACATTAAACCCAAGGGCAAACAGTCATTCAAATGCCTTTAGAGTGTCTGAGCCTTGCTGTGTTTTCCTAAAGTCTTTGTTTCTGGGATGAAAATATTAGATGACACTCAGCAAGAGAAAATTTTGTTTGTCTAATCTTCAGGGTGGAAGGAAAAATACCGAAGATGTAATGCAAATGTATATTAAAAAAAAACCCCAGACCCTAGAAAAAACCCAAATTCATTATCTTCAAACAGACAAACAAACGTATTTTCAGATTTCTCATCATTCTTTTTGGGGAGTTGATTTGTGATTTTAGAACAGAATGATAACGCTGTGCTTTTCCCATGTCTTCAGCACACTGCGGTGAGTCCGTGTATAAACGACCTTCCCCGCGGAGCCTGGGAGAGCTCGAGGCTCGTCCTGTGAGTGGGACGCGTTGGTGCTGTCTTGTCACAGAGCTCTGAAATTAGCCAGGCCTTTCCTGCTTCACCTCCTGTAACGCAGGCACCCCGAGCCCAGGGATCTGGAGGTAGGTCTTTTTAAAGCTAGAGATAAAGCCATCGCATGATTTCTTACACGATTAAAAACATAGCTTGTAATAGAATAAATACAGCCAGATATCCTGGCTTTTTACCATGACCTAAGCAATTGTTGTTTTAGCAGATAGCAGGAAACTATTAGTAACCCATTCTCAGTGCCTCGTGGAAAGACGGGTAAGCCTGCTTTAGATCTGACTCTTGAAGCTCATCTGGACTCTCATGTTATTATCTGCCTTGCCAGAGGAGGCACCTGCTGCTGCTCCGTTTCTTTCCAAATCTTGAGGGTGGCCCTGTATTTTGTCAATATTTTCTCCTTTTTTTAATCTGTCAGCAGTAAGAGGTTTTTTTTTGTATACAAAGGGATCTATTTTTAAGTGATCTTTTAAAATGAATCTATTGAGACATTTCACTGGTTCTTTTTTATAAAGATCTTTGCCTTATTTTGTACACAGGGTGGGGGTCACAGAAAATACTCGCTGTAGAGAGCTGACAGCCCGGGCAGCCAAATGGCAGCCATTGCCTTCTGTGCCCAGACATGGAAATACTTGGTGTATGGGATCTTGTGAATAATCGCTCCAGACTCACACAACAAGCTGATGGCGTAGCTGGACTTTGTAAAGCGCGGCCCTGCGGCGCGTGTGTGAGGCTGCCAAAACACCCTTGGGTCAGCGGGAGTCAGGTCTCCAGAAGGACGTGGCTCTGTGCCTGGCCTATGTGGAAAGCATCGCGTTTAATGATCCTGTATCTCCATAGATCCAACCATCCTTTTTACCCTGTGTACCTGCAGATATGAGAGCAGATGTGCAAAGAGCTTGAGACTTGCTCTAGTTTCCGACTTCTTGCTTACGGTCTCCGTTTGTGCTGCACGGGAGCAGTGTGTTGTATTAGGCACTTTTCACAGCATCTTCCAGAAGTGCCAAAACCCCAGTGAACACCACGCACCCCAAATGTCAGCGTCACGCACCCGAGAGGCCACATAGCTCTTGCGTGCGCTCCTCCGCTTGCGCTTCCATTTGAGCTCCACTGCTCCACAACCAGAGCGAGAGATGGATGCTATTTTGGCAGCACCAAGAAGAGCTGATTGACAGGCAGGTGGAAAAGGAGACAGCAATGAACGGCAAGAGCAGTCATTTGCACAGATGACTACAGAAAACCTGTAATCAATTAATAATTTGCATGTTCAGAATAAAGACGGGTTGAGCAGTAAATTATTATCAGCGGTCTAATAGCTTCAGCTAGGTGGTAGCAGATAATTTGCTGTGCTTCCGTTAGTAAATAACTGAGGTAGTCAGGGTACATCAAAATCCAAAACTGTTGCAGCGGAAGATAAAATGTACCTGTTCACCTGGAACAAAACTTCTCTGTTGGCATTGCTCTTTTTGAAGAAAAAGATTTTTTTCCATTAAAGAAAGTTTTTATGGATTGTTTATCTTTTACCAAAAGTTCTTGCTTTTCAGAAGAAGGAAAAGAAGCCAGAAACCTTCAGACTTCCCCCCACATCTCGGTTCCCCCCAAAGTCAAAATAAATTAAAAAAAAGTATTTGAATTTTGATAGCCCCCCCGGAATTTTCTGAATGACTTCTTTAAATCTGCTGTCATGTGCTTCAGATGCATAGACATATCGGGCAAAGTCCCACAACACTCAATAGTCGCATCTGTGAAGCGTCCTGCCGTCCTCATCCTGAAGTCTGGGGTGAATCTCCTGAGGACATCAGTAAGACTAATCCTAGACCTTTCATTTTCCTAGAGGTGGCCAAGTTGTGAATCACCTGCAACAAATGTTGTCTAGTAGCACAAATGCAACCTATGCTTTTTTTTTTTTTTTTTTTTATTAAAAGCTGTGTAGAAATTGCAGGAGATTTAATTTTATGGCAAGTTTTTAGGTGAGTAAGGAACAGGATTTCAAGTCATGGATTTTCTTCTTTTTTTACATTTTCAGGGCCATTTCCCTTATTCTGCTGGTTTTTGGGTAATTCAGTTTTGTGAGGCATACTGTAAAAGCATAAAAATTGGGCTTTATGAAATAATATATGAAGCATTTAACTATTAAGCAGCTGCTGGCTCTATACAGCACCATTAAGTACATGAAGGGAGCAACTTGGTCAGTATTATAGTTAAAAGACATCCTTATGACTTGTAATTCATGTACCACATCTACTTGAAATTGGTGCTTTAAAGCTTGTCTCCCCATCTGCAGGCAGCACTTACCTCGTGCATTGGCTTCTGAAGTTTTTTAATGGTTATACAATGTTGTGACAAGGATACCCAGAGATGCTGGAATAGTTTGAGCAGCCAAATGGTGAGATCAGTGAATAAAATCCTGGGACCAGGGTACAACAACCTACTGCTTTTGTGATAACAAGTATTTCTCCTCCATTCTTTCCTTTTAATTCCGCTCTTCCCTGCCAGCTAATTAGAGCCAGCAGAACATGCTCTCTCTGATATAAAGGACACCAGGAATTGCATTTCACGGGTGCAGGTTTCTCTAGGAGAACTTTCCAGTCCCTGCCAGGCCCGCAGGGAGCTTTGCTGCTGCAACGCATGGTCCCGTGCATCCTGTTATTGTCACATTAGGATAATTCTTGGCTTCAGTGAAAGCTGAACTAGCCCTTACACTTCATAACTGGTCAAAAATTGTGTGTGTAGAGATATATATCTGCATCTTCATTTTCAGATGATGGTGATTATGTTACAGAGGCAGAATTCCAGATTCATCCTTTTCCTACTTTCAATCTTTTTGAAAGACAGGAACTTTAGCCCACCTCATTATCCAGCATTTACAGACTCCTCTCTCTTAGGGATGCTCTCTGGACAATGTTAGCATGGGTAAATTAGCATGCTGCAACCTGGGGGATGCAAGCCGTATCAGGCCTGCTGATTTTTAAAGGTAATTAGTTACCCTTTGTAAATGTAGAGTGGAGAGAGGTTCTGTAATTTTACGGAATTGCTCTTGATTTGTATTATTGTTAGCTAAATGAGTGAGCTCACTGTCTGACAGCGCCTTGTCTTGCTGTTGTCATGGTTCACATCGCCTTGTATTACACATTTGGCCCGGGCTTCATTCCTGCTGCTGGCTGGTAGCACGGAGCATCTGGAAAACTGTCTCGCCCGGGTATTTGCAAGCTGCGCCGTCCCTGGGTGACACAATGCTGGCACTGCCGGCTGCGGTCTCCTGCTGTCTGCCCCAGCGGGAGGGACACAAAGAATGGACCCTGCAGGGGCTGGGCTGGTGTCCCTGTTCCTGGAAATCTGGCCGGCTCTAGCTTTTGTGTGGATGGCTGCAGTGGTGTCTGGAGTGTTTGTGTTTGTCCAGTACAGATGCAGTATTCGTAACATGGGAGAGTATGAACAGCATTACGGAACCAGTATTTCCTGCTTTTAGGAGTCAGCTGCAGGGATATTTAAACTTAGAGGCCTTTTATGATAATGGTATTGAGTTCGAGAGCAAGTCTGAGATACCCGCTTGGTGATGGCCACGCTTCTGTGTGCTTCTCTGCGGGGCGTTTTATGCTGTGTTTTGAACGTTCTTTCTCTCTTCTTCGTTTCCTGCGTGTTGGGAAAGATGGTTTGTGACAGAAAGTTGTAAAAGAAGTTCAGGATGTACGATTTGGTTTTAGCTCAGAACTTTCTTATGAGTCAGGCAAGTCTGAAACAGGGGTAAAATTTTAATAAGCTCCTAAGTGACTTGGGAGGCAAAATGGTGGTGTGATAGTCACTATGGCTGTTTTCAGGGCGCTGGCTTGTGCCGTGCGCTCACACTGCGTTCACCGATGCAGTCAATGTGAAACAACCATCCTTCTTCATGGGTGCTGCCGCTGCGTATATGCGTGAGATACATTTCCCTGCTCTCTAATATTTAGTGTTTAATGGTCTATTAGTTTACCAGATTGACAAGAAAAATCTCACACTCTGGAAATGTTTATTCCAGGTGTTAAGGCAGCGAAGTTGTATTGCTTTACTTTTACTGATAACATTTGACACAACTTTATGTTGAGCTAAGGAATGCCAAGTAATTACTTGCTGCCATGGTGATAGCATTTGAGAAAATTCTAATAATATTATAGGGTGAAGAATCTAATAGGCTTCATGATGTTTCTTTTTCTCTGTGGAAACTTTGGGATTTTTTTTTTTCTGCATTTAAATTCTTTTTTCTCTAAATATGCAGTTAAAATTGTTTGTCCGTATATATCCCTGTATACAAAATACTGATATGGGTTGTGGTTGTTTTCAACAGCAGATGTTCCAGCAGGACTCTGGAGACACAGGCACCGCCTGTGCATTAATGCAGTTGTTTCTAGAGCAACAACCCAGATCACTTTTGCTGTTGGAAACTGAACGTATGAAATATTTTGGAAGTAAAAGTGCTTAGGAGGGGCAGAGGAGCAAAGGAAGAGAGGCGTTCTCTCTCCCTGCACTGGGAGGGCTGGAATGGCTCCGGACCCAGAGTTAACTCAAAACTGGCTAAGGCTAGGGTTAAATATCCTACTTTTTCGTCAGCTATGAGATTTGAGATGCAGCCCTACAGCACTGGTCTGTTTCTGGTCTCCGAGTCTTGTGCCATAACCGCTGGGAACAGGGCTGCCTGACGCTGTGTAAGTTAATTCCATTGGTTACAGTCAGCCTAATTTTCAAAAGGAGCAATAGGTTCAATCAGAAAGTGTTGGGAAACCATCAGAGCTGATTCCAGGGGAAACAGAGGAGTCTAAGTGCAGGCGGTGAGGACTGTGACCCGGAGCCAAGGCTTCTGGCAGGAGCCCTGCCTCGCGCCCAGCTGCCGATGTGCAAACTGTCACTTGGGGTGAAGGAGCATCAAATAATGTTCACTTGGCTGGAGCGTGAACTCAGAGAGGCACTCCTCCACCCAAAGAGCTCTTACTACTCCTGTGATTAGCGACTGTAATTAGAAAGTCTGTGTTCGCTGGAAGGAAACTGCTTCGGTCTACGCTCTGGTATGGATTCAACTGAAAACCAAAATGTCATCGTGTTTTCACTAATTGCTGTCAAAACTTTTCAGCAAAATGTCAAAACTTGAAGTGAGGCCACATCAGAAAATTAAAGTACAGTAAGTACATGGCTGGTATTAAAAAAACCATAATCGGGTGGGTAGATCTAAGGGAAAAGAGATTACAAAACACGGTTGCTTGGGTTCCATAAAATGAAATTCAAGTTCAGTATATTAAAAAACATGTGGAGTGTATTTGAAAACATTTTATACAAAGGTCTGAGAGCAAAAATGGGAAAGATTTGGATGCAGATAAGCTCTCATGTTCAGAAGAGAGCATAGGTCATGGATCCGGCATGAAAAAGGAAAACTAAAGGCAGGATGAAGCGTATGATAGACTTAGGTGGGTTTCAGAGAACTCACAGAGTATTTGTTCCCAAACTGGGTGCAGGAAGGGCTCCTGCCAGCCTCGGTGGGCTTTGCTTGAGGACTGCACTGAACAAGGTTTATGGGAGAGGCGGTGATAACTCTCAGATTCTGATCCTTCAGAGGGCGTTGCAAATTCCAGAGCCGACTGTCAGCGAAAGGTTCCTCAGCAACATTTTCTGCTTGCACAAGTGAGACAGTCATAGAATCACAGAAGGGGTCGGGTTGGAAGGGACCTGAAAGATCAGCTAGTTCCAACCCCCTCCTGAGTTTTGATTGACAGCTCGAGTGGAAGCACAGTACCTCCTCTCTCTTACTGGTCTGTGTAGATGGTATAAACTGGATCAATGGTACGTATCCTAACGCAAAGCTCCGATTTTGGTTGGTTGAGTCTCTGCAGATCAAGTTTTCAGAGCTAACCAGGAGCCTAAAAATGAAGGCAGAAACCTGGCGTTTTCAAAAGTACATCTCCTACTTCGGTACCAGGTGGGTAACAAAGTTTATCCCGGGCAGTTTTCTTGTAACTCGTTAAAGGTTAATGCAACACAGCTCTAAGTATAACTAACAGTTTAATGGGAAACAATTGGAGGGAATTAATCCTGTGACTGACTGACTGACTGCTGGAAACAGGGAAGGGCGTTTCAGACAGTCTTTGCTGCTGAAGGCCGGTCCCTAGGGACCCTTTCTGTTAGCCCTTTGTTCACACTCCTCCAATGTCTGCCATGACGGCTGGTGTTTTCTGTTCCTTTGCTTTACACCTGTTTTGTGTTAACAAGCAGCAAAAGCCGAAGCATGACGAAGAGAATTTGTCATATTATTGTGGTTCTGACACCCCGGAGGTAGGATGCTGATCAATCACGTACGGGTGGCTGGCTCGTCAGATCGCACAGCCCGTGCACACGTATCTTGTTGCTGAAAGCGAGTTAAAATCATCATTGATTTGCAGGTGGATTAAGGAACGTAATAGCATTCACTTGCTGCAAGCTGGAAAGTGTCCCGTTAGCAAACGTGGTTGGGTGGTTTCGGTGGGCTGCTTTCGATGTCCCCATTCCTTTGGGTTTTATAACTCGAGAAAGGGAAAAGCATTTCAGGTACCACCCAGGTTCTTCACTCAGATTTAGGCCAGGAAGTGGAAACCAGAGTAAAAAAAAAAAAAAACCAGTTTGCAGTGGTCACAGTATTTCCAAAGGAAGAGATTTCCAGACAAACAGAAATAGTTCCTGCTGCTTAATTGTTTTGTCCCCTAAAAAAGCATATCTTCTTAAAGGCTTCATTCAGTACTTGAGCTGACCCCGCTCGTACTGATATTGTCTGCCAATTACAGAATTTCAATAACTAATACCGAATAGAGTATTATTGTGCTTGTGTTTCTCACAAATGAACTATTGTCTGTAGGTGACTGAAAGGCAGATCAGGAAACATAAGGGAAGGACTCTGTGCCACTTCAGTTTTATCTCTTTTAGAAGTCAGCACAATTTCCATCTGATGTGAATTACACTGTAGGCTTTATACATCTTTGTTCTAAACTAGCAGCACTAAACCAGTTTGATTCTGGCAGATTCTTATATTATTTTTTCCACGTGCATTATAGTCTCCCATTTACCAAAGGAAACCTGGAAGGATTTAAAGAATATTGTATAAGAGGGAATAAATAATATTCATGAGCTGCCTTCTACCCTGTAGAGGAGAAGGAGAATGCCAAGATTCCAGACTAATTCCTAGAAACAACCGATCAGCATCACAGTCTTGATGAGGAGTTGGCTGGGCCCCAGCAATTTAAAATAGAAAAACTGTGTGGGAGCAACAAGGACAGGAAACTGGTGTAGCCTGAGACAGAGCAGGTATTTGGAGCTTTCTGCTTCACAAATAGTGGTGCGTGTTGAGCTGAGCTGCTGAATTTGGGTTACAGCTGAGCATTTGTTGTGCTGCTTAAATTCCATCAGTGGCACTTACCAAGTGTTAGTGTGGTTACCAATCCAAGTGAACAGTTGTACTTTGCAAACCCATGTAGGCACGTCTTTGCAAGCGATAGACTTCTTAAACCTTTGTTGCTGCTGTGTATGTTAAATTACTACATATTCCTAGTGCAAAGAAAAAAGTTAGAGCGCGTAAAATCCTAAACACATCAAGAATCCAGTATTTCAGCAATTGATTTGTCACAGAATAGAAAGTTCTAGGCTATCACGATGCCTTAGAAGAGACGAAACCCCAGTGCTGTGTGCCAAGCTCCATGGGTCTCTCCATGAGAGACTCCCCGGAGGGAGACGTGAGGGGTGACACATCGTCGGGTCTGTCTGGCGTGGGGGACCTGCCCCAGGAGCACACAGAGTGATGCAGCTCAGCTGCTGCTGCTCAGGTGGGCACAAATTAATTGGTGCTGGACTCCCCAGCTGCAGGGGATGATGAGGATGATGAGGAGTTGGCTGGGCCCCACCCAATTATTCTTGGGGCTGGGGAGGATTGAGGCTGAGCTGCTCGGAGGGTTCTGTGTCCTGTTGGAGAATGCAGTGAGAGTTTGATACTTATTTCTGTCTCCAAATGGCTGGATTATTTTTTTTTTTCTTGGATGCTGGTCTCGTTCTCGTGGCTGGGTGAGTACAAGGCTTTTGTGCGCTGTGGGGGTTGTGTGAGCCTTGGGGTGGCACGGAGATGCCGGTGTGAGAATGAGCGGTGTCTTTGTTTTAAGAGGAAAAGGTCCTCAAAGGGCTCTAAGTATTAATTCTTCTGTAAGCCTAGCATTGATTCCCATCGTGCAGAATATATTCTTGCAAATCGGGAGTGAGGGAATGTTACTAATTAATCTTTAAATATCTTTTTCCACAAGTACTCTGAAATTGCTCTTTCAGCACAGAGTAACTGAATAATTCTAGGATTTGATATCTAAAGGTCTTTCAGCTCTAGGAATAATATTAATAAAACCTCTCGCCTTTCTTTCAGAAGTATTCAAAGGGGAAACTTCTGGGTTTAGAGTTGAGAATCTGTTACTGGTACAGGCCTGAAATCTGGCTGTTCTTGGTCTTAAGCCAGGGCAACTTCTTTGGGAGAAACACCTTTTCTAGTCAATGGGAACTACTGTTTTTCTCTGAGGAAAACAGGAATGATTTTACGCTGGAGTGTTTGAGCCCTAAAAACATGTAAAAACATAATTGTCATCTTTATAATAGTACTTCATGCTACCCAGGTGAGTGGTGATGTAAATGGAAAGGACTGATACAGAGGAAGAGGGGATTTATTAAAGATACTTCTCGTCTTAGCACTACTAAATGTGGCTCCTCTGTTCCCCTGTAGTGCTCAGGGGTGCTCGCAGCTGGCTCGTTTGGAGACCAGGATCAGCATGGACAGGAAGGTCTCATGTTTGCTCTTGAAAGATCTCCTGCCACAGGTGTGGACCCCAGATAACTGCAGAGCAAAGAGAGGAGCTGTAACTTGCTGTGATTTTTCTGGAAAATCAGATTGTATGGCTATAGACCATGCAACAGGGATATTCTGAATAGTTGGTTTTGGACCAAAGGGTTTTCTCGCCCTGTCCCAGCCTGTCTCCATTCCATGACCCCTCTGATCCCTGCCAGGAGGCATGCTGGGGTGTGCAACCCCCCAAACAGCATTTGTCTCCCCGGGCCCCTGCAACACAAATTCTTGATGTCAAATCTGCAGGCTGGTCTTTTACTGTACCCGCTTCTCTCCCTGCCTACCCCCGCCGGGTGTGTTCTGCTCAGCTGCAGAAGACCCTGCCAAGGGAGGGAGCAGTAATCCCTCCGGTTTGTGGGTCTGGAGCCGAAGGGCCCAAGGGCTCTTGCTCCTCAAGGAGAGTTTTGGTCAATGTTACTGTACTTGATTAAGGAAATGGGCCAGGTCTCGTTTCATGGGCCTGGAGTTGCGTTTGCAAGGATATATTGTCTGTTACAATAACCAGTGTCACTTGGTGAGGTGAACATACGTGAACTTAAACAGTAGCCTGTTGGGAGGGAGCAAAATTCAGCAAGAAATTCTTTACTTGGAGGCAATGCCTGAGTTTAGGACCAAAGGGGTTATGGAAGTGCAAGTATTTAACTGGAGCATCTTCTGTAGAAGAGTGTGGGAGAATGACAGAAGTGTGGACCACAGCATTAAGTTTTTTCTAAAGCCTAAGTGCATGTAGGTTATCATTATCACTCGTCAATCCAGAGCTGGTTAAGTGTGGAGAAAATGTTACTAGGCTGATGCAAGCTCTTTATCCAGTGCACACTTAAATGGGGTGCTCCATCCCGCCCACCATGATGGGTGGCTGAGGGAGGGAAGGGCTCTGGGTGGCTGCCCTGGTTTGAGATAAAACAGAACCAACTTTGTGTTTGGTAGTTTTATTTCTTAGCTAGGCCTCTTCTAACTCTCTGCACTTAACAGCAGGTTGTGCTGGAAACTGTTTGTTCTCAGAGTGATAAGACCAATGTTTACAGTTATTGCCAAGGGATGGTATGCAGAGAAGCTCTGTTTACACTTATTGCTGTAACAACCAAGGACAGCTAATTTCATTATTTGCCCCATTGGAGGCTCAGAAAGGGAAAAGAGTAGAGGGATCCCAGCTGCAGGGAGGAGTGGACAGTACAGGTGACCCAAAATTGACCAACAGGGGTATCCCATCCCGTCTGCCTCCTGCTCAGTGTAAAAGCAGAGGGATCAGAGGGGTCAGCTCGCTTTCTTCAATGGCCGGTGTCCAAAGAGGACCCTGTCTGTTCATCTGCCAATGTCCTGGTAATGTCAATGTAAATACTATGGGGTCCTGTGTCTGCCAGTGGCTGTAGTGCTGGGAAAGGGGGTGCTGTGAGCACTGAGGAATCAGGGCACACTGTCACGTGGGTGCTGGGACTGGGGTCAGTGGTCCTGCCTCCGCACTGTCCCGTGGCCCTTCCCCGTTAGCTGAACTGGATGATGCGTCCCTGCAGCTCTACAGTCTGAAGACCTGACAAAACATGCCTCCTCTTCTTTTTATCCTGCTTGGATCACTTTGGAGATCCCGTTCACCACAAGCCCCTAAGAATTCCCGTGGGAGAAATCTCCCCAGGATTAACATATTTGTGGGGAAATCTACAGAGCAGTCTACCTTGTGGAGAAGTGCACTGGAGCGTGTTCTCTTATAATTCCCTTGAGCAAAACCATGTATCTTGCCACAAAAATCTGCCATTGGATTTGGGCACTCCAGGAGTGGTACTGAGCCTTCAAAAAGCTGCTGGTGAACTTAATTGCCAGTGGAAATCCTTCATAGTTGGGCTGTAGCTTTTCAGGACAGTTATCAAGGGAAGTTTTCTTTCCCATTGTGTTCTGTGTGTAAGTATGTACGAGACAGTTGGCCTAAAGACACGAAATGGAGATCTGCTAACTGTTGTGTCAGCAGGGGTGAAGTTAAAGGCCAGTTGAATGGCTTGGTGTGAAGTCTTTAATGCTGTCAGTGTGCTGATGCTGGAGACCTCACCGCACGTTGGACTGAATTTTCTGGAGTGACTGGTGCCTGCAGAAAGACACGATGCAGGTTCTGGTTTCTTGAAGATGGATACATCATTTTAAAAGATTTTTCAAGCTAAACATGCTGTTTAAGCCACCTGGAATGCTAATTTTCAATTTCTTCTGCCTGGTGGGGGCACAGGAGTGACTCTGCACCTGCACTGCTTGACAACCATACAGTGGAGGTAAAATACCTCGTTATGAGTTAAAAGATTAGTCACTCTGCAAAATCTTTGCAGTTAAGTGCTGTCTGGGTAGAAATACCAGCTGAACTTTAATTCCAAAGATGGGCACTGCTTCATTATTTGCAGATGTTTGCTATTTTGTTGTGATCAATATGAGTCAGGCTTTTCATGAGTCTTCATGTTGTGCAGTTCTGAGCGCAGTGCTGGGTGTATATTTCATTGTCAATCTCCTTTAACTCATTTTACGTTCTCCAGCATTAATCTTTTCATGTCAAAATTTTCTAAATCTAATCCAGCACAGCCTCTGGAAAATAAAGCAATTGTTTAAATTGATGGTTTTGAACAAAATAAATCATAAATCAGCACGTAATCTTTGAAACCTCTTGTCGTCTAGAAAGTTTTGGTGCTTGTTTTATTGCTTTTTTTTTTTTTT
>VXBO01007135.1:2984851-3059837 GCA_013400135.1 Rhinoptilus africanus
TTTTTTTATTCCCCTGGAATGTGATTATGGAGCATGGATTAGAAATACGCAAGAAGACCGTGCCACCTGCAGGTGCTGGAGAGAGGGTGCGTTTCTCCGCAGTGTCCGGCGCTGGCAAACCTGCTGAGCTGCCTCTCGCCGCGCTCTGCCGGCGATCAAAATAAAGTTGCTCAGTTTTTCTTTTGACCTTCAGCAAGTGAAAGGGATGAAATATAATAGATATTGTTCTTCCACAATCCCTGTGTTAACCAGTCTTGACTCAATGTAAGTGCAAGTGGCTCAGATGGGGCAGAGTCAGTGGAGTATGGTGTCCCTTTTTGTCCCCTTTCGCAGAAAGCAGCATGTGCAGCTCTAGGTCTGAGGTCCCCCATGGGCCAAGCCCTGCTGTGGTCTATCGGCACGTGTATTAACGGGTGTTCCTCTCTTAATAAGGCTGATGTCTTACAGGTTGTCTGAGAGGTGAGAAGATGGAGCTGTGTTTCTGCTGAGCGTGAGCTGGCACGTAGCTCGGTGAAGCCAGGCAGGGTTCTGGCTGCTCACCGTCGGATTTGTTGCTATCTGGGGCTACCTTCAGCCCGACCCCTAAACTTGTCAGGTTGCAAAACCAGCAGAGTAGCAGTGCTGGATGCCAAGCTGCTTTTCACGTTTGAAGCTGCCTACCAGTAAACCTTTAAAACAGTGACAAAGAGCATGGATGGGAAATGATTGAAGGAGAACAAAACAAAGTAATAGGAGACAGCATGTGTTGCTAATTACCTGCCATTCTGATTTCTGAAGTAGTTTTTCATCCATGAGCTACGTGGTCAAATACAGCAGCAAACCAGGAGTGTACATTCTGGCTTGTGGGCATGTTAAATACTGGGAATTGATGTTATGTCATTGCTGCTACAGGTCCTCCATTTAGAATCGCTGTGCTGTAGCTCGGGGAGCGCTTCTGGAGCTGGGTAGTTCATCATAAATCGTAATTGCATAAAGATGATCTGCAGTAGCTCCCCAGACTCAATTTCCACTCGTAATTGGCAGATGAGACAAGACTCAGAACAATTATCTGATATTAATTACGTCAAAGACTTTTTGGATTCTCCTTGTTGTTAGAGCCTCAATTCTTGACGTGATCAGAGAGCTTTGTGCAGGGAAAGGTGGAGAGAAAAGGTAACTCACTCTTTCAGCAGTTCTAGTCAGAAGCTGACTTACGCGCCTTGAAGAACATCCTTCAGCAGCTTTAGCTCTTGAAGTCTCATGATCTCCAAATATCGCATTGGTGTATTAGGTCAGCAGCAGCTGGGCCTGAAGCTTGATGCTGGACTTCCTGGAGAAGAAAGCCCAGGGCTCAGAGTTGAGCATGTGATGGATGTCCTGCCAGGCATTCACTGCGGTCCTGTCTACTTCTGCCTCTAAGAAAATGTAATCTCTTCATTTAAATGTTTATGCATAGTGGGCTGAAAACTATTAGCAGGTATGGAAAATTCAACCCCTGAAACACAGTAGTTGTACCATACCCACTTCGATGGAAGAGGAGCATTCCACCGCTGTGACTTTTATTGGATAATTTAGGCTGGGAGGATAAGAAGGGAGATGTGTTTTTAGTATAGTATGGGCACCTCGTGTGTACTGAAGCTTTGAGTTCTAATTTTGCAGAAAAAGTCTGTGTAAAATGTAACTATTCTTGCAGATGAGACTGGACCATAATCCAAACCTTATTTTGGCAGCAGGCTTTCATTGTGTATGAGTATGTCAGGTAGGAGAAATTCTAACATAACTATGCCCGGATAATACACTTCCTCTCAGCAATGCTGTTTGCAGTTTCTATGTCCTGTGTGCTGGGTGGCAGCGAAGAGTTCCGCTAATTCCAGAAAAGTCCTGGTTCACAGAGCTCTCTGCTGGAGGTGTGTTACACGTGGGATGCACGGTTTGTCTTCTGGGCTAATGCAGATGGTTCCTGTACTCTGATAGTTCCTGCTTTTCCTTGCCCTCTCTGACGTTAGCTGTGGTATGGGATGGCAAGGGAAAATAGGAATTAACAGTCCCTACACCAAGGAACTAATGTGTAATCTGCAAGGGCAAGATATTTCTTTCTGCCTTGTTGCAGAGGGTGTAAAGCCTGCTGGAGGATATCTAGGCTTTGGTGTAAAGCTGGAGCAAGCCTGCAGCTAGAAATGGACATAAGTAGTAACTCCTGCTGTGGATGGAGGTTACAAAGTTGAGTTTTCTTGGATGTTCCATGCTATGGTTCGGTCTCTAGTGGGCGTGAGGACTGAGTGGGCATTTCAGCCTCCCGGCCTGCGGGGTATAAAGTTTAGTTGCTTTTGTTTCTCGATGCCTATTTTCATGAATGCTGTCAGCATGTAGTATATTTGCCACCTCTGCTCGTCCCTCAGGTTTACTGGAATCCAGGCAAAGGCTTCCATGCTATTGGAAGAGGACAGACAGACATGCAATGTCATTGAATATAAACCTTGTTTTCTTAGGAATCCAGGCAGGGCAAGGGGAGGTAGTCAAATACCTCCCTTGCAGTGCTCCCATTTGATCAAGCATCCCAGTGTCTGGGGGCCGCAAAGAGAAACTGTTCTCTGAGGGTACCATGGATAATGGCACTCGCACTCTTTTAAAGCAGGGTAATAATATGGAGTATTTATTTTGAGCTTGAATGCTCAAAAATTACGTGTTTTGGCTGAAAGCTATACTCGGCCTGACCCCTGGAGGGCACCAACAGCCAACATTACATGTTTTTCGCTGGTCTTTTAGCTGTTGCTCACTGACATCCAGGGCTATGAAGATGGCAAATATATCCCCATGTATAGATTAAATTGAACTTGCTTTGCCTTGCGTAATTTGGAAATTCAAAAGACCAATTTCTTAGTGTAATTGAAAACTGCTACATTTCAGGCTTATTCATTGAATCAGTATTTCCAGTTAGAATTCAAATTAATCTTTCTACCTTTAAACAAGATAACGAGGGTGTAGTTATATTTACTCAGCCTTTTAACAATCAGGTTCAGTGTAGCTGCGTATGATTAACTACACGTACGCGATTGCACAAGGTTAGTGTGGGCATGACTCAAGCCATAAGGGGAAATTCATCTCTTAAGGCTGAAAATCTGAACCGACAGTTCAACGCTCAGCCTAATGCCTGAGTCCCTCTGGAAGGGAAGAGTAAAAGGAGGAGGAGGAGGGCGAAATGACCAGCCCTACATAAGAGCCCTGTCAGCTTGTGTGTACTTCCCTCTGGATTTTGTTTTTAAATTTAGCCTGAAGCCCTTTTGCTTTTTACCGAATTACTTCCAACACCTGTCAAAAAGAGACATGACATCCGAGTGCGTTTGTGGGGCACATCTGTCTGTCTGGATTCTGTGTGGGCAGGTCAGCTGGAAACACAAGGTTGAGATTTGCGCATGGAAACATCTGGAGCATGCCCTGCTCTGCATCACAGACGTCTGATGTGGCGGTGGGTAAATTGGGTGGAAAACCCCCCAGTTCTGTGGCATACCAATAGATGAGTTTTAGGAGCTCACCTCTTTGACCGGTATCATCTTAAGTTTAGGCATCAAATGGAGACTTTCTATGAATTTGATTGATCTTTGGAGAGGCTTGGACTGACTCTTACCTTCATAGATTGTGTAACGAGGCAGAGCTCCTGCAGTTCAGGGAAATTAAACCGGGCCCACAAAAACGATCAAGTTTTGGTAACAGAAGGCTTTTCAGTCTCAGTAGTACAAGTCCCAGAGGCTAATGTTGAAAGGCATCAAACAAATCTGCAGAAAACAAAGCATGGGAGCAGCTGGTCGCAGGCTTTGGTGGATTCTCCATGACTTACAACATCTGAATAGGGATACCTTTTTGAAAGCTCAGCTCTAATTCCAAGATTAATTTTAGGAAGTCCAATCTGCCCTGTGTTATACAGGAAGACAATATGAAGAATGTGTCTTGGGTGGTTTTTTCAATGCATTGATACGAAAGGGAAGTTGCACAAGGTCACATCAGACACGTTTGAGGGCAGACACTGCCCTACCTTTCTGCACTAAGGTGCTGAACAAGTCCATGTGCCCTGCAGCTGTTTTCCCAGCACCTTATTCGGGACTGGGGGTTTGTGATGCTGAGAACTTGCAGTGTGCCCAGCAGCTCGGAGGCACGGTGGGATGGATGTGCGCCCCGGTTTTTGCTGGAGGCTGACTCACAGGAAAGCAGATGCCTCATACTGTGGTTCTGCTGGCAATCCTTGGCTGAATGTGAGAAGTTTCAGGGGATTTTTAATTTTTTTGGGGGGGGGGGATGGGATTAAAAAGACTGTCTGTGGAAACAGTTGACACTCAGCACAGTTTAACTGCAGTGGGCTTGTGGTCCCCGACAGTGTGCCTATAACCCATGTGAGCCAATGCTCTTTCATTGCCAGGGAGGCAAAGTTGTGTTTCCGTGTGTTTGCAATAGTCTAAGGCTGTGTGTGTAGGCAGCTGGTGCACAGGAACTGCTGAAGCGGTGCTTACTTGATGTCTGTATGAGCATGGGGTCGCTTACAGAGGGCACCCTGCAAAATAAATGCTGTTAATAGCTGGTTGTTACAGAGATACCCTGAGGTGGGGTTGCAGGCGCGTGTTCGGGTTGCGCTGTCACACCTTTGTAGCTGAACCTGGCCTGCCAGCTGGCTAGTGCAAATGGGCACGAGGCCGTTTCATACCAGGCTTCTGCTTCGTGCTCTATCAAGCAATCTGCGGCTTGTATTTCATTAGCCAAGACTTGCGTTCTCATTTATACTTGTGCAAAAAGTAAGCGAGTGTTCGATTTTAGCCATGTTTACATTTAAACACTGATGTAATGTAACACTCTAAAGAAGGGTGCAGTATTTCCTTGTTGGCTGCTATGCTAATTGTCCTCCCTGTCGTTCATTCACAGGTCCGGACTGGATTACCTCTGCATCTCTATCTGTTGCAACCTCAGCAAGCGCAAGCCATGATGGCGCGCAGATTGGGACTGCCTTTGGCTCTGTGAACAAAAAAGCATTTTTAAATGGTCCTTGCTTCTGCTGAACTGAGTGCTCCTGATTTCCAGCTCTGCGGTGCACGCAGGCACTGGGCCAGCAGGATCAGAGCTGGGCCTACAAGGTAAGTGTGAGCAAATTTATAATGAAGTCATTAAATTCGTGTAAGTTCTTCTTTGTCCGTCCAGCATCTCGAATTGGACCATGGATTTGATATTTCAGGTGATAGCATCTCTCTGCTGTTGAACGAGCATGGTGATGTTAGGTGGGATTTGTTAGTTCTTCTGGCATCTTCCATGCGGGATGTGAGTCTGTCAGGGGAAATCTGCGTTTTGGATGTGAGAAGAGAAGGAAATAGAATTTGCTTGGGCAAGCCCACAAGCGGTCCTTGTGCTGCTGTTAACTGTTAGGAATTAAGTTGAGAGTCATCTATCCCTAATCCATCTCCTGAATTATTCTGCTGTGCCCAGCACAAACTGAAAGAGAAGAGGTTGTGTCCTAATATACTTTTCATGACAGACTAACCATTGAGCTTGCTGTGTGAAATCCTCCCCTTGAGTTACTAAGTGGTTTTATTCTGGATGGCATCCTGCATATGTTTTTCAATCACAGACTGGAATAATTCCAGGGAAGATGCTCTGTTCTGTTGCCTAATTAATAATGCATCTCTTTAAAAAATAAATAGAAAAATCAATGCATATTTAACTGGTAAGCTAGAGCAGCTTCAAAAGCACTGTTTCAGTCCATGAGCTGCATAATACAGTGCTGTGTTACTCTGAAAATCCTGACTAGAAAACAGCTTTGGACGTGTGAGTTTGCATTATGCTTCTAAAGTAGTTGAATGGTTTAATGTGTTGACTTTTCATGACTCTTTTTCATCCTCCAAGAGGAAAAAGAAAAAAAAAAATACAGAGCACAGTAGCTTCGTGAGTTAAGTGAACTAGTGGAGGTAAAAAACCTCCTTCGTTCCCTTTCTGAAAGGGATTTGTAAGTGTGAGGAACCCTGCAGCAGCAAGGGCAAGTCGTAAAGCTGCTGCCCAGCCTTACCCCAGCCTCACCCAGCTGTTAGTCAACAGCCCGCTCTGGAAAGCAGCTTATGTGGTCCTTCCCTTCTGTTGAGGAATGCAGAGTAAAATAAGGTGCAAAGCTAGGATTTGGGATGGATTTTATTATCTACTGCTATTACTGTCACTGTAGAACACTGGGCAATGCTTTTCATTGTGCAGTTTCTCATAATGAGGTAAGGACTGAGTTACCGTTGTTACTTCAGCTGATTCTCATAAAAGCTGCTCACACCTTGTTTTGTAATGCTTAACTCTACTGGAGAAGAAGAAAAATTCATTACTTCAAAGCCCAAATAACTGAAAAGCCCAGTTGTTTTTTGATTCATTAGTGGCAGTTGTTCCTCACCAATATGGAGTGTTGACACGAGGAAGGTAAATGACATAGGTGTGGAGTCCTGATGCCATCATCCCCAACAGACAAAGTGTCATCTTGTTTGTTGTGGTTTTGCGTGCGTGAGGTTTGGATTTTGCTTTGGTTGGTGTTTTTTTTATTTGTTTTTTGGAGTTTTTTGACAAATGCGCTTTTTGCTCCTTACTGTGTCAGGGCAGGGCAAATACGAGGTGATGGAAAGGCTCTGCTTGTTTGCCCGGCTCTGCTGTGCCGCAGTCTCTCACTGCTCCTCTGCCTGCCCCTCCTGGTCCTCTGTGCACATCTCCCAACCTCTTTTTCCAAAGAGGTATGCCTAAAAAGGCACAGGGGATTTCCCACTCTCTGTTTTTCACATGATTTGGGGATATCAACTAAGACAAAAGAAGGTCAAACAGTTGTTTTCTCTGATGCTGAAGAGTGTACTTCAGGAGTGGAGCTGTAAGGAGCTGAGCAACAGCAGGTACCACTTGTGGTAAAGTAGCATTGGGGAATTTACGGCTTGGGCTACGATGAGATCAAAATACATGTCTTGCAACACAAACAAGGATTGCTTTGATGAAAGCTGAGGCTTTAATTTAATTTGCATGGGATCTAGATGAATGGCCTGTGTGATCAAAACGGATTGAGTTGTAAATAGGTTCACAGAGAGACTGGGTGATGCCAAGTGAAAGGAACTCAGCCCATGGGCTCGGAGACAGGACTTAATCCTAACCCACAGCAGGAGCGTGCGGGGCATGGTGCAGGCAGCTTTTCATCGTCTGGTCTTCAATCATGACCTTTGAAAGTTTGTAGACAGTTCAGCTCTGTTATGTTTTTGCTTGGGGGCAGAGGTAAGGGAGAGGTAACTGCACGCTACGTTTCATACAGAAATGTCCTGTGGTGCGGTACACGGCTCGGGAGCAGGAGGACGGCTTTGGTTTGGCTGTACCTGAAGTGCTCTTGTGGTCTGTCATAATGTAAGTTGATTTTATCCCCAGTTAACAAAGAAAACTCCATCATCTTGACGATGTCCAGAAATTAATATATTAGGAGTCACAGAGGCCATTGATTTAGGAAACTCTCAAACTTGGCTCTTCTCAGTGTCTGATTTATTAACAGAGTTCAGATTGCAGATGTTCAGAAGCACAGGTGGTCAGCGTATACACAGGACAAGAATCATTAGGAGGATAGATTCTTTAAAGTCATTGCCAGCTCTTTCTACAACACTTTTCTTGAACAAATGACTTAATAAATAAAGATATTAAATCTCAATATCGCCATGAACTAGATCTCAGAAAGGCCAAAGGTTCATTTTTCAGTAATCTGGTTCGTGGGAGCCTTCTGGCTGCATTAAGGGTGAGAATTAACTTACCCAGCCAGTAAGTTAATGAATCCTTATGGGGCCCTTCCAACTCGAGATATTCTAGGGTTCTGTATTAGGCAAGAGAGATTTGGGAGCCTTGCCAGTGAATGACTTGGAGGAGATCTTGCATTTAAATTTTCCAAAATAGTGTTTAAACTCTTTATTTGTTTCCCTGATGCATCTCCGGTTGGGTACCAAGCTATGTTAGTTAAGCCTTTATCACCTCTGCAAAAATTAAGTCTTTCCAGTGGACAAATTAAAAGAGTTAAAGATGTCTGCATTTCAGGGCTGATTTTAACAGGTCTATCTTTGCTGAAATGGTCCTTAGCACAATTTAATGCAGATGATCTAACACCCACCCTTCAGAACTGGCGTTCAAACTGAACAATGGAAGTCACCCCCACTTCTGTGTATGTTCCCAGCTCCTTAAACGTGGTGATTGTAACAGCAGGGAAACCAATAGCTCCATGGTACCCGAAAAGGACATTTATCTTGTACCAGTCGCGAGTTCTTAAAAAATGTTGGAGGCGGCGTTTTTAGTTATGAAATCCAGTTCCTGATTTTGTGAGCAACTGCATAACAGAGTCATGGTAAAATAATCTGGAAGGATGTCGGAGAGGTCATGTAACTCATCCATCAGCCCCAAGGCAGGATCAACTATATATTAATCCTGACAGATATTTATTCAATGTGTTCTGAAAGATCTCCAATGGTAGAGAGATGCTCAGCTAATCTATTCTGTCTCCTCATCCCTGCCATTAGAAAGGTTTTTCTTGACGTTTACCCTGAATCTTTCTTCTTGTAATTAGCCAAGAAAAAGGAGTAACTGGTCTTATCTGTCACAGGTGTGGAAAAAAGATTATATTCTACTCTATGATTATGAAGACTTGGAGGTCCCTCCATGAGTTGTCTTCTCTTTAGGGTACACAGCCCCTAATGTTTTTAATCTTCCTTCACGTCACGCTTTGCAAATCTCCGATTAGCCTCATTGCGCTCCTGTTACTCTCTCAATTAGTCTGTATCTCCCCATCTAGAATATCTTTCCAGAGTCTAAAATAGCATCCATCACCTGCTTTTGATTCAGTAACAGTCTTTGAAATATGTTTCCTATCAAGCTTAAAGTAAACAAGTACTGTTATTAAAATATTATTTCCTCCTACTGGGAGATTAGTCTTCTGTAGTAACGGAAGTCCTGGATAAAATTAAACCTAATACTAAATACTAGTTTGGAAAGGAATGTGAATTTTAAAATGAAATTGGGGTCCTAAAGCAGGCTTTAACAATATCCGATATTAATATTTTTCCCCAGTGATTTGAACCCAAAGGGCTTCAGTCTTTGACCTTTTTAAACTGACATTTCCCTACCCCCTTTACCTGTTTGCTCCTCTGTGAATACCCAGTGTTTCGGTCGTGATTGCTATTTGTGTGTGTGTGTTTTTCAGTTCTTTGTAACAAGTTCCAGGTCTCACAGACCGTCTGCAAGTGCTTTCTTCTTGTGGAAGACATTCGTTCTCATTTGCATGTACTCTACGACATGACAACTTATTTCATGACCATGACATTTGTTGCTGATTTTTCCCATGTGAAACTTCTGCAGAGCCTTAGGGGTTTGTTTTTTTTTTTTTTTACTTTCCTCCTGCAATTAAAGCCTGCATCTTAGTTACTGCCTTTTGTTTCTTTTGAACTCATCAGGGGAGGATTATAATCAGATAATATTTGAAATTACAATCTTGTCTAAAACAAAACATAAAAATATGAGGTAGTCATCACCTTAGATTAGCATTCCAAAGCTGATAAGTAGACAGGCCAAATAATCTGTGCTCATTTCTGAGCAACAATTTAGGATTCTGGGGAATCAGATATCGCACTAAGCAGCTTTGAGGAAATAAGACTCGGTTAATCAAGGTGGGAGAATAAAGCTGCAACAGCAGAAGCTGGGGATACTTGCTAGTCACTCGCAGCTGAGGAGCACACGTGCTCTTCATCCTGCTGGAAAATTAGGGGTGTGCAGAGATAGAACTGGCAATGATAAAATGTAGGTAAAAATTTGGAATTAAAGGAGACCATTTGATCCCTTAAAACCAGTCCAGAAGGCTCTTGCCCGGTAAGCTTCCCCATGTGCCTGCTGTGGGCACAGTAACAAACTCCAGATCTTTAGCACGAAAAGTGGAAAAAAAAAAATAAATCGTGATGTGCCAGAGGGAGAGCAAGAAATAGGAAGCTCTTGCTGATGACTTGAACTACTGAATTAGCAGCAAATTTGCTAGCTAAAAAAAGTCCAGCTGGTGCTAAGAAACCTGGTTGCTTTCCCGACTTCAAGCCTCCCCCAGCCTCTTCAGGGAGGATAATTCCTTCTATGAGCAGTCCGTTTAACTCCCCAGCGTGTGAGCGAGACGGGCTAAGTGAGCTCCTGACAGAGATGATTTTTTTTTTTTTTTGGCTTGCACTCAGTTTCTGAATGTTGAACAGTTTGGGTTTAAGGTGAGAGAACGCCTTTTTGAAAGGTTTTGATGGAAATGGCTTCTTTATCGGGGCCAGAGAGAAACCTCTCTGCACTGCGGTTGCAGAAGGAAATGACCATGTGAGTTACAGCGGAAGGAAATTTGCTTTATTACCGATGCCGTGGTAATTTTCTCAGAAACTTTGTTCTTCCAGATGTGTGCCAGGGGCTTCTCCTAGAAAAGGTTTTCAGTTTGGAGCATGGCTTGATCTTTCTCGGCAAATCCCTTCTGTCCTGGGCCTGTTGTGAAGGAGGGAGAGTGGGATTTAATTAAATGGGCTACAACAGCGCGTGATGCAGTTAGCAGTGCTCCAAAGCAGGCACGGGAGAAAGAAATTGTAGGCACTGGGCTCAAAGTCTTATGTTTAGTAAACGCGGTGTGTACCATGTTACCCTTGCTTTGGATGTGTGCAGGGGTGTGAAGGTGCTGAAGTCAGTAAAATTTTTGGCTCACTTTTTTTAACAGTGAATCTTCCGAAATTGCTTCATCTTTATGCAAGCGGGCTTTCTGAAGCGTTGGCATTCCGTGACAATTCTGCACACTGTGCTAAATTCAGCAGGGGTTTTTTCATGTTGAAGTGGAGCTACAATAATTTCTGAGGTCTGTGGCTTGTTTCAATTATTTACTTCTGCAAAAAGATTTTTATAAATCCTCCTTTCTCTTTCATATTATTAACTTTCTTGTCAAACTTTTATTTAAACTGCAGAGACAAAGATGGATCTTTCCTTTATAGCTCTGCAAAGTTAGATTTACTTCTTTGACCTGTTTCAGTGTGATTGAAAGCTAATCTGTCTCCTTTTTATTGGCTTTTGGTAAATGCTGTATTTCTTTGTTTCCCTTTTTCATTCGGCATTGTCTTGTGAAAATATGTAACTTCACAACTTCACTTGAAGTTGTAAAAAATTATCCTGCTACGGGAAAGAAAAAAAATGACAACCGTTAATCCGATCCAAGACAATGTTTATGCCTTTAATTAGCTTCTGGGATTGTATTCATGTATGATTCAAATAAGATGAACTATGAGCAATAATAAAGGTACCGTGGTCACCTCTGACCTTGCGGAGGAGAATGCTGAAGCCGGAAAGCTTTTTTGGCTCAACATCAGTGACAACTACTTGAATTTGTCTTTCTTTGGAGCTAACATCTTGCCATACAAAGCATGTAAGTGCTCCCACGGCGGTTAACGTGCTTGGACAAGGGCTTTATTTGGCTTGTGGGCTGTTTAACTCCAAAGACTGGTATTTTAAATAGCATTGCGCTCCACTTCATAATTAGTCCTTTCAGTGCTCTGATCCTCGAGTATGTGTTTCCAGCCCCTCTGCAAGAGCTATTTACTATTGCTTTTTAACGCACTTACAGACATAAACTGGCTTTTGTGTTATGCTACAGTTTTAATATTACTATTTATAGAGGTTGTTAGTGTTTTGCCTTACTTAAGCGGATGATCCTGTAATCATCCACAGTATTATATTAGGCAGAGAAAATTTTGCCCCATATATATGTCATTCTTCTTTGCTTCTAAAGAGCTGAATGAGCATGAGGGTTATATCCAGGGATATTGATTCTGGGACTGATTTTGACAGGAGGTGCTGACTCACAGCAGCAACCCAAAATTGATCAGCGTTTCCTTCTTTCCAGCGGGAAGCATCTCTGTGGTGTCTCTTGACCCTCTACAGCAGGGCCAGCGTTTCAAAGGCATGTTGCCAGACGCAATATATTGCTATTTGCAACGCGCTCGCAGAGCTGCAGGTAGGGAGCAGCAATAAAATCTGCATGCTAACTTCTTGCGGTAGCTAAATTTACCAAGGTGCTTTGTTGCATTTTCTATTAAGTGTAGCGTTTGTATTTTTTAATGGCTTCCACTACACTGGAGTGCAAATAACTGCTGTAGTCACTTTTTGCTAGACTTCAGGGGTATAATACCATTTTGCTGACATGCAAGGGGCAGGTTCAGGTGCCTCCATATAGTATATGCGGTATATAGAGACTTTCAGAGCCGTATTTCCTTTTGCTTGTCGGAGCGTGTTGTTGGAAACAAAATAAGTGACTGTATCTTGCCTGCTTTGTGGCAACCTTGCTGTGAACCAGAATTAAGAAAGGCCCAATTAGGTCAGATTGAAATAATCCTAAACCTGTGTTAGGTTCTGTGGGGAAGCCAGACTATGGAAGGCTCAAATGCAGCATAAAGTCAAGCTTTGTACTATTAAATAGCTAATATTCGCTGCTGCTCTATTCCTGAATGTGTGGAATTGCATTAAACCCAACAGAATAGTAAACAAACTAAACCAAATGCTGCTAAAATTAGCAGCTCTTCAACCTGCCAGTTAGTGATAGAAAAATCTTCAAAGGACCCGTGTTTCACGGTGTTTTGAATATGGTCGTTGAGTTCTGTAGTTCATATTTTTGGGTTGAAAGCATATGGATACATATTTTCATTGATGTTCCCGTTCATTCTTTAGGCATATTTTTGCTCTGGTGTTACTGAGATTTAATAATGCAGTCCTGACATTCATTAAATGTGCTCTTTTTATATGAGCTTTTAAAAATAGTTGTAAATTGCAAATTAATAATGTTTATTTAGCCCATGCACCTTACTTATGAAATCATAATTTATTTTGGTGCATTCAATACAGTGCTGTTTACCTGTAAAATTGTATTTCCGTCACCTGCTGCCCAAACAGTCTACCAACAGAAAGTCTCCAAAACCAACCAAAAACCCCCAAAAGCCCTGTTTAAACCAGGTGTGTTCATGTAGAAGTCATCCAAGTACTACCGTAACCTCCACCCTGAAATCGAATGGTTAGATAATATGACCTTGAAGAGCTGAAAAATATTTCGGAGCACAGATGCACATTTGCAAATGAAGAGTTTGGTTCAGAAAGCAGTTATGACAAAGTTCAGCATCCAAGGTTAATGCGTGAATATTGAAGCAATCGTGGGGTAAGTGGAAATTTCAGCTTGGTGAAACAGAAGGCTAAGGAAAAAAAGAAAAGAAGGGAACTGGTCAGAAAGGGGTGACAGAAGAACATAAATATGAAAAAAAAATCAAAAAGAATGAGCATGGATAAAAGCTACAAAGGGAGTTCAATATTTTACTGGCTAAAAATACCCCAAGAAATATCAAATTATTTTCTGCCGTCCTTGAACTGCATTCTCTAGCTGTGGAATAATAGCGATCATCCACATACTTCATTAGACCAAGTGTTAATTTGTGCTCTGCCTTCACTCAGATTACCACCAAAAACGAAAATGCCCGTGGAAAGAATTCCCTGATTAAAAATGTGGTCCTCCCTCAGAATGATGCCATAATTCACACGGTGCTGCACTGGGAACACGCAAAGGGCATAAATATCTGTCTTTGTTGTGGTGTAAGTGTACACGTTTGTGTTTTAATGAATGTACTATAGGGGTCAATCCATAAGATGATGCGGTTGGTAGGTCAGTATGATCAGTCTCTTCAGCCTAATGGACTTCAGGGGAAGGTTGAAGTGATGTGGGTGGTGATTTGAGCACGTCACTCGGTTCCTGTTTTCCTTAAGGTCACTAATCAATGTGATCTTTGCCCCTTCAAAACTACGTGCCCACCTCTCTTCTCTTATGTTTGCGTCTGTTTTGTCGGTACTGCTTAATGCCTCTGGGTGAAGGAGCACTGAGTTAGTAAAATATTTGGAGTGAGGATATAGAAAATAATCTTTCAAAGTTGGTAGGGTGTGAAATTTCCCAAAGGTAGGGGAGGCTTTTCTCTGTGTACCAAATCTAAAATTTCACCAGTCTCTGTTACTTGTCAAGAGTTATCATTTGGGATATCATTTTAATAAACTTATGGGCTGGGACTCAACGATGCCAAATACTACATAGGGGCGCAGCAGTGAGGCTTGTCTTCAGCCGTCATAACCCCAAGCATAAGGAAAAGCAGCAGATTTGGGAGAGGAAAAGAAACAACAGTGCAGTTTGGGTGTGATGATTCAGCATCCTAAACGTCGCCTTCTCTGACGTGGAAGAGTTTTGAGCAGGGACTTGGACTGTGGGGGTGTGTAGTTGAAGCTCTGCCTGACTATTAAGGTAGTATGGAAGGAAGTCCAAATAAAGGTGGTACTTTGATATCTATTAGTTAGGAGATGTTGGATAGGTTCATGGTGCAAAGACAAACTGACTTCTGTCTGAAGACTTGCAAGCTAGGGACTGACCATCAAAGCCTTGAAAATTGTCTCTATTGGCAGGCTCTGAGAAGAGGAGGGTTTGTTTCAGCTTAGATTTACCTGCTTTTAAAAGAGGGAGAGCTGTTATTGAGGTAATGTGTTAATTGAGCAATATGGGCACAGGCAAACTGATAAATCCTTGAGTTCAGCAAAGACAGGCTTTACTGTAATTCTTATGAATTAGGGGGAATAATGCCTCCTGATTACTGAGGTTGAGGGACAGTTAGTTATATTAACGGGTGAAAATCAGTGGTGTTTTTTTTTTTTATTGGCTAACCTCTGCCTTTCTCTGTAATGGTGCACTGCACTGTAGTCAGATCACCAGCACATTGACTAATATGACTTGGTATTGCCTTGACTTTCTGAGTTGATGGCTTGGGAAGCAGAATATTGTAGCAAAATTAATATAAATAAAAATGGCTGACTAGGAAGAGTAAATAAAGAAAACGAATGCAGCCAGATATAGCAAGTCTTTGATCATAGATTACAAAGATATTTCAGTGCATATAAATGTAGAGAGTAATGATGTCTTTGAAGAGTTTGTAACACAAAAGTCCATGTACATCACAAAGTATAAAGGATAGAGAAGGGTAAAGGATTAAGAAAGGAAAAGATAAGTCTTTGTGCGTCATTAATGAAAGATGAGGAATAGAAAGACAAATGAAAAATTTCACTGCATAGAATGATGACTTTGATTCTTCCTTTTACTGATCTGTTGGCATAACACAATATGGGGATTTAAAGAGGTAAAAGAGAACAAAGGCACAAAACTACTGTATGTGTATCACAAAGCGTGAGGAAATGGTGGCAACTGTTTCCAACGTGAAAAGGAGCCAAGAAGAGCCTATTAAAATGTGATGTGTATAAAGTGAACCGTGAATCAGAGCTGAAATCGGATTGTTTTACAGGAGAGCAAGTAAAGCAAGCAGCAGTGTTGGTCTCTCTCATAGGGCAGTTTTCCCAGTGGATGGGCAAAGGGGAGGCCAAGTTAGAGTATTCGCTGACATGGGCTGTCAGCCTGAGCCTTTCAGAGAATATCTGCCAGGGAGACGACGGCCGGCAGAAGGTGTGCTGGAGAGGGGGAGCTACTCTTCCTCGTTTCTAGAAAATGTAGAGATGCAGCTATGTAGAGATGCAGCTATGTAGAGATGCAGCTATGTAGAGATGCAGCCCTGTGCGTGGTACCACGTGAGCTGGGTTGGGTTTTGGTACCGGGGCTCACCTGGATCTGCTCTAGGACCAGCCTTTTCCTTATTCCCACAGTGCTGCATTCCCTGCCATAAAGTTTCTAGACGTACAGATATCTCTGCTTCTGTTCCTGCTTCCTTTAGGACTGTCAAAAGTAACAACACCACAAAGAAGTAGAAGGCCTGCCACTTGCTTTTATTAACTCGGTGTACTCCCAAGCCACGGTGTCTTGCACGTTAGTACACTGGGAGATCGTGCCCGGGTGATTATCTAGCAGTGGTAGTGGGCTCCTCTCCCCTGGATGATGTGCTACTTCAGCAGCACGTTTTACTTTTCAGCTGTCTCACAGCAGGTCTCTTCCTCTTTCTGGGACAGCTTTGTAAAACAAGATTTGATGAATTTTGCTGCCTGTTTATTGCCACCTCTGATCTCTTCTCTGGGGAGCTTTACTGCTCCTGCTTGAGCGAGGCAATGGGGGGAGTCTTTTTTTTTTTTTAATCTGTAGACTATGAATCATTGGTGGAATCAATAGAATTTAATCCAAAACTTCTGCTGAAGGGTTTAAGGAGTCTATAAAACACATACGGCATGCAAAAAAAAGGCACCAAGACCCTTCTGACTGCCTGAGATATAACGGGGGCTGGGTTGCCAGCTCCGTCCAAGACAGTAGCCGCTCTAAGCCAGTGCTGAGTAGAGGCTGAGTTCAATCCTGGTCCGCTTCCCCAGCTCGCATGAGGCCGGCGAGAGCTCCGCCAAGGTCGGGGAACATGGGGCTCTGTGTAAGTAGCTTTGCACCAACTGGTGTCTCAGTTCCTTGTAGCAAAGGGGGAGGTGGGGAGGGGAGCAGTGGCGGATGCACGGGCTGCTCTGGTCGGGTGAGTGTCGGTAGTCAGCGAGCGCGTCATTGTTAGGATGTTTTTACCTGGCGGTGTGGGGTAGGATTGGGCAGCCAACTGCCTGCTCTCCGTTTTCTTTTAGGAGATGCATCTGGCTGTAGCTGTAAGTAATCATCAGAGGGCTTGAATTTCCAGAATATGACGTTCACTGTGTAACAAATGAGTTGCCTTAATAACTACTTTCTGCTTTTAATATCTAGCACCTGGAAACGTGAGTCCATAGTAACGGCAGCTATCCCGTAGGGCTGTTAGGAGTTTTAGGAATACATATGGCTTAGCTGTCGGCACTGAGTTAAAGGAGTTGTGAAATGCCATCTGCCTGCTTGTATTGTGTATTCTAGAACAGCAAACGGCTCCTACTTGGTTTTGCTCAGGTTTATCTCATTGCTTGTGGGTCTCTTTTCTTCTTCCAATAGGTGTTTGTTTTAACTCCATCTTCAAGCTTTTGCTTTCAGCTGCGGTCTTGGTCGTATCTAAAAGCAAACATTAAAGGTATGCCGACAAGGTACTATTCCATCCAGTGTACTTTAAGGTCCACATTTTGAAATTATTTTTAAATACAATATGTAACAAGTGTTTTATTGTGAGACATGAAGAAAATTTACTATCTTTTGTACAGAACCTTTTTCTTTTATAAGTTGCATAAAAATCATACGATGGTGCTGCATTGTATCAGCACATATGTTTTGTGAATTAAAAAGTGTAGTTTCTGTGATGATCTCCCATCTGCTGCTACCTCTGGTAAATTTAATGCTGCTCCTGAATACTGAAACACTAGGATGCTTTACTCTGGCATGTGCCTGACAAGTAGATCTTGTATCTCACAGGCTGACCCTCTTGTGGATGGCTGCTCATGAAACATGTAAACGATGGGAGGTTTGGTGAAGTCCAGCAAGCAAAAGGAAACGTGTTTTATTTGTAGTTCAAAAAAAAAAAAACCACCCACAAAACCTCCTCTTTTTTTTTTTTTTCTGCTAGCCTGTCCAATAATGTCTCTCCTGTATTAATTTATTTTAAAGCAAATTTTTTAGCAGCTCGATAGGTAGGCAGATGATAAAGTTTGCACCTAGTGAAGAGACCTCACTTTTCCATTTGCTGTTAAATCACTGCAAAGCTGTCATGGTTGACTGCAAAATCCAGCTGGTGGGGGTAATTTGCTCCCCACTGGTTCTATAGGTGTCTGCTCCAGCTCCTGGCACCAGGCTGAGAGCAGGGAAGGGTGAACCGCAAGTCCCTGAAGAGGAGGATGGAACCAGTGTGGAATTGTGCTGGAACTAGTCCCACTTGTGGGGAAATGCCACAGTGTCGGTGTATACTCTCCAGTACAGGAGAAAAGAATGTAATTAAACAAAAAAAAAGTTCAGTTAATATTTTGAATATACAGCTTTAAAACTTGTTTATTGTCATCCTTCCTCCTTAAAACTGTTAGATTTCCAATTTGCAAAGGCCCCATTGCTGCCTTCATTTTAAGGCAATTTTGCCTTAGGAAATCTGGAATAATTCCACAGAATTTCTGCAGAAGTCAAATCTCGCTCTTGTTTTGGACCGTTAAATAGCTGCTGCTTGGGGTTTTGCTTTGGCCAAAGTAATGAAATCAAATATTTCAAGTATTTTGCTGATGGCAGAGTTGCAGCTCCAGCACTTTTCCCACTGGGTTGCGCAGTGTTCTGGGGAGATTGGTGCTTCCATTCAGGGCAATACTTCAGCCAAGAGCAGCAACTGTCCTAAACTGTCTCTGATGATCTATGATGGCAGAGAAAATCCACTGGTATTTTTAACTTCTAAAAGCTGAGTGGGTTCACCCCTCCAAACGTAGTTATGGATCGAAAATGATGGTGCTCAGGCCACAGTTGGATCAAGCATATCATTGTGTCCCTATTTCCTTGCTTCTCAATTGTCATGCACTTTTCCAGGCATTTAATACCTTGTGGGCTGATTGTAAAGTGATTGCAAAATAGAACAAGCAGGTGGTTTTGATGGTACTTTGGGCTCATTTTAAACTCTCTTCCTGTAGCTGCGAACAAACCCAGATCACAAATCAGAGCTGGATCAGGACCCCAAACATGTATTTTATTATAGGAGTTTATTTTTAATATGCATCAAAATAATATTTTTATATTCCAACATCACTGAAAATTCCTGTAATACAACAAACAGCACAGTGACTTATTCGGGAGGTTCAAGGTATTTAAGACATCCCTGTTATTGGCCTGTAGCATCTTTTCTCCTTAAAATGCCACACGAAAGTGCATCCACAGGGTCTGTGCTAGGCTCTGACCTACAAGTCTGGGCAAATGAATAAAATGTAATGCCCATAAAGGAACTACTTTTTCAAATATTCGGCTTGATGTGTAGCATGCAAGAAGTCAATTAGCACCACAAGGAGAAGTATGGCACATCATCATAAACACACTATTTGTTTTCTCGCTGCCTGGAGATGGTGTTTTGAAAACAGTAGTTGAAAATAGCTTAGGGCAAGGCCGTAAAAGTTACGGAAAAGTCCAGTGGTCTCTCTTTTGAGAAGTGATTATGGTTAATTGGCAGGACTAACCAGAGAATAAAAAGGTTCCCTTTGATCTCTCAACTCTTATTAACTGGAAATCATCAAAGTAAGGAAATCCCTATAAACAAGTGTTGTCTTGTCTATGTCAATAACTCCAAACATGGTATTGTCCTTAGCTATTTGTCTGGAAGCGTATGCAGAAGCAGTGGAGAACTGGATACACATGGGTGCAAAAAATTACTTCTTCAGCAGCCTGAAGATCAGTAAATAGAAAATAGTCATGTGGGAAGTACACGTAAGGTGAAAATATTGAACATGTGTGGTAAATCGGTACCAATGGAACTGAAACACTAGAAAAAACACCTTTAAAATACCTTCCTTTCCTGAAAATAATGATGTTAGCTTCAGGAAAGCATGTAGCTTAAGGGAAATTCATCTGAAGGAGGTTTTAATCCTGGGCAGCCATCAATAAAATCAGGAATTTCATGTGCTTTAAAGGAGTAACTTTAAAAAAAGAAATCCTCTTAATAGACTTACCTTTCAGTGGGCAGAGGAGACAAAGGCTGTAACTCAAACAGCGCAGGAATGCACGTTATTACCTTTCAAAAGATTTAGTCTATCTCTGCTGTGGTGTTTCCGCTGATACAGCTCTCGTGCAGGTACAGTGTATGCCACCAGATGTTGCCTGTTCATCACACCCGTCATGGCTTAGCCCATGCTCTTTGAAAAGACGACAAAGAAATTTATTTTTTACAGTTACGACCGTCAGTGGTCTTGGCAATACAGTGTGTTTGCTGGTGCTTGTGGGTGTCTGTCTTCCTCCATGGGAGGGCAGAGGATGCAAGTACCTGGTAGAGGGTGGTGGCGAAGGCTGAGCCCTGGGTACCACTGGTATATGGTATTTGGGTCAACTATAGTAAACCTGTCTGTGCTGGGTGTGCAGTTCTGTACATCTTACAGAAGATACCTACGTAGTATTTCTGTTAGTCCAGCAAAGCTAGGCAGTTGAGCAGTCCCTAAATAAACTGAAAAGCCTGGGACAAGTAGACCGTCTTTGTATGTGACAATGCCTGAAATGGTTTTTGGATTCTCAGAAGCACTGCTGAAGGTGACGTGCAAGATGTGTTTTGCTGGGCTCGGGGAGAATTTCAAATAGGACTTTTTTTTAAGTCCTGTTAGAAAAAAGGTGATGCTGGATAACCACGTGGATAATCCACCGTGTCTACTTCAGTTCTGGCAGACACTGGGGTGACTCTCCAGAGGTGAGTATGTTGGTGCATAGACTGAAAGCTGGGAAGGGGCAATTATTTAATTGAAAGGGCTTAGCAATGCCTCCTGACTCAGGGGGTACCATTAAGTATTACCTTTCACCATCCAAACAGGTCTTGTTTCACTGATTTCACCATTCCCTTTTCTTCCAGCCCCTACTGTAAGAAAAGTGAACTATATTTTAGAGAGGCAGCTGGGAGAACGGGATGCTAATGCTATGAAATGTTCTGTTACAAGTTGGTTTTCATATGATGTAGCACCTGCAACAGGCTTTAAAAAAAAGAAAAAAGGTGAGAAAACCCCTCTGATAATTTTACTGCAAAATGTATACTTCATCTCTATGGAGAATAAAAGTGTCATTGATCTCTGTGATAAATTGTATCTTGGTGTCTGAAAATATAGACCTTGGGTTATTTCATTATAAGGATGACCTTGCCTCTATTGTAAATCAAAAGTAACCAGGGATTTGTGGCTCTTATAAGATCTACGGAGGGGGAAAAACATGACTCTGGAGCTGCAGCCCTTTTTTGGAACTGAAGGTAAAGGCAGAGCTTCTCAGTTTCGTCAGGTTTACATGGGGATGGATTTCACTCTCTGTTGGCTGGATGCTGTGTACTGCCCACTTTCCAAACTTTCCAAAGGGTGAGATGAAAGGAGGAGCAACAGGGGAGAGTTTGGTCTCTCGCCAGGAGGGGGTAGAGAAGTTGTGATTCTTCTATAATCAGAAAAATTTCAAGAAACTTCCTCCAGCCGGGGTTTGTGTGCCAGCTGTCTCCTGTTGAGCGGTCTTTCTCTTTATTCACCAGTACTGCAGCAGTACTCAAAGCTTGAGAATACAAAGCATTTCTCACTTCACTCCTTTTAGACTTTGAATTAAAAACTGAACAGCATTACTGAATTTCATTTTATAAATGGAGAAAAAAAGCACACAGAGTCTTAAGAATTAAATGGTTTTAAATTGCAGAAAATTTCAGAGCACAACCCAGGACCCCAAAACTGATGCTAGAGAGATCAGCCTTTAGACTGGAGTCCTAACTGGAAGACCAGCACGTTGTGTGCTAAATAATGCTAGGTATTTTACGCATGGCTGTCCAGTCCATTATCTCTGATCTCAACCAAACGGTGTTTTGCCTGTCCTGTTTCTCAAATGGAAACTACAGCAAAGGGACCCTGTCCCAAAGATGGATAGCGGTTAGAGCTGGGATGGATTAAAGACCGATGACTCCTCCCGCTGCCTCAGGGCACTGCTTTAGTCAGTGCTTCAGCCTGGCTTGGAAGCCCTTTGTGTAAGGAACAGTAAGGAGAAAACAATCTTAGAAACAGCTTGCATCGTTGGAAAGAAACCTCTGGTCTCAAAAAATACTGGTGTGAGAGTAAAACCTTCAATAGTTTCAACCAGAACTTCACTCATATTAAAAGGTAATCATTTTCCAAATGGTGGAGCTGGATGACCATCAAGCTGTGTTAGAGTTTGATGTTGGCATTAAACTTTGCTGTAGGGAGTTTGAGAACTGCAGGTGTGTGCTTTTTGTCAGGAGCACTAGATAAATGTCTGTGGAGTGTGTGCCTCACAACTATGGAGAGAGCAATGGAGGCAAAGACTGGGGCTATTCCTTTAATTCCCTTAGTGGGATGTGGGGCGTCTTTGGTACAAGCACATAAGCCTTTCCCTGGTCTCCATTAGCCCAATGTCGCAGGGTGTATGGTGTGGTCCTTCATACTGCGCACCGCCCAGCCGCAATCTTATTAGGTGTTTTTAGAGTGAAGTCCCCGTAGATAATCTAAGGTTAAGTAGGAAAACCGTTTGTACTGGCCAATCTCCTGTACCTAGCACTATTCCCATCTAGGCCCCTTGAGATGGCTCAGGCTTAAGCCAGTGCCAAGCTTTAGGAGGGAGCAGGTCAGGGAGTAGCTTCCTGTTGGGAGGTTAGACATGAGTTAGACCTGCCTGGGGGGACACCAGTGCCTGTCTGTCTTTCCCCTGCAGTTTTTCACAAAGTCGTAAAAAAAAATGCAGCTCCCAAATTATTTGGCTTGAAATCTTTTCATTGTTTCAAATTGCGCCCCCCCCCCCCCCCCCCCTTTTTTTTTTTTGGAAGATTAATGGTACCATTGATTTCTGTGGAGACAAAGTCGCTTCTGTGATGCTGGAGTACCTTATTCATGAGACCAATTTCTTGCTTCCTTTACATTCCTCCTGTCATCTTTAAGGATGTTTCCCATTTCTGTTATAGAAGATGGTCCTACAGCCATCACTCCTTATCCATCCAGTGTGCTGAATAAGGCAGGATCTTAAAATTGAAGATACTGTTCATGGAATTAAAGACCATATTATTATGCACAGGCACAAGGGGGCAAATTAAGGTTGCACAGTCAATCTTAATTCTGGCATTTCCAACTTTCAAGTGCTTGACTTTGCATCTTTAACAACAAGGAGAGAATGTGATTGCTGCTACTCTCTGCTCTGTCCCCTTACCTGTGTTAGGGGAAGTTGGCTTTCTCTAATAAACACTGAGGTGGTTATGTTTTGTAGGGAAGTTGGTGACTTTATAACATAATATACTGTATCATACCTGCCTAGAGACAGGTTATTCTCACTGCTACAAGTGTGTCCAGTATTTGTTTGTGGATTTGGACCCAAAATGCAGAATGTCTAAAGAGAAACAACGCTACTAACAGTCACCCTCTACAAACAACTCCCTGAAAGGAGGGTGGAGAGAGATGGGGGCTGACCTCTTCTCCCTGGTGACAGGGGATAGGACAAGAGGAAACGGGTTCAAGCTATGTCAGGGCAGGTTTAGATTGGATATCAGGAAACATTTTTTCACTGAAAGGGTTATTAACCATTGGCACAGGCTGCCCAGGGAGGGGGGGGATTCCCCATCCCTGGAGGTGTTTAAGAAAAGGGTAGATGAGGTACTGAGGGACAGGGTTTAGAAGGGGTTTTTGTCAGGGCAGGTTAATGGTTGGACTTGATGATCTTAAAGGTCCCTTCCAACCTCAGCGATTCTATGATTCTGTATGATTCTACTTTATATTCCACAGGCATTTTTATTTCTCTTTCAATATGGTTCTGAGCTGGAAGATTGGGCTGTACCAAGAATCTTGGCAATGGCCTCGGAGCAGAAATGGCTCATCGTTTTACAGGCCCTGACTGCAGCAAGGGTTTTTGAAGGGCTGTTAAAGGCAAATAGCAGCACAGGGCAAAACGCGTTCCAGTCAGTAACTCTGTTTACAAAGAAGACTAAATCATTGTTCTTTGAGAGTGATATCATGTATCACAATGAAAAGAACAACGATCAAACAGGAAACCCTTTCCTTAATAGTTGGTGATGTAATCTGGGAAAAAAGCCGTGCTGCTTATCCTTTGATTACATTAAAAAGGCCAGAAGATTTGTCCGTCAGGAGCTGGAGGAGTCTGTCTGTCGTTAAGCTGGTTAATGTTAATAAGTCGTATATTGTTCATTGACAGATCACAAACTTCTTATCCTGAACAAGAAGAAAAGCCACTTCTCTGGTATTCTCATATGTACAAGATCCTGGCCCCTTGGGAACGATCTAAGTCCTTTCAGCATTTAACTCTGCAGGGTCACTTCCCTGCTGCCAGCCAAGATGCAGGAGGGGGATTACTGAGTATTATTTTTGTTCAGGAGTGGTGCTGAGAGGCGAACAGGTTGGTAGAAAAGGCAAAGCTCTCTGAAGTTTCTCCCTGAACCCGTTCTGACAGTGCATCCTGGGGATGTAGCATCCCTGGGCCTGGGTGTGGAAATGAGTAACATTTAGGGCTTGAGGGCAAAAGAAATGTCAGGAGGGCAACGCCGTTAGGGTGGTTAAGGCCCTTTAAGAAAATATTTCTACCACTTCAGTGGTAGTTTGCATTTATGATGATGTCGTATCAAAATCTGCTTTGATGAAAATTTATTAACTCATTGCTGAAGGAAGGAATATTTTATAAGATTTGCATTTAAATCTTTTTTTACAGAAGGATTTTTTTTTGTTATTGAGTAGCACCATCTCTTTTGGATTGGTCTTGAAATGCTGGAAGTTTAAACCATTTATTTGAAAAATGCAGCAAACTAACTCTGAGTTGATCTTCTTACTGGGAAGAATACCTCAGTGGTGCTGCAATACTTATCTGTATAAGCTAATCAGTTAGTCATTGTAATTTTGGTTGATGGTTATGCCAGCTTCATAATAACATACTTTTATTAGGTTTTCTATCTGTGGGATCACATGCTTGAGTAGCTGTCTTCGAAAAACTTCTCACAGGGAGTAACCACTGCACCTGTGTCAGTTTGTTGTTCCGAGCCTTTTAAGAATATTGGAATAGATTTTTAGGAGCCAATTGAATAGCTAACCTCCAGAGTACAGTGAAATAACTTTATTAGGCGTTATAAGTAGTGCTGTTGAGTTTGTTTTGTGTCTCTCTTATTAAATCAGTTCAGTTAGCTGTCTGTTTTGAATCCCTATAGTTATTAAATCTTCATTCGAGGGCAGAACCAACCTCGCGTTAGCCAGGCTACAAATGAAGTTTCAAAAGTCTAAAGCAGAGATGCTGTTGGCTGAGCTAAAGGTTTAATTAGGTTCCTTGTGGCTGAAGGCTGTTTGGCATCAAGCCTGGTTTGCTGTCTGGGCCTGATGCAGGGAATTCCCGTTACAGCCGTGACCCTCCTTGTGAGTGGCCCCAGCACAGGGACCAACGCTCACGTCCCGTGAACGCTGAAACTACTGGCAGTTTGCATTGCTTGAAGCGGCCACACCAGGAAATTGTCCTGGTAATCGTGGACAGGAATTTCCCTCAGAAGAGTGATCTGTTCTTCTAAATTCAAAAGGCTCAGTGTATTTTATCAGGGTAACAGCCAGGGTTCTCCCTGGTGGGCGGCTGTTCTCCTCTGAGGCACCTTCTGAGCACTGATTGAAAACGAGCCAGCTCAAGGTGTAGTAACAGAACAGAGAACTTGACCGTGGTGTCAGCAGTCTTTTGAAGTTGGTCATGAGGAACGTGGGAAGGAAGCGTGTTGGAGGATCCAGAGGCCGTTTGACTTCTGCAGCGTGGATGAATTAGAGGTTCAGGAGTTCCATATGGAGCAGCTATCGCCAACCCCTCTCCTGCACTGCAGGTTATTTCACGTGCGGGACGTTTGTGCAGTGGGTGTGGGAATACTGAAGGATCATTGCTGGTTATTGAATATACAGGGCAGCCTTTTAATGAGGCTGTAACGTTAGTTAGGGAGTTTGGACTAGTAATTTCTTTAGTTTTTTAGAGTAACTTCAGGAGTTTAAGTCCCATGTTTTTTAGGAAAGTACTATAGAGCAAGTTGAATTTCCTTTATTGAATAAAATCATTTTTCCCTTGGAAACTAAATGTAACAAGAATTTAATAATTCATGAATTGAGCTTCAACATCTTTTAAATAATAGATAGACTGTCATGCCAAGTTCAGCTGAAAACTTACAGAGCATACGTTTTTATGTTTTACTTTGACATTTCAAAGAATTACAGAACTACAAACATTTATTTTGTATTTTTGCTCATTGCAGTATTTTATTCCTTTCAGGTTGATTTAAGAAATAAAAGCAGCAGTTAAAAAAAAAAAAGTAACTAGCTTCAGTTTCTGATGGAAAAAGGGACTAGAAGGGAGAGAAACCCAAGGTACACATTCATAAATGATTCACTGGACTTTTGGCTGACAGATAGAACAGTTTCATAATAACTTTGTTTATTATTTTTCTTATCAGTGGAATCAAATGTTAAATAGCTCTACTGGGAAGTGCTGTAAGGTTGACTAACAATTACATCTCTGCCACCTCTGCTCTCTTTGTCCTTTTAAAAATAATCAGACTAGATTTATTTCATTGGTTATTTCTCCCCCCTCTATAAAATAGAAATGATTTCCAGAAGGTGTGGCAAGTGCAGCAGCAGAGTGTCTTCTTGTGGTGTTTTTGGATATGAGGAGGATGGGTAGCCTCTTGCTTAAAGCGAAAGGAACCCCCAAATTGTCCCTGCTGCTGATTTTCAGTGTGACTTTGCGCCCTGCTGTGTTACACTACTGGACATGAAGTGTGCCAGGAGCGGTGGGGATGAAGCCCATCTTGGCGGGTGGTGGCCGCTGTCCCTCTGCCACGTGTCACACAGCTCTGTGTGTGTTACTGGCAGGGATGTGGTCGTGGCAGGCAGAGCAGGTTAGCTGTTTGGGGTTTTAGCACTGTTTCCTAAGGCGATGGGCCATGTGTGACCACGCCGTGTGGCTGCAGGTCTGTGTTAAGTGGTGTCCTCAGCTCCTAAGCGGCATTGAATCTGCAGGGTCGGTTTTGGCCAAACAAAGCGGGAGGTAGAGCTTTCAGAAAATTTAAACTCCTGCAAGTTTCCATGAACCTAAGGATTTCTCTGCTCTTTTCCATGTGTGCTCCTCGTCAGGCAGGAACCTAAACCAAAGGCTCAGCCTATTAGACAACAGATAATCTACAGCTGAAGATGATGCTGTAAATGTTTGCTGCAGATGTCTCAATCCAGAAGGAAAACTCAAAATAGAACACAAAACTTGTTAGGTCTTAGAGCATCCAAGTCAGTGTCACAAACCCGTGAGGCTTTACTTGTTCTGTGATTTGTGCACCTACTTCATAATACCAATTCAGTGGCGGAGCAACTGGCTCCAAAGCGATGGATTGCCTCATCTACCTTGGCAAGACCTTCTGAAATCCATGGAAAGACTACTCCTGATTTCATGAATAGGTAGCCTCTTCTTTGTTTTTCTGGAAGATTCTTCATGTGCCAGAAATGGAAAGAATAGTTTCCTGCTTTTATTCCTATGAATGTGTATCTTTCTCTCCCACTCCTCCTTTTTCTATGCAATGGAAATTGATGCTGAAGATGGAACAATAGTAGGTTATTTTTTTTTAATTATTTGCAGTTAAATGTATCTGATAGGATGTCCTAGTGTGAATGCTGTTTGGGTGGAGGTTTGAAGTTTTTTAAATGGATGGCGTTGATCTATTCCTTTGCACCAAATGAAGAATCAGGCAATAGTGGTTTGTTTGAAGAGATGTAGTTGCCATTCTGGAGCATTGTTTATGAAAGACCTTGGATATCTCTAGTAATAATTTATGATTATTATTTTAGCTTTACTTTTTAAATTTTCCTGCTCTGTGTGCAGAACTGAAGAAGCAGAGGAGTAAGAAGTACTTATGAATGCAATGCAGATCATTCGAAGGAGTAGGTAGTATTTCACCATACCTATGCCTTTGTCTCTTGCTATTTGCAACCGATGAGCTTGTGTCTTATTAGTCAAATGGGAACAATCAAAATTCTAAGGGAATCATTATCTTTCAACTAGATATTACAAACCTAGAAAGATAACATTGGCACTTACAGGGTATTAACTGGCAAAAATCAATCGAAACTTCAGTGTGATAAATGTTCCCACGTGTGAAATTACAGTGACTCCACATTCAGTTGCATCTTGTTCAGCTCCATGGTAATAGTTTGGTAATCTGGGTGGTTATTTGCAATCGCTCATCAAGCTGATAATAGTGTTTATTGCACCATATGTTGTCACTTAAGTCTCAAACTGTAACTTTTACAATTTCATTGAAGGAGAAATAGGTTAATATTAAAATCAGAAGAGCTTGGTTTCTCTTTCCTTTCTTTCAGAAATCAGAACATATTTCTTGGAGTCTCCAAAAACGTAAAAGGAATAGGAAAATTCCTTACAGCTGCCTTTTGCACCAAGTGGGGCTGATCTCACGTGGTTCTTTTTGTAGTGAAAGGACAGAAGAAGGTAATTTTTGATTTGGAGATAATAAATAAGGTTTTTTCTCCCTTGGTCGTAGGTTGGAGCCCTGAGAGAAGAGCTGGCTAAGTTGAGTTCCCAGCTCCGTTACAGGTTGGGCTCTGAGCCCATGAGAAACCTCACAGTTAGAAGGAAGGAGGCACAGTCTGTCCTGGCTGGGTATTTTTAGCATGGTTTTACCTGAACACTCAGGTTGTTATCAAGAGTCTTTGTAGCATGATTATACCCAGAAGCATAATTTCTGGCAAAGATTTATTGTACAAAAAGCTATAACATTTCATAATTAAAAGGTAGTCTCTGCCCCAAAAGTTTTCCAGCGTAAGTAGTTTGAGACTCAAATGGTGTGGTTTGGCATAATATCATTTTGTTCTCCTTTGTTATGCTGTTTGAAAGCGAGGCCTCTGTGTTCCTTTCTGATCTTTTTTTTCTGAAAGATTTTTACAAAAGAAAAGTTTTTCCTCAGTCAGTCTTTTATCGAGCACCTTTTCACACAGGATGTTTCCTTTTCTTATTGGGAACGTTGCAAGCAAGTTAATCCCAAGGGGAAAAGAGTGCTAATATTCAGTGGTGGAAGAAGATAGTTTGAATGTGACAGTGCAGTGGTGGGAACATTTTGATTAAAAATGCAAGAATATTCAATCATTCTATCTCGCAGACCATATGTACATGAAAAGCCTATCTTCATTCTTATCATTCTGGGTGCTCATTTTCAGCGGGATGATTGATTGGCGAGATTCTTATTTCTACACCTTTCATCTATCTTCAGTACTTTCATAAATGTTGAATTAAGCAGTTTTTATGAAACTTATCATAAACTGGAGTGTTCATTGAAAGTGACTGTGACAAAGTGGATTCCCCTACTCTTGAACTTCAACAGCAATATTGAACAATACATTTATTTCTGCCTGGTTAAAAGCACAGATTTTTTTTTTTTTCCTTCTTATGCATTTTTCGCCATAAGAAAAACTATAGAGAGGGAAAGACTGAAGGACTTTTGAGAAAAGGGAAAGAAAGCGTCTTGGACTGGAAATCTTGCTCCTTATTCTCAGCTGTGGAAAGCAAGGTTACTGACTTTGTAAAGTTGATTTCTTTCTTTTGTTCTTAATAACTTTTTGTTTGGCGCATTCCCTCTACGATTGCCTTTTTATCTGGAAGAAATACCTTGAAGCCTTTTTGTGTCTTGGATTCTCCTGTGACTTTGGAACTAGTGCGGTTCTATGGTTTGTGCAGGTTATTTTTGCTTAATCTTGCATTGTAGATATCCTACATCAGCACAAACCCATTGGTAGAAAAAAATAAAGAAGTTGGGAGTAGCTGTGGCTGATGTTGGGCTTTAGGAAGTGAAGATGACCTCTCTGCAGGTCCGTAGCTGGACAGAACTGCTGACAGCTTCTTGCAGCAGACAGATTTCCTCTGGGGTGACCTTCACGAATCTTCCCGTGTTGGAACTTGATGGGACTAATTGCCCACTTCCCCCACAACGATGAGAATCCACAGCCGTGTTCAAATGCTCGGTGTTATCAGGCAGTTCGTTTGCTCTGGAGGTGTCGGAGCCCCATCGCATCACACCTGCTGGCACTTCTGGTATGGCGATATTCCATTAACTATCTTCCAAATTGGGTTTATATTTTTCCTGAGAAAAAAAAAGATATGTAAATGTTTGATTTATGGGAACACATGGAACTTGCAGATGTATCGGTGTCATCGCTTCCCTCAGTAACTGAATTAAATGGCTGGAAAAGGACAATCAAGGTGGCTGTCACATGCCATTGCATGGAAGTTAGTACAACATCTGCTTTGCCTGCTGTTTCAGAAATCACTGGTGCATATTATAATCAGGAATAGAATCTCTATGACTTTTTTCTCTTTATTGGTGAAGACTGTGCATAGGAAATGTTTGAATTCTGCTGAGAATAGCCTTCTGTAAGTTACGGTAGCAGGTTGATATTTCTACCCTGTTCAGAATTTAAGTTACAAGAAGCTTGGAAAAAGGGCGTTTCTCTTTTTCTGTAGTCACTCTGACTTTTATCTGTTCATCAATTGCCTGAGCACCTAATGCTCTCCACTTCTTGCTCTTGTGAGTGCCACCATTCATTGCCTGATTAGTATTTTTGATAGATACAGCGAGTTAATTGTAACTATAATCACTGGAAGCAGTTGGTGTTTTGCTGTTGTAATTTTGTATTTTCTCAAAGAACCATTAGAGGCGGATGCGATACAAACGGCTAGTTAAAGGCGGTATGATGCATGGGCTTTCTGGAAGCATGAGGGAAAACTAGCTATTGGTAGCAGAACTTCCAGTTAGAAGCATTTACGTTGCTTCCCTTAGGGAGTATGATGGGAGGGTAAAACTTTTATACTATCAGGCGCTTGTAAGCAATTCTCCATCTGGGGCTTTAAATTGGAATAGCTCTATTATTCATTTATACTCCAGAACTCCTTGGATAATCATCTGCGTCTTCTTCTAGCTGTGAGTAGTCAGAGATATGTGTGCTGCTGCTGAAAACACAAATGAAAATGCTGCTTGCTGGACTTGCAGACCACATGCTGTACTTCTTGTACTACCAGATGCTTTCTGTATCATCTTGGGCAATCTCTTGCTGATAAAATGATTTTAGATACCATTAACTCACCACACACACTGACAATTTTTAAGTGACTTGTTATAGAGATGACTTACGTGTTGGAGTTCACAGCCATGACTTGGGACGTGACTCCAGGTGCATGACAGAGGTGGAGGGAAGGTGTTGAACCTCTGTCATCCCTGCCCTGGAGGAGCACTTCCGAAACTGAATGGTGGTGTAAAAGCAGGAGCACAGTTGCCACCTCCTTTATCTGTGCTTATGTAGGCACTGGTTTATGCATGCACGTGGTGTACGCTTTTCCAGCAGCCTGGGGTGCCCTCTGCTCTCAGGTGGGCTCACAGCAAGGGGAGAGGATGCTCACTGACGGCGTTAGGGCAGACCATACTTGCTGTATTCAGTTGCCTGCATGAGCAGTGTTCAGGGATAAACTCTGCCTCACGTGTGTTTTTTATCATGTTGTGTTTCATTGGACAGTAATGCAGTGAATGAATCAGTCAGTACGTTTTTGACTCAAGGAGCAAAACAGAACCTCCTTTTAGCGACTGCGTCTATTTAATACCATAGCTGGGCACTGGGGGGAGGTGGCACTGGCTATTTCGCTGTTGCCTTTGACCTATTGCAGGCTATCTTGCTGTTTTCTCATCTTAAATTGGATTTGATAGATCGATGAGCAGCAACTGGAAAAAAAGCAGAATTCACCGTGCATTGGAGGTGGCTGCCCCGATGCCGGCAGGGCTGCTGACGGCATGGTGCAGGCAGCTGGGCATGCAGCAGCGCGCGCTTGACTGATGGACAGGGTCCCCGCGTAGTCAGGAAAGTCACCTGGAAAGCCAAAGAGCCCAGTTCAGCCTTTGTGTGGAAGGACTCTTGGCTACAGTAAACCAGCGATTGCGAACACCAGGGTTGTGCAGCAAAAGGAGTTTTAGGAGAATTAAGTTGTACTCGGCTTATCAGCACCACAATTTCTGGTTTTCTGAGAGCGTTGCCAGTGGCTGCATAAAGTGAGTCTCACAGCAAGTGCTTTTGAATTATTTATAACTGACTCAATTTGAAATCCTAGAATATGAGTGTTTTCCAGCCTAAAATTAGGCTAAGTGGTAGTTTCTCCTCAAGCCCTTGCTGGTTCTCAGAAGTCGTTGCTGATCACCAGTCCCAATGTGTTGTAGCCAGTTGTTACCCGCTTCTCAGAGACTCGCCCAAACACAGGAGGTTTTACAGCAGCCAGGCTGGGCTGCAGCCTCCTAGTCAGATTCTTATAATCTGTAAAATTAGTATTTTGACATGTGTGGTTGTTGTGTCCGCCTGACATCCTTCACCAGGACTCCCTGGTGTGACTGTGAGCAGGGTCGGTCCCCCGGCAGGGCCAGCCTGGCCCCACCTGGGGCACAGAAAGGAATGTCAGTGGTGACCCAGAGGGTTTTAGGACACGTTGGTATCGCAATCCGAGCGGCTTTGGCAGGTTATAACTATGCTCAGCAGTACTTACTCCTGTGTTGTGCTGCGTTGGGCAGTAACCGTGGCTGGAAAACATTCTTGGCTGCACCCAGATCAAAGGTAATGAAATACTGAGCGCTGTGTATCAGCCTCCTGCCTCCAAGAGACGAGCGCCTGATGCTTGTTGAACGGTTGGTTTCCTTCATGAATACCAACTCGGTTCATGCTTTTCCTTACCTTGTGGATGAGGATGCATTTGTGAGCCTGTTGGCTTATGAACTGAAATTAATTTGTGAGTTTATCTTTTATTGAGTTTAGTACTGCAACATCAAATCATTTTTCTTGCAATTTAACTTAACATTGATTCCCCATTTAGTTAAAAATTTGAAATCTTACAGGCTACACAAGAAATTAGGTTCTTAATGACTGTTTTATTCAATTATTATAGAGATACTCATCCTATCATAGTTAATGTTCCATTTTGAAATTGGCTGGAGAGGGAGTGTAAAATGTTACTTTTCTCTCCAAGTCTCCAATATCCTCATGAGTAATATCCTCACATGACATTTTAATGCAATTTTAAACCATCTTGGATTTCCTTTGTACAGTTTTATTTCATTTTGTTTCAGAATTTGAACCAAGAAATTATTAAAATGCAGGTGAAATTGAATTTAAAAGGCATTGATTTTTTTTTTTTATAAAGATTGCTTCTTACAAAGTTTTTAGCACTTTTTCCAAAATTTCATTTTAACAAAACTTCAGTGCTGCTTGTCTTAGGGAAAAAAAGCGCCTCAAGTTCTTTGTTATTTCTCAAGCAGCACTAGCAGAAACTTAATGGTTATTGTAATCCTTTTTGTTGATGGATAATGTTCTTTAACAGCAATTGATTTACAGAAAACTGATAGATAAATCTGACAGACGTAATCCACCAAAGAGTTTTCAAGGTGGGGGGGAGGAGGGGATTTTAGGATAATTTTTAGACATCATTCATCATGACTGAAAGCAAGTGGCCAGTAGTTAGATGAAGAGACAACATCTCTAGACTTTGCTTTCCAATTTTCTCACAACAGATGACTAATATGCTTTTTCTGACAAAAGGGAAAGATTTGATCACGTAATGAGAGGAGGTATTGATGGGGAGAGGGTCCTAGGAAAATGGAAATATATGCAATAAGAGAAAATGGAAACATATTTCAGGGAACTGCATTGGCATCTGCTTACTTTGCAGTCTAAGAAGTGACTTCCACTTAAATAGTCACACTGTACAATAGGATCTAACTCAAATAAATACCGAGCATTAAGGTGACAGCTGAAGTGCAGTATACTGGGTGATAGTGGGCACTGCTAAGAATACAGCTTCTTTTGAACAGTAAGTAGTAAAGCATTGTAGCAAAACTTGAAATCTTTGCAATACAATAAGCAAACAAACTGCTCCGCAGTGTGATACATCAAGAAAGATCCTTCACACCCAAGGTGTCACTCCTGTATTGCCACCTGTAGACAGAGAAACAGGCAAATTACCCATGTAAAGGGGGTAAGAAGGGAAGGGGTGCATCTGGAGAGTTTGATTAAACCCATAGACCAAGATATGTGGAGGTGTATTTCAAATAGTTTCCAGGTAGTACTAGAAATACAGCGTTGAGTGTTATTTTGGACAAAATGAGCAAGAAATGGCTTTGGATGTGTAAGTCATGGGGGTGTCAAAGGGGAGCCTGGGTGAAAGGCTGGGGAGGTGATTGTAGCTGAACAACGGGGCAGTTTCTGGCATTTCCATTCTTCTGTCCTTCCTGCATCACCATTAGTTCTTCTTAGCTCCACAGGTCAAGCTCTCTCTGGTACAGTCCAGTCTAACGTACGCATCAGGCTTATCCCTTCCCTAACTGCGCAGGAAATTTGGTGTGGCTGCAGGGTTTTTTGGCCTTTTTTGGATGGGGAGAAATGGTGTGGTTTTTGTTTTGTAGGGGTTTTTTTTCCCCTCCTGTGAAGCATACTGTGCAATACGAAGCACGTCTGGAGCAGCATCTCTCTGTTCGGTGTGCCGACAGCCTCCTGGTGCGCTCAGCACCTGGAGAGCTGAGCCCTGTGGGTTTGTATCCCAGCTGACAGCTGGAGCACAGAGAGTCCGCAATTAAAAATTCACTGTTGATTGCAAATTAGGGTCAGCTGGATGACTCAAAATTACAGGCATCTTCCTACCTGATCAAGTGCTTTGAAACAGTCATTTGTCTGCCAAATCAAAAGTCATTTGTCCATTGTAATTACGCTCCATCAGAGTGATTTCTGTGCTGGAGATGGAGAAGACCTTGCAGAACCCGCCACGTGAAGAACAGAAAAATGGAGCTGCAACAAGTGCCTGAAAATGCAGGTCTGCATGTGCGAAACGGTCGTTGCACATTGAGTCATGCTAGTACCTATTTGTGCATCCAAGCATGAACTATAGATGTTGGCAAATTCTTCTGATTTTTCTCATTTTCTTTCTTGTGCCTTTCTTTAAATGATCTTCTTTACCTATTGAATTTACCTAAATGATCTCCTCTTTACCTATTGTCTACAAGTGCTGCGTCTTCAGCTCCTACCTAAAGAATCGGCTCTGAATCTCTGATTGGTAAAACATCTTCAGTTTTGTCCTAAAAAGTATAACTTGCTAAAGAAAATGTCTGTTTAGTTTCATTGAATTAGGGCAAAAGCCAACCTTTTATACTCCCCTCGTGTGCAAAGGCTGTGTAAGTTGTGCATTCCACCTGTTGGATTCTGGTTGCAGTACATCTATGCTATCCAACCAAATGCTTTTGAGAGAGAGAGTTACTAAGATAATGTGGTAGTTAATACCAATTAAGATAAAAAATGAAGACAAAAAGATAAATAAACGTATGCCCTCATTCATTGAGTGAAATCCTAAGAACTTCTTGCTCTAGACTGGTCAAATATCTTATGGAACGCAGCAGTGTTTTGACACATATGCTTTAATCTGCTGAATTCTGTTCTTCCAAAATTACCGCTTCTGAGTTCTTGTTGCTTATAAAATAGAACTTGAACTTGGCTTTTTGTCTCTAGTACCTTTTTCTGTCTTCTAGAATCTACAAAGAAACTCGAGTGGTTGATGCATTGACTTGACTGCTATCCCACAGTTTTTAAAAGCCCCTTCAATTGCGGGTAGCGATGTTAGTTCATTGTGTTCAGATCGCATGCAATGAGCCAAGGCTTTTTAAATAGAAGGCTTACTGCTGGCCTATTGATTTAATACATCTTTCACTGTGGAGTGTTACCTTGGCCACCAAGGTGGCTTCGACTGGCTTACCTGTGTGGGGGTCGTGAGATAGCAATCCTTTTTGTAACAGCTTAGGTGGCAATTAATATTAAAGACTGCATGCAATTATCCCATCCTTAGTTTAGAATAAATTAATACATATTGTTGAAAATCACTTAGGAATAGGAAGGTAAAAAATGCCTTTTTTTTTTCCCTCTCTGATTTGCAGAACTTGGCACATCGGCAGCTTGCTTTCTCCTACCTGTTTTTGTTTCAGATGGAAGTTGAATTATTCTGTTAATCTCTTCATGTATTATTTCTCTGATATGCAGAAGGTGGCTGTTGCATGGCAATCCCCAGCAGAAATGCACATACATATTTGATTATGTATTTCTTTCCATCGATACAGGGCAAAATAAAGGCAGTGAATGGCAGGACTACCACGAAGCGGTGCTCTCTGTTTCAAGAATAGATGTTGTATGGCTGCTCTGAATGAAAAGTGGTCACAGGGAAAAGGTGGAGAAGTGGTGGGAGTAGCACTAGACTGCAAGGGATGTGCGATGCAGGGGAAAAATTGAACAACCGACAATATAGATTTGAACATTATCAGTAAAAAGTTGTTTTCTTTACTAGCAATGCTTCTTGGTGTTTTATCTTAATTTCTCAAGTTGTAATACAGAAACGATAATTCCTGTATCTTATACCTGTTGGGGTGCATCCAAGGAGCTATTCCTTTTGAGTTCATTACAGTTTACTTTGAGTAAACTCTTCATTACAGTCAAAATACTGTCGAAGTTAAGTTGTTTGTTTAGGTCGGTGTAACGTCTCTGCTTCTCCGGGTAAATCAGCTTACTGTGAAGTTTCCAGTTCTGAGTTCTCAGTCTGGCAGAAGAATTTAAATCTGAAGTCTGAAATTAATCTGAGTGCTCTGTTCCATGTCCTGTGAAGAGTCATAATGTGCTTAAATATTTACCAGCACCAAACAGGGTACACAGTAATACAATAATCAATACGTACTGTAGGAATAGCAACTCTTTAATTTACTGCATATTACGTTGAATAGGATAACACTGTGCTTTGTCTTTTACTTTGCTTTAGTACAATAACCTTTAAACCCTGGCTTATTTGTTCAAAATAAATCCAAATCTTTCTCTTTTTGTCAGTAACCTGCTTTATTTAAGAGACGCTTCCTATTTCTAGTCTCTTTGCTGGCATTTATCTGCTTGCAAATGGATTTATTATCAAGTAATCCTAGTTTTGAACAAAATGCCTTTTGCTATCTCAAAAACCCAGGCTCTTCTGTGTTTGCTCTTCTACCAATTAAGTAGAGTGAGTCAATGAAAGCCTTTTTCAGAGCATCATCCAAGTAGGCTGTGTAGAATGAAATTCTGATGGCTACTCTGTAGCTAAAGCAGGTGGTGTATAATGGCTTATTTGAACATAGGGATTGGGAGAAGCAGGGAGGATGGATATTTCTGGCAGTAAATTCCTTTACTCTTTTTCTGCCTCTTTTCCAGCAAGCCATTCCATCCCATACGTGTCTGGTTTGCTGCAGCAAAAGACTTCTACAAATAAGATGGAAAATGTAGAGTCAGCTGAAGCAGACCTGAGATCATCATGACGACTGTAAGGGTTTCTCCTCAGTCTTGCTGCATCCTCTGCACTGATGACTGAGACCGCACAATGAATTGTATTTAGTTGCTGTGTTCCCTTTTGGAAAGGGCTGATGTTTTAAATACAGTAGTAAAACAATGACAGCAAAAAAGATTTTTTTGCAGAGTGCGTTTGCTACCAGGTTCGTATTGTCTGAAGTTGCGTGGTGAGCGTACTCTGACAAAGGGTCGCCGTCACTGGATGGTGTATCAAGCAAATATAAGATTGTGGATACTTAATTCATTCTGCCTTTCGCATTTAACCATGGCCTTCTTCAGCCTCAGGATTCATCACTATCCACAGAGATGAAAGCACCTTGTTTCCATTACAGCACCCTTCTCCATATATGTGTTGTTGGTATTTACATGTAGCTATAACAGCTGAATAATTGTAAAGAGGACTAAGCAGATAGGAAAACTACCGTCCCTTTATTCATAAAGTGGTCTAAGGAGCTACATCTTTTACCCTGGGATAAATGTAAAAGCAATCCTGGCCTGATAGCTCTGATACTACAGATCTTTATGTCAAAAAGTTAGGAGTGAGAGGCAGAAGATAAACTGAAGTTTATCTTAAAACTTAACAAAGGGATGAACAAACAACACCTCCAGCAGAATCTCAACTTAATTATTGTTGTCAGCAAACCTGGGCTGGTACTTCTCTTTCTCTTACATACACAGGGAATACTCCATAGATCTGCTTTCGTTTGGGCAGTATTTTTTGGATGCAGGTATTGTGTGTTTAGGTGCGCGAGAATGTTACCGAACTCTCTGCGGGAGGGGAATTCCTGGCAAATGCCTCAGCATGCAGCTAACTTAGTGGCACTGCCTGCCTTCAGTTAGCTTTCAGAAAGGTAACGAGCATTAGGACTGTGAAAGGTGCAATAGAAATTGCTCAGCCTTCCTTTTTTACGCTTTCCTGACTAGGATGATGATAGGAATTTCACCAAATGAAAGCTCCTTCGGATAAATTTGAAACCAATGAAAGAAAAGCCATGCTAATCTAGGGGCAATAGTTGCAAGATCACAACAGGTTTAAGGGAAAGCCAAACAAATGTGAAATGAAGACATCTGAATTTGTGTCTGCTCACTGGGGACAAAGGCTGGTAAAACCAGATTGTGCCTGGCTGTACCCTGGAGTCCTGTATATACTGGTGCCCGAGCGCGCACATTTCCCAACATACTTACTTGCTTTCCATAGGATGGGAAGTTCTCTGCCATGTAAAGGAATGCAAGGAAGGCATAGAAAAAGGTAGAGCAAAGGCAGGACATGTTTGAGCTGAGGTTTGTTGGTTTGGTTTTGTTTTGTTTTGTTTTCAATTTTTTAAAACGGGATTCATAGCGCTAGAACTTGGGGACTGACCAAAACATCAGTGGAATGTGGTGCTCAACAGCAAGGAGCTTTCTGGCTCCGGTCCTTGAGATCGTGCACAATGACAGCTATTTCAGGAAGCAGTTGATGGCCCAAGGGTGTTGTGCTGCTGCACATCTGCATTTCCCCAGCTAACAGCCTCCTGTGTCGGCTCACGCCTGAGGCTTCTTGCCTAAGTTGTTTTGTGTGCACCTGCGATGAAGAAGGTCTTTCCAAGCCTTTGAATAGTCTCATATTCAGCAAATTAAAGGCTGATAATGTCTCATCAGCACCGCACAAGTTGTTCACTTCTGCTCTTTGTATTCCTGTTAAGAACATAACTGAGAGAAATACTCCTCTTCAGCCTTTGTCAGAGTGAGCAGGACACCGTCTTCTAACGAACCTTTACTTACGTGCTGATCATGATGTGTCATTACAGCATCTTCCTTCTGAAAGAACAGTAAAGATGTATAGGATGTGCTCAGGTAATTGTGAGGAAAGACAGTCAAGAATCCTAACCGAATCCCAGACTAAATAGATGATATCATGAACTGTAAGATATGATGACTGGGATGACATTGTATTCCCAGAGTAAGTCAGAAGAGGGACAGGAACGAACGGATGCTTCTGGCATCTTCTCACAGAAGCCACCCCTGCAGCCCAGCCAGACCCAATGTAGCAACATTTAAATAATTCCGAAAAAATCTCACTGGCCTGGAGTGCAGGAGGAGAAGTCAGGTGCGGGAACTGGCATGCTCCAAAGATCTGCCAGTAAAGAAGGGGGGCTGAGGCTCACAGTGTGCGGTCCAGGGCCTGGAGAATTACCTGATGATGAGGAGAGAAATGAATATTTTATCACTGTTCATCACTATTATGGCAGCATGAAAAGGCAGAGAAAGAAGTGGAGAGTGGTAGGTTGGGAACACATGATGTTCCTTTAGTGGTGCTGCGGGTTTGCTCTGATGAATCTGTCTCGCGTCTCACCCAAAGAACAGAAGTTGGCTGATGCTGTGCTTTGCAGATGGATCAGTGCTGGCACTTCCACAGCTCTATATCGGGTACACAGGTGTTTGGTTGTGTTTTTGTTAGCGAGCCAATAGCAGGCAGATTTAGGGAAAATGGACCACGGTTACTGTGTAGAGACAGAGTTTCTCTCAGCGCTCGTAATCTAACTCCACCATATGTTCAGTGTATGAGCCCAAGCCATGACACATCTTCCAGTCAGTGGGCCAAACTCGCATCTGGTGGAAGATAAGGGTGGAACTACACCGACCAGTGTTGCTCAACCCGATGCCTCGCTTTGCAGCCCTGTTTTGCTTTGTAGAGTTAAGCAAACACCTCTGACAATTCTCCCTGATTATTCGTCCTGTCACAAACTCCTGTTCCTTTTGTCGTTGCTTGTGTGCTTTCCAGAAAACACTCCTCACAGCAGATGTTTGCTAATGCAGAAAGTGTTAGAGAAATAGTTGTGAGAAGTAGTTTTCAGTATGGTTTTTTTTCCATACCAGGTGCTGTTATTGAATATGAGGATTAAGCAAAAAAGTCGCTAGATTTGGGAAGGTCTTCAGGTCTATTTAAAATTAAATGCTGCTCGGGTATTAACTGTAAATTTCTGTAAGAACAAATCAACGCAACATGTGCCATAAAACCTAACACAGGTGCCAGTGCAAGGAAATCCGTTGATGGACAACGGAGGGGATAACAAATTGAAGCATCACATAGGTACTCCACTGGATTAAGAACAGATAAACTAAGAATTGCTTGCTGCAACCATTCATGAAACTATAATGAGGGGAATATTAGTAAAAATCTGTGTGCCTTTTTATGGCAATTTGTAAGAAGCAAGCATAGGAAAATAAATAGAAAAAATGCAAGATGATATGAAATGAGTAATAGATAGGCTGTCAATTCATTCCTGTGGCTACCAATGCTTGTATAGGTAGACTTTGATAAAAGGTTTTAGGCAACACAATAGTACTGAGTTTTTCCACATATAATACCTCCAGAAAGTTCTCAGCCGCATGTTCTCTTTACAGGAAGTGTTTTCTTATAGCAGCTTCTTCAGTGCTGGAGAGAGGGCAGCGAGTCCTTCTGGTTAATCACCCTGTTCTCCTCCTTGGGTTGTGGTTTTCTCTTTTACTTCCCCTCCCTGTTCCTAGTTCTTTGCCCTTTTGTAGGAAGGGTTCGTTCTTGGTCAGTTTGCTACAATTGGAAATGAAATAATGGAAACGCAGTGCATCGCTGGTGTATCTCACACTGCTGGGGAGCAGACTGTTTCAGTGTCCGTAGCAGTCACCACTTATTCTGCTTGTCTTCTGTTCATGACCGATTTACAGTGCAGCCAGTGCCGCCCTCCAGGCTGCTGAGGCACTATTAAAACATGCAGTTTGAGTCATAAGGGATTATATTGTAAGAAAATGGCATGTTGATTCTTTTCTTTGGTGGTGTAAACAGAGAGGGGGAGAAATATAGCTGTGTATACTGAAGTCACCCATGGTGCTCCAGGGGGAATGGAAAGGGGATGCAGTAACAAGCCTGGGCAAACCCTTTTAAGAATGACCAAAAGAGGGTGTTCTAAGAAATTTGCACTTCAACAGTTTTCATCTCTAAGGCTTTTAACTTGCTTTTACAGGTGTCATTTTATTTTGAATCATCATAGCTTACTGGAAAAGTATTGTAGTGTAGAAGTTCAGGGATGTGTGATCTGTGGTAAAGTTGTATTTATGATTATGTTCTGAACTAATATCTTAAGCTTTTATGAGACAAAATGGCATTTATGAATAATTCATTCATGACATAGTAAGCTGTACTGTAGCAATTTCTTCCCAAGAGTTATTTGGAAGAGCTATTGACAATATGAAAATTAATGTTAACAAAAGGACATCAATACAGATAGGTTGAAGAGAGAGGGAAGTCTGCATATAGCCTCTTGGGAATATCTTGGGATTTACAGTTGTTTCTTACTTTCATTAATTTGAATATTGTCAGGAATATTAAATGTACTTTACATTCCTCCAAAAACCCCACCCCTTAAATACATTCTGAAATTTGAATGCAGTGCTGTATCCCAGGTGTGCCAGCTTCACACCAGGTTGCCTGTAGCGGATTCACAAAAGGACTGAGTTGCTAAAAGTGGGAATTACTTGGAATATCTTTGTCTAAATTCAAAACTAGCACTTGGGAGCAAGATTTGGTAATGAAACGTAGTTCCCCAAACACATCGATTCAATGGCAGTAGCAATCAAAAAAGCAAATGAAGTGCTGGAAATGATTAGGACAGAATTAACAACAAAAGAGATATTACTCAGGGGCATAATGATGGTTTGGGGGTTTTTTTCTATCTTGAATGTTGTGTGAAGTGCTGGTCCTTTCTTCTGAGAAAGAATATAGAATTCAAAATGTTCGGGGAAGGACATGGGTACAAAATGGCTCCTGCATAAGGCACAAGTAGGACAGGGACAAATATTACCTTTTTCCCCCCCTACAAGGACAGAGTTAGGTGGTAATCAAATATTCACTGTTTATTCTAGTGCAAGAATAGAGGCCTTGAAACAACAGTACTAAGATCCAGGATCAAAATAAATGAAAGGAGGCATCTGTTCAGTTAATAGTTAAAGCTGGTGACCTCCTGGCTGAAGAGTGTTGTGTGTGCTGTGCTGAGAGTTAACATGGTTTTGGTCTGGACCAGACAAATATATGGAAGAGAAATCCATCAAATGTTCCTGAATATACAGAAACACCCGCTTTATATCCTGTGAGCCGAGCTGTTGGCTGGCAGAGTATCAGAAGTATTATAGAAACTTACCATAGCTGTCTTTTTTCCTAGCAGTTTGCTCATAACCACAACAAAAATACTGTTAAGTCGACTTTTTCTCTGACCGCCATGATTTTATATCAGTATTGTTGATGAAATCGGGAGACTGGTTAGCACCAAAGCCCTGAAAGCATTCATTTATTCCTCTCTCCATTCGAATGAGCTCATGCCAAGTTGCAGTTTTACTGTTTGCTCTTCCTGAGGATCTACTGCAGTGTTTCCCCTCTGTTTTTGTGATCCCAATCCCATGTCCTGTATAAAAAATTATCCATCAGAGAGGGATTGTGGTTAGACGGGGGAGTCTGTGAGCTGTGACTCTTGGAGTCCATTCTCGGCGTGGAGACATGGCTCTGGCAGGCAGTTTGCTTGTCTGGAAGAGACGCCACTGGAGTTGCCTGGGTGGGGTGAAGGGCAAGGAGTTTCTTGATCTAGGAACTTTTCTTCTATGTTAGGTAATGCCAGAGATCAGTGGCTTTGGTGGCTCTACGTTACACGTTGCACCTCAGCTGAAGTCGCAAGGCTGACTTGGAGATGGGTAATAGAAGGGACCTTAAGGTCCAAATAGAAGTTGGAAGGGACCTCAAGGATTGTCTGGTCCAACCTTTCTTGGGGAAAAGCACGGTCTAGCCAAGGTGGCCCAGCATCTTGTCCAGCCGGATCTTTAAAGTGTCCAACGATGGGGAATCCATCACTTCTCTGGGGAGATTATTCTGATGGCTGATTGTTCTCATTGAGAAACATTTTTCTTTTGTGTCCTGTCGGAATCTCACCAGGAGTAAAAAGGGATTCTCCATCTTCTTTGTAGCCACCCTTTAAATACTGGAATGTGGTATGCTTTGATTGTTTTAACTTAGTTCCACTTTCCCTTTGTGTCACTGCATGCTGAGCGGTAGCAGACACCGAGACACTGTTTGTCTCCTTTTCTTCATAACATGTTGCCAGAACAAGCTGGAGAGTGAGTGAGAGTCAGATTCCATGTTAAAGCCTTGAGTCAGTATCCATTTAAATTCAGTTTGCTCAAACGTACTTTTCCGAGTCGGAGTGTACCGTTCTGGCTGGAGTCATGCTGATTTGAGAGAGGGTTTCAAATCCAGCTCTGGTCTTCTACGTTACTACAGGTGACCAGAGAGGGAGTCCAGGGAGATTCCCTATGTAGACAATAAGGAGAGCAGACACTTGGAAACTTTCTGAAAACTCTGCGGAAGTGTTTGGATGGGCGGGGGAAGGGGATGGAAGTGCAGCCTGTGCCTAGGCTGACCTGCCATCCACAGAGCCGCCTCTGCCTATATCGCTGCCCAAGGGGCAGCTTGGCGAGTCGGCAGTAGGTGTAATAGTCTGGCACAGTACGGCTGCCTGAACTGGGGAAAAGGCTTTCCCAGACCCTGGTGCCCCTCAGGACTGAGAAAAAAATTAGTCTTTTTTTCCCCTCTTTTTCTTTTTTTTTTTTCTTTTTTTTTCCCCCCTCCTCTCTAAATGCAATGTTCCATTCCCTCTGGAGAGGCTGCTGCTGGCTGTCACGAGCTTGCTCCTGTGCTGCCTCTGGATGCAGATGGGCTCCAAGCAGAGAGCGCGCGGCTCCGCTAGCGGCAGGAGGAGGTGGCGGGGGGAAGCGCTGCTGGGGAGCCCTGTGGCTCCCCACGCTCTCCCTGCATCTCTGCAGGTCCTGCGCAGCCCAGCGCCGGGGCGGAGACGGCCGCTGCCACCAGGCAGCCCTATGGACAGACCCGTCAAGGCAGAGCAGGGGCCGCCACCCTGCATTTACAAGTCACGGGTCTAGATGTTGCCTCCCAGTGAAGTCATGTGTGCTGCGGAATCCAACTTAGCCAATGCCAAGCACATCCCAAATCCTGCCTTAGTATTTTCCTTCTAGTTGACAGTTGTTTCCTTTATTGTGTGGCCACTCGTGAAGGAGCTGTTTCATCGGGATTTCAAATGTCTTGCTTGTAAAAAGCTGCAACTTTTTGCTATATGCAGGAGGCAGTGTGTTTTATTCCTCATTTTTCCTAAACTAAGCACTTTGCTTCAAAAGGGTGTCCTTGTAAATCTTTGTCCTTTTAAATTCAAAGGTCAATGATACTTTCTATATGCAAATTCAGTTGTTAAATGTATTGCACATTACTACTCCTGGCAGATGGGAAAAACTGCAAATTTATCATGGTGATGGCTTCAGGAACAAAGTAAGTAATTATAGACACAGTATGACAACTAACGACAGCCTCGTCTATTCTCTAGTGTTTTCAGTAGCCTTTCATATGAAAGAAGAGAAATAGAAGGTTGCCTTAGCTGTGTGTCTAAATCTAAGCCAATATTACCAGAAACTGTACTATATAGCCTTTATTATTACCCATTAGAATGCAATTTAACTTCTGGCCCCTTAATAAAACTCTTCCTGGAGATGCATTAATAAATACAAGTTTATTTTATGTTAAACTCCGCTTTTGTTTCTTGGGCGCCATAAGGAATTAGAGGCGTTGGAAGGAAAATATTCTACTGAAAGAATTTTTTTCTAGTCCTATTTTGTATAACCCATGCCAATACTCAAAAAAAGGTGTTTTATAAAGTAGCCGGTTTGTTTTTATGATGATGATAGTGGCTATGAGTTCTACATGGTCGCAGCTCCACTGTGCATGAAGTGCAGCAGATCACAACCCAAATATGTAGGTTACTAAAGAGGAAGAGAAATGGAGGCTTGCAATCCTCTTGGTCCAGGTGGAGCCTTTGGGAGGGAACAGAAAGCGACAGCAGAGCCAAATTTCTCCATGAGAATGTGGACCTGGCCAGCATCACCCAGCCTTCCTGAACTGGTTGCTTCGCTTAAAGCCCTTCATAGCAGATGCCTGGGGCAGATCGTGTTCCCGCGTCTCCCGTCTGCACCTTCCAGTTGAGAGCTGAGCCGCAGTTATCCTTGTAAACTCAGCCATACTTTCTCACCAGCTTGCAGTCAGTTACTATATATTGATTCTTAGTGAATGTAGTGATCTGCGCTCCAAATGACTAATTGAATATGCCATAAATCTGCAAGGGAATGAGTACTGCAAGTGAAAGGATTTCTTTTTATGTAATTAAAAAAAAAATTGCTTTAAAAAAATCACGTTCTAAGCACAAGTGATTGAAACACAGTTTGAAGTTATTTTACCACTGGAAGAACTGTATAAACTACTGTGCAGTGATGTATACAGAGCTCCGGAGATTGCCAAAGCTTCAGAGGTCAAAAGTCCAGTGGATAATATTCATAAACAGCCAAAGGAAAATACGTAACCATTTTATACCAGCTAAGAATTTAACCTGGCCTGGACAAAACAGAAGTTTTTCTGCCATAAAAGCCTGCGGATGCTGTCTTACCTCGTGATGACTAGTGCAATCTTCACAGGGAAATAACGACGCGCAGTTGCCTCTCCTGCCTCTCCTTGTACAATTAATTCAGGTGGGCAGGTATTTTGCTTCCTCCCCTAGGAGGAGGCACTGATAACAGAAGATTAACTCTATTTAAATTATAGCTGGCAAGCAAAATGCCTTGTCCCTCCTGAGACAGAGGGAAGGATCTGCAGGGGAACAAGCCGTCTGCTATTTAATGGCTGCGAGTTGCCAGGACTGTTCTCCATCAGGCCAGAGGCTCCTTTAATACCATCTAGTACTGATTTATTACTAAGGTGAGGTACGTGATCTATGTATCTTCTGCCTGCAATGAGGCTTTTCTTAAATGTCTGAAAACAAAATACTGCCCTCATCCCGCAGTGCTACCTGGGGTGCTGCTCCTCCTCCTCCTCCTCCCCCCCTCCAGCAGCAGTGTAACCACTGTCTCCTTGGACATGCTGAAACAAAACTCGGTTCCTAAACTCCCACAGATGCGCTCTAGAGGTTTGAGGGACTGCCTGTATCTGCCATTTGCATACCCGTATATAAAAATTATGCTGGCCGTTATTCTAAAACTCATGGAACGTTGCTGTAGATAAGAAGAAACACTTAGGTAAACAATATGTCTATAAATGACATATAAGCAATAATTTAGTAACCTTTATACATCTTTGTTGAGAAGAAAATGAAATAAGAAAGATTAGGCCGTTTCTCAGGAAGTCCCCGTGACATGGTCTGTGTAGCACTGGTCTTTAATTGTGATTTACTGAAAAATACCCAAGTTCAGTGACCCTCCAACTTGTGCCGTCACCTAAAAGGGGAGACGCTCGGGATCTCTTGGCAGGTTCAATGAGAGAACAGGAGCCCCAGGACGCTGCCGCGCACACCCGACTCCAGCGCCTTTTGCGACGTGGCATAACCTCAGCAACCGAAGGAATCGGATGCCTCGCTCCCAGGCGTGTGACTTGTCTGAGGTGCAATCACTCCAGGCATCCGCAGGTGGATAATGTTCTCCAGGACAGTGAGCTCCCTGAAAATACCTCAGCTGAAGAATAGCTTCATATTGTCATTCTAGACGCTCCCTAATTTTTTCCAGTATTCATCTTACACTAATCTTTTCCACTCAGATGTGTGGGAAATGACTGCAATCTTTCTTTCACATAGTCTTTCTTCAGTTAATCATTTGTCTTGAGCAACTGGTGCTGCAATATTATGTGGCTTAGGATAAAATCCCAAATGCTAATTTATGAATGGTAAGATCTCCATCAGATTTGCGGTTGATTGTTGGAGAGATTCAATAAGCGTCTTGTATCCAAAGTCATGAGTTGTCTGTCTTTTTTTTTGTTTTTTTTTACCTGTATGATCTGGGTCCTCAAGAACAAAAAATAATAATCCCACCCTTTCAAGTAGTGTGATACTAGGTGAAAGCTATTAACTGTTGACAGGCTGTTTTGGAGATGCTTATGCCCTGGTTGTCGTCTTCATTTCCAGAACCTCTCAAAAGGAGGGTTCGGTGCTAATTGGAGCACAGGTGTAATCTTGCATAAATCGTGTTGCCATACACAGTCAACCCTCGCCGAATAAGCTCACTCTGACTTACAGATTCAGGTTGGCAATGCATTTAACAGCCAGGTTTACACAGCAGTAGATATATGTAAATAATTTTCTAGGACCTGGAACGGCATTAAAAATTGAGGCATTGCAGAAAATCCCAGAGAGCTCTTGAAATGAAACTGTTTCTCCTAGTAATACGTGGCTAAAAACGTGGAATTCACGGCTGCAGAATACGATGATGCAGGCCTGGAAGAACTTGTGTGTAAAAAACCCTATCCAAGTGTCCTCTTCCGCACAGGAAGGTGGCAGCGACTGCAGCCGCAGCTTAGTTAGAGGCAGTTACTTCAGTGCTCGGGGGTGGCGTTCTGAGCCCTGCATATAACCCCCAGCAAATACATTCAGGAATAGTCTTAAGTAATACAAATAAATGTATTACATGACAAATAATAAATTTATAACAAATAATATGAATTATGTATAAATATGCATGACAAGTAGAAATTTAGAATATAAATAATTAAAGTTTTTGTGAATAGGTACTTCTCTTTTTTTTTTTTTTAATATTTGAAAAAAAAGCTGATATTCTAATGGAATCACGGCTATTCCATTAGCTTCCTTAGGTTGTGGTGATTTTATCCAGTTCAAAAGGCCGTAGGGTTGAGACCAAAGTATTTCTGCTGTGGTATCAGCTGTTCTGATCTATTATCTTTTTGCTCCCTTGTTTTGGCTTGGGAGATTTCTGTCTTTTCAGTGACATTTCAGGGCCCGTTTTAGTCGACGTGTAAATGTAGAACTCCCAATGACTGATGCATTTTTGTTACAAAATGTCATGGCTTCAGTGGGAGTTTTAGTTGAGTACAGATGACGGGATCAGGCTATCTAAAGCCAAACAGCATTTCCAGAAATATTTACGAAATGGTAGAGAATTTAGGAGGGCAGCCAAGCCCCGGATGTGGATGTTAGTGCTGCCCCTTGGCTAAATAAAAACCGCTCCTTCATTTCTGTGTCACCTCCTTTCCCCTATGTCATGTAATGGATAATGGTCAGAATGCCCTATAAACGTAATAGTCTTTGCCGTTTTGGGGGGGTTAAAGGTTGAAGAGCTATTACGGGTGCTGCTTTCTGTTTGAAATTTCTTTGGGAAGTGAAATAACGATGGAAGGAAATGTCAAATTTTCCAAAGTGAAATTCCGATGCTGCGCAGCAACAGCGGCATCGATTTTAATCACAAAGATTCTGAAATGAAAACAGAGCTTTGAAGTTTGGGAAAATACTAGAATTTGCTCTCCTGTTTCTTCACGAGCATGACTTTGTGCGTCCAGACTTAAAAGCTGTTACTGCCACACACAAATCCCCTGCAAAGTGGGTGAGCGTAACTGTGACGATGCTCTTACGCTGAGCAGGTTGAAATACAGCTTTTAAAAAATGACCGTACATGAAAGACAGTCTTCCCCCCCAAAAAAAGCCCTTTCTGAACAAAGTGAATGCTGTTCCATCTCATAAAGACAGATGATTGACATTATATAGTGCATGAAATTTTTCTTTTCAGAATCATGACATTTTATAATAAAAGTAGAGATAATGCTGGGAGCTAGTAATTACACTATATACTCCCCCAACAAAAAAGATCCACTGGGGAAAGAAATGAAACAATATGTCTTTACAAAGAATGCAATTAAGTAAAGCTAGATTAGAGAAACCACTGAGGATAAGCGACATGCCTTATTATCTCAAATGTGTAAATTTAATTTTCTTTTTTCCTAATAATTCTTATTTCCCCAGCATTTTTCTCACTCCATGGAGAGCAACTTGCAACAGCTTCATTTTCCTATTGATCTATTTAATATTTTTCCATTGTGCATAATAAAACACTACACAGAATTTGCTATCAATGTGCGAACAGCTTTTCTTTCTCAGAAAAGAAAGAGATAATATTGTTGCAAAAATCTTCTCCCTGGGGTAGATGGTGACATTAACGTTTCTGTTAGGGAAGGAGGGGCTCAAAATTTAAATCTTGAAATTACCAGTATTTATCAGAGCCACTCGCAGAAGTAGAGGGGGCAAGGTGAAATGGCTGAGTAAATATCATCATCTCTGTATCTGTAAAGGCAACGAAAGACTTCCCTTCGGAATATTTATCAGAGGTGCTTCATCTTGGTGGCAAATCTAAGACAAGACATGCATGGCAATACCTGTTGATGAAAGAGTTTCTTAATAACAGGTTAACTTTTCTAAAAGTGATATTTTATCCCCAGGACAAAGAACATCTGTATTATAGATTAGTTCTGCACAACTGGACAAGGAAAGGAGCAGCGGTGTCTGGTGAATAAACCACTTTTAGGTTAGAGTACTGCTAATGCCCTTTCCTTGGTAAAAAGCGATTGTACCCAAAGCGTTTCTGAAAAAGCACAGAAATAGGGTTTGCGTTAAGTGGGGATGTGTCAGGAATTATGTTCTGATCAGTACTGCTCACAGCAGATTCAGGTGTGGGAAGGTTTAAAGATTCTGCCCCGACTGTACTCAAAGAGGTACATGTGTGTGTTACCATTTTCAGTATCATCAGAAACAGAAATCTTTATTTATAGTAGTCATATTCCGTAAAAGTGAGATTTAAAGGAAGAAAGATTTTTCTTCCTGCCTACTTGATGAATTGGTAGAATATAGTCATAGCTCTGACTGACGTCTGGAAGCACTTCCAGCTCTGGAGTGAGTCCTGTGCTCCTGTGGGCAGATACAATTGTTATGTTTCTGGACTTTGAGTAAGGAATAAATTTTACGTTTGACTACAGTATTTTTCATTGTATTTGTGCGTTATGCAATAGAGAGGAGGAAAATTGTGCTGTTGGAATTCATCTTGCTTAGCTGTTGCTGTCCAAAATGTAGGCATCTGGGCAAAGCTGGCCATCTATGCTTCCTCTGTGAGCAGTGGAGGATGAGGGAGCTCCGAAGGGAGGGGATTCCCTCATGCCGTTGCTGTCTGTCTTTGTGACGTGATGAATTGCTGCTGGAGAAAACCAGTGAAGGCACGTACAAACTGGAGAGGCATCTAACCACTGCTTTGCACTGGAGGTGGGTGAGGTGATTCCTGTCTCCTGTGACGTAGAGCTCTTACAAACGTCAAACAGACCTTGACTAAATATTTGTAATTTGGAGATTATTGGTGGATCAAAATTCGTTTTCTGCTGAAACAGGTAAAATGTTTTGAATGAGGAATCCCCCTGAGAACGTGGCAACCTGTGCGTGGTCAATTCAAGAACAGGAAAAGGGGAAAAAGGGTTCAATAAATTGCTGATAGGGCGTTCCTCCCTGTTTGGTATTTGATACTATTGTCCTTGAGGAAGGTCCTGTCCAAAAGGGCTGATGATGAGAGCTGCCGACTTTCTGCCATTACTGTACTTGCGTCATGAAGATGTCTGATGTAACAGATGAGTCTTGTACTTAAGTTTATTGCCATTGAGTGGATAATAGCAGCACAAATGATTACGATTTCATTCATGATGTGAGCATCAATTGCACAAGGTACATTTCCCTGTTCTTCAATTTATCTAGGAATAGTTTTGGTACAGGGACTTCTGCTAATTATGAATGCTGCACATTCAGGCACGTTAGCCGTGAATCTTGTCGCTGAAAGGATAAGAGAAGACTTTATAAATGAGATTCATTTAGGTGGCATGTCATCAAATGACCTGATAAGTAGGGACTCATCTGGATAATGATTAGGTTTTATGTACTATTACAAGGATTGATATACTAGAAAGGCAATGAGCAAAAAATCATATCTACAGAAGATTTTATCTGGCTGAGCAAATTACCTGACAAGATACGCAGATCCAAACCAGACTTTTAATTTTCTGAAAGGGCAAGATTTCGACTCTTCATCCAACATATGTATTTTATGTTATGAATAGCTCCGCTTATTTTGATAAAGTTATTTAAAGAGGAAAATTATATTAGTTTCCACAAAAGTGTCTGACTACTTTCAGTAACAAACTTCAGTGCCCAGCTAAAGGGGCTTCTGCATTGGGATATGCTCACTAGTCACGTTTCTGGCAATGGTCTTGCAATAACTTCAGTGAAATTTTTTAGAACATAATCTTATGCTCAAAAAAATCAAAGTCCAAATTTTCACCGGTTGTAATTCTGTATGATGTGGGCCTTAGTTTATAACCTCATGAAATCTCCCATTTAGGTAAGCAGTTAGTATTATCATAATGCATAAATTTTTGGAGGTGCAAGTTTGTTTGGTGACCCACTAATTCATTATTGATCAGCTTTCACTTTCTTCAGCTTCGTAACAGAGTGAGCAAAAGTTTCCCTGTTTTCTTTTTTTTTTGGTTCCAGAATCAGAAAAAAATGGCATTGTTTCCTTCCACCTGACTTTGGCGAAGTTGTATTAACCTTTTTCTTTCATGTTTGTCCTTTTTCATCCGAAAATATGCTAGTGTAAAGAAAGAGCTGAGTGAGAATTAAGTAATCTCTGCACTTGGAATTTTCAAAGGTAGAAGAAAACACGCTTATTTCAGGACAAAGAAAATCGCAGCAACATGGCACGTCTTTCAGATTAGATTCCGTGTTTCTTTAAGAGGCACCGGTGTCTGTTAGGGAGGCTGTGCCTTAGTCTTTCTGTCTTCGGGGATCTTGCACATCCGCAACTGCTAACTTCTGTCTGATTCCAAAGCTCTTGTTTGAAACGTGGCTTCTATCGTTACAACGGTGTGTAATAATGGAGTGTGTGTAATTTGAAGTTTATTTTCGACTTACATTATGGACTGATCTAATATAACATGGATGTAAAAACTTCCATTAGCAAACGCTGGTTCCATGTTGAAATGATGGTATATGCGAATTTCTAACATGCAGAAGGTTTATACATCGAAGCGGCCCCGTTCTTTTTGCACACTGCTTAATGAGACTTTCTGTGGAAATCATGGATATGACTGTGAATCCCATGCAAAAATATATACATAGAAACCCCCACAGATAGCCAACCGGTTGCTGCGTGGCTGCACTCTGTTCCAAAAAGGAGGAGTATTTTATTGAACCAGCTCCTCAAAGTCCACAGTTTCTTTTTATATTACTTTATTTTGGAAGATCTGCATGGACGAGTTCTGCAGTTTGTCAGATTTATGATTGTGCTTGGCAGAATTATACAAGGAATTATTTCGGTAGTATGTAGGTTGTGATGAATCATATTCCTCCAGACTTCCTGGGCAATCTCTTTAAAACAAAAGCCAGATCTGAGGTGGAGCACGTGTCTTTCAATGCCTTCGAGTAAATAGGTGTTTTAGAAATTAAATCTTATTACTGAATTATTCACGTAGGATGGGAGATTTTTATTTCCGCTGCTGCTGGCCACTCCATCTTTTTCTCTCCTCTTTCATTTCCCTGTTTTTCTCCCTAAATTTGCCCTGTGCTAGTATGACTATTTATAAGAAGGGTGATTGCCTTCCCGTTTCCCACATCATGTTGTTACCTCTATATTTTGAGTTTATCACAACCTTCTGAGCTGTATGACGTGTTTTATGGTACTGAGCAACCACCCATGCAAGGAGAGGACTTTCCCATCACACTCATGGATTTTTAAACAGTTTTATAACATTTTCGCGTTGGTAAGGCCATAGTATATGCTAACATCTAAGGAAACTCCCTGCTTTGTGTCCTGTTTCCCTCAGCTACGATGCTGATTTCAATACCACAAGCCAGGAAGGGAACACTGAGAAATAAAAGCAGGATCCCTGCAGGATTGTGCTGCCTCTGTAGTGGTAGGGTAAAGGTTCAAACCCACTCTGGCTGGGGGGAGAGGTGAGGCAAACATTTAGGCTTGAAAATCAGGGTGGGTTTGTTTTCTTTCTGCTGTTTATTTATTTATTTTTTTAAAACACAGTTTGATCCAAACTCTTTTGTGGGAGTGAAGACCATTTCTGGATTGCATTAAAAAACCTTAATTCAATAAATGCCAACTGAAAGAATTGATAGTGAAGTTTTTCCAAGGCTTTAGAATATGAGCTCAGTCCCTGAGTTGCTCTTTCTGTTGGATTCAGTATTGCCTTTGCCATCTCATTTGCTCCAGTTCAGTTCTTTACTGTGTAGAGTTCTGGAAAAGCTGCCTTATGTTATCAGAGTGTTCTTTTTTTTTTTTTTTTTTTTCCCCCTTGCAAAAAAGCCGAAACAGGCATGATTAATTTGAAAGGATAAGATTTGTTTCAACTTAGCAGATGTATTTGAGACCACTTGTAAAACTAGTTAGAGGCCTTGAATGGAAATGGCTTTTGCAAAGATTCTTTGTATTTAAAATATAAGCCTCGACAGATATTAATAATGAAAAAGGCCAATAAATGACCTTTTCTTCACTTTTATAAAGTAAATGCAGTATTGAATTTTTCATCTCTTGTTTTCTTTTGAAATGTGAAAGATCACACAAATGAAAGCAGGTGAATTAGATTATATTCTCTACAGACACAACCTTGATGCTGTAGCAGCGTTTGGATACACGAGAATTATTTTTTCATTTATTCTGTATATTTTCTTGATCTCCACGCAGTATTTCTACACGTTTTCATGAGCAATATTTGAATGTGATCTAATTTTATTCATTTTTACAAATGTAATAACATTATTTTGTTGTTTTCTCTAAGCTTTCTGTGTTGTCGTGCCTGTAGTCTGAAGGAGTTAATTTGGCAGGATTCTCCAATCATCCTGATACAAATCAGGAGCAGCCCTCAGCAACCCGAAAAGAGAAATGAGTTTGTGGCTAGCAAAAAAGGGTGTCTATAATGCTATTGTCTTACAATGATGAGACATAAATCCATGCGTTGAGTTGTTGCATGGTTAAATTTCAGTAGTGGGGAGGTGCTGGGTGGGATCCTGAGCAGGATGAGGGCGAGCAAGCAGAAGGAAAGGGACAAGGATTCGGTTGGTGCGAATCAGAGAATAGTTTGGGTTGAAGTGACCTCTAAAGGCCACCTCGTCCAACCCCCTGCCATGAGCAGGGACATCTTCAACTAGATCAGGTTGCTCAGAGCCCCATCCAACCAGACCTTGAATATTTCCACGGGCCACCTACCACCTCTCTGGCCAACCCGGGCTAGTGTTTCACCACCCCCATTGCAAAAAATTTCTTCCTTATATCTAGGCTGAATCTCCCCTCTTTTAGAAATCCACCGGGCTCCTTTTGATCAGTCCAGTTTTACACTTCCCTGGATTGTTGGCCTTAGAGATTTACTTCTGAACCGTGTATTATTTGTAACGCTGTTTGCAGACTGCTAAGGGATAAGGTTTTGCAGTCTCAGGCACTGCACCCCCCTTAACGAATTCACCTTTGCAGCACCCCACTGAGGGGAGGGAACAAACGTAAAGGAAGAGCAGCAAAATCCACGATGCTTTGGCTAATGAAACGATTGACAGTCTCACGGAGTAAGTTAGGGCAAGAAGTGGAGGCTGGAGGGAACTAAGCCTTGCCTAGTGATGGGGTTTATGGTCGCACTCCTGCGCCTCGGCTTTACTGCCGCCTTCAGCCTGTTCTGGGTTGTGTTTGGGGTATAGAGCATGGACCCAGGAGCTGCTGGGATTTGTGTCCAGGTGAGAAAGCAAAGCATTTCAAGTAGTGATGTCCCAGGGAGGTGGGCTGAGATAGCTGAAGTAGAAATTGTCTCTCTGCCTGGCGGAGTGCAAGGGACGGAGTTGTCTTAAAAACACCCCAACTGCCCCCAGACAACCCGCGTTGCTGGTGGGGCAGCCTTGGGTTGCGACCTGACCCAGGCAGCTGTGTGTCCCAGGACTGCGAGGCTCACGTTTGAGAGATTAATAGGCTCTTGTGTTTTCTGTCAACTCTTTCCCCAATATAGAGCAGGGTATTTTTCCCTGTTCTAACTCATTATACAGGAGTTTGCTTAGCTTTTAGCTCTTTTCATTGCTTTGTTCCTTCCCAAGCTGTTAAAATGCTCATTAGCATTGCTTTCCTCTTCTGACATGTCTGCGCTTGGCGATTCCTGTAGGCATCCTGCCAGCCCCACTGTCAGAGGCAGAACCCTCTGGGGAAGGAGCGGGCGGGCGGGAAGCCTCTTCCCAAGCTTGTCATGCCGTTTCTGCAGTCCCCGTCTCGCGGTTCGTGGTTCTTTGGAGCCGTGTGTGCAGCATGTGGTTTGCTGACAAGCGCTGGTCAATAGGTGAGGAGCTTGGATGCCCTCGCTGAGAGGTGTTGAAGAGAAACGGACACCCAGCGAGTGACTGTGCATGAAAGCGAGCGCTTACCGAGGGGAAAAAAAAAAGACTACAGAAAGGACATGGAGAGTCTGCCCATGCTACCGGTCTTGAAGGCTAAAGTCTTCTGAAGGGCAGCGTATTAACCACAAGCTCAAAGCGCGCACCCTGTGGTGCACGGAAAGGCTGTACCATGAGCTCATGCTACTCTCACTGCCCCTCCTGCAAACCAACAATACACAGCCCTGCAATTTTTATTTGTTGTCTTTTTAAATTTTTTTTTAATATATATTTTAAAGCTGCAGGTTCTGAACTACGGGAACATCGTGGTTCACATTTAGAAGTAAAATATGATGCACAATAACTCTTTGCTGGCAGCAGGAGCAAGAAGTCAGCCTCCTGAGCTGTGCTTGGGCAGAGTGTTGCATAAATATTGGGGAATCGGGATGGCTGCAGGTGCATGAAACAGCATGAGGGGCCAATTTCTTCTTTTCTTGGAATTTAAATCTTGTGTCATTAAGGGGGAAATGGAATGAGGTAGAGAAATTTAACATGACAAACACCAGAGCAAAGTAACCCAGCCATTGGGTCTCAAGGTCATTTTAGCATCTTGTAGGACCTGGGCTTGACTCTCCAGCGGGTGTGAGGGATGTATTCTGCAATCAAAGGAAAAAACACTTCCAAGTGTCCCTCTAGTGATGGCTGAGAAAAACTTTATCAAGATACACAATCTAAATAACAAAATGAGATGTGCTTATTGCAGCTGACTGTGCATATACATGACCCAAACCCAAGTGAAGCCAATGAAATGACTCCCTAAGCTTTTTGTTTGATTCCGCCCCCCCCAACACTACATAGTAACTTCCCAAGTTTCGAAGAATGCATATCAGCATCTTTGTTTGGACCAGATGATTAGATTCCCTGTTGGAAGCTCCACTGTCTGTGGTAAGTCTGCAGAGGCCAGTATTTGCAAATTTATTGCCTCTCTATTTACTGGTAGGTAAAATATTCTCCAGTGATTCATCCCATTACTAGAGAATGCTTTTCCGAATAAATTGCATTTTGCTTCCTAAAATTTAATTCCTTATCTCATATTCCTATTGTTTGCTTAGTTTATGTCCTTAATCAAGCGGCTTTCTGCAGGTTTCTTATAACCTTGAACTTTCATGTCCTCTAATACAACTCATGCGTTTCCATCAGTGGGAGAGAGTGTGCTTTGCACCTCCTGTGCCCTCTCTGCTGGTTGAAACCCAAGGAAGGGATTCCGTATGCTGTTATCACATTTGTCAGAAAATACTACTAGAAAGCCAAAACTTGAGCAGTGCAAGTGGTGCTGATATATAAGCAGAATGGATAGGACTTTGTTCTAAACCCCGGCACCAGCAGAACATTAACTTGTCCACAATCAGCTGATTCAGCTCATTTGCAGCGTCAAGGAGAAGCCTGAAAAGAAGAGGTCTACTTCATCAGTTTAACAGTGCAGACAGAGTGGGTTTATTTATACTGGTGTGGTACCTTGAGTTCCAGTTACAGACCTTACATTCTAAGGAGCTTCAAAGCCAGAGCAAAAAAACCCCAGTTCTTGCTTCAGAAAGTTTATAGTTTTATCGGAAGATGAGAGACATACAGATTATAATGCACAACCGACACCATAAAGTAAGCATGATCTCTGCAGTTTCCCAGATGTAAAGTATTTTGAAGAAAGCTTTGCGTGGACACAGATACTTTTTGCTTAAAGGTAGCGGGTTATGTTTCTTTGCGACTTAAAATAGACTCCTTTTCTCAGAAAAGGGATAGATTAAAAAAAAAAATCACACGAATTTTTTGGGGTATCTTAGGTTGAAAGAAAAGCTCATTTATTACAGCTGCCCTTTAAATTTCTCTATTTCTTGTAAAGAGATAAAGTATCTATTGTATTATGCATTATCAGATATCGATTTATATGATTACAAATGGGTCTGAATATCAGCAAATGATTACTATGATGCTTATCTCGGGACAAGAGCACAGACCTGCTGTTGAAGTGTAACCAAAAGGTGGCGGAGGCTGCGGTCCTGCTGCGGTCTCAGCACTGGGAAGAGCTCTGGGGAGCTTGCTCCGTACTCGGGTGACATTCTCCTCCCTCTGCCGTTAGAAATAAATTGGCAGAATACAATATAACATTTCTTACACCTTGCTGAAAAACAAAGCTCTTTACTCCCTCTTAGTTCTTACTGCTTTGAACTTTAAAAAAGATGTAAGCAACTACATTGCTCTGATAAATGGCCTCAGACCTAGTTTTACGATGACTGAATTATTGGAGGAGAACAAAGTGGTGGGAGGATTCCAGCAGACCTTGTCCAAATGCCTGCCCTTCAGCTCTGCTGTGGTATGTAGCTGCTTGGTGTGGGTGGGAGCTGGAGAGCCTCCGGGTGGTAATGGAAAACTCAGGAAACAATACATTTGATTTATTTTTTTTCCAGGCAGACTGCCTAATTAAAAATTATGAGTTGAAATGCTGTTGTTATTTCAGAATATGGAAAGCATTTGGGTTGGTGGGGGGTTTTTTTGGGTTGTGCTGTGGGTTTTTTTTTTTATGAAGCCAAGACGTCCTTTTAATTGGAGGGATTCCATAATGCTATATGAAAATCTTCAAGAATTCATTGCAAATGTATTGCCCAGGTCCCACGGAAGGGTCCATGCAGAGAAAACACATTAATGCTCCGTGTGTTTATTTGGCTTTCTGTGTTAGGATTAGTCCCATTAGCTCTGGTGAGATAAGTGGGGAAGCATATGGAGAATTGGCGTCTCAGCTGGAATCAAGTGAATTTATGAATGTTCATAGTCTCAGCAATGGGACTCAACTTTCATTTTTACTGTGTCTTATTTATACTATCTCATCTGTAAAGAGAAAAGCAAAGCAAAAAAGGGAGCTTTAGACTATCTGTACTATGGTACAGCTGGTGTGAGTTCTCTGGACACTGTAATTGAGCTGGAGTTGTCTATTGCGAATGTTCGAGGCGAGTTACAAACTTTCAAAGTCATGATTCTGACCTGAAAAAAAAAAAAAAAAGGATCCTTTCCTAAGCTCACAGCAGCCAATTCTGTCATTCTTTTCTCCATTCACTTAATGGTGCAAGATAAAAGTGTACTCTTAACGTTGGCATTAGCATACTCCTACATCCTCTTTCATCTCATACATAATCAATCTACTTAGCCACCAATAGCAGAAATGAAAAAGCAAAAGCTTTAACTTAACGAAACGATAACAACACACCAGCACCAGCTATAATCAGATCGGTGCAGTGATTTGTGCAAATAATGATATTCTCCACCTTGCCCAGAGCAAACTCCCTTAACTTGGCACTGTGTTCTTCGTACTACGCAAGAAGTAATTGAATGTCCAAATGTTTTGTCAGTGGTAGCTGTACAACTATAAAAAGACCAATTGTAAAGCATTGTGAATGCTTCCACTTCTGATGAATGCTTCCACCAAGCCTATAAGCAAAATGAGCCCAATGCAAAGAGCAGAAAACTAAATATATGTCTCTCCTGTACGTGCTGCCGGCGCCGTCTTTGCAGCTGCTGTTTCACAGAGACAAAAGGAGACTTGAGCTAAGTCGTACTTGTTGGCAGTATATCATAACGTGGAAGTGATGCTTCTGGGAGGACAGAACTGTTTTGAGACACTAGCCAACGTTATGACATTTCCTTTTATTGAGAGCATCTGCTATCGAGGTGGTACCCAGCCTACATTTGTTGATTTCTGCGGGATTCGTAGTTGCTCAGCAGATCCTTAGGATCAAAGCCAAATTTTTCAAAGTTTAGATCAAATAAGTTAGACTCCAAAGCTAAAATGTTGACATTAATTTCTCAAGCAACACATTTGATACTGTTGCGCTCGCTGAAGTATGTAATGGCAGTGGGAGAAAAAGAGCTATGCATATTTTCGTTATTGCAGTTAAACTAAAGGGGGGGGGGTCCAAAGTCTCTTTTTCTGGATTATTTCTAAGAAGAAAAGACTTAAATGAACGAAAATGGTAGCTGTAAAAAAAAAATGTTTATAGTTTTTATGGTAGTATTGTTATTTTGGTGCCTAAGAAAACGGTGATGTTATTTATTCCCAGCATTTATCTTCAAGCATTCATGGTTTTTGATGAGATATCCCAATGGGGAACTAACGCTTTTATAAGGAGCAACATAAAAACTTAGAATAACTACCAAGCCAAACCCCACAGTACAGGTGTGATGTTTTACTCGAGTAGAAACAGGAAATAGCTCCAAAGATCTTTATTGTGCATCTAGCTGGAAGCATGCGCTTAGCAGGCTTGTTCCCCGAGTAATTAAGCCTGCCAGTCACAGCATCCAGCCCAGGATGGGGCACCCTGCCTGTGCCAAATGCAGGTTCTCTGGTCTTGGAGGCGTACAAAAAATTCTGTATCCTGAAGAGCTTCTGAGCTAATGAAGTCCTTCCCTAGGCATATTGGTTTGCAGCTCTCCTTTCTCTAGGGAAATACATTTCTGCAAAGCTACAGTACAAGTGTAGATGCTCCAAGATCCGTTGAGGACGAAAAGATGCTGGGATGTCTGTGGTTCCAGGTGCAGAAGCTCTTTGCAGTATAACGAGTAGCTAGGAAAAGGGGGAAACAGACGGATGGTGATAGCACCCTGCTATTCATCCATTATGTGTATCTTGTGAGGCTGTCTCCAAGGAGGATAGAAGAACTGCAGGAAGGCCAAAGGACTGACTTGTTACTGCCCTCCTCGCACTGCCATCTGTTGATTTCTTTTTACAGAATGAAAGGGAAGAATTCAGTTATTTTTCCCTCTAAGTAGTGCACTGCACCGACCCTGAGCAGGATCATTGAAGTATCAGAATACGCTACTCATGAATTGCCGTATTAGACCACTGTGCAAATAAAGCAGCTGGATTTCTCTTCTGATTAAGGTGCAGGATGATAGCACTAGCCAGGGTTCGTAATGGAACGAAAATTTAGATAAGAACTGATAGATAGTTGTTGAAACTTGTAATTCTTGAAAATGTCTCAAGGTGCCATTGTGGAGAGAGCCGTAGAGCACATATCATTTTACCTACAGGAAAATCTAGCCTGTCTTAAATATTGCTGATACTGTCATGTCTGTAGGTTTCCAATTGCTTTCTGGCACAGTGGGCCGTCAAAGTCCCTGTAATGCTCCTATTTCCTCTGGCACAGAAGTCATTTGGTGGTGTTGCTTATCTCACTTGGACCAGTGTCATGAGTCGTAACAGCGAACAGTCCTCTGTGCCATAAAGGTCTCTCTGGTGGCCTTGTTTGCAGGTGGAGGTTGTACTCGCAGAGAAGTCCCTTGGGAGCGATTTCAGTTTGTTGTTCAGTATTTCAGCTGTACTCACCTTGAGAAAAAGACATTTTTCAGGGCAAATAAAGAACAAAAACTGCTTGTATTTTACGTTTGTTCTTTCCACTTTTGTTTATCTAATTGTCATTAGAGGAAGTGCCTTATCCGATACTGTTCTCCTTCTGGTAGAAACAGCGAGCGTGCGTGGTTTTGGCAGGCAAAGCTGCTCCGGCTATCAGGGCAAACTGCAGGGGCTACAGGAGAATGTTTTTCTCCAACTGATGACTGGTATCAAGGGATTTAATGGGAAGATCCTTCCCAAGCACCGTACGCTTGTGGCTCTGATGAAGAGAATACTGCCAGAGCTGAGGCCGAAGGTCCTGCATTTATTGCACACCCCTCTTCTTGTTTCAAAAAGTTAAATGGGGCTAGAGAAGGGGCACAGAACTACAGGCAATCTTCAGCATATTAATGAAATTATGAGTTAGATGTTCTCTCCAGCCTGCATCTTCCTACTGCATAGGAACAGCCTTTTCCACAGCACAGGATCCGCTTTTCTCCTTGTGTGCTTTTTGTCTTGAAAATGAACAGTATTTTCATGCAACAATGCAACCACGTTTAGGACTGAATAACAGCGTTGGCAAATCACACTGCTGAGTGTATTCAACCCCTGAATAAAGCCTCACTTGTTATCAAAGGGCTAGAAAATTGGGAGCTGTTTGGCTAGAACAGGCGCCGACGCTGGGCAACCGCACACTGTTTCTTTGTCCTTACTAAGCAAAATGCTCTTGGTACAGCGGGAGCTTTCCCTGAATGAGGGCTGCGGCATCCAGACATCCTGGGCAAAAGGGGAATCTGTAAAAGCTGCAGATGCCTCCAGTCCCAGCACCCAAAGGCACAATAGTTGCTTCTGCATGTTTTAATTTTGTTAATTAATAATTGAATAAGCTTTTATAGTAGCTCCAGGATACTGGAGTGCTTCAAATCTGCCTATCATGTGAAATGACAAAGTTCCCCACGTTGACGCTGGGGGTGTGGGGAGAGCACAGCTCTACTGGGTGCCGGCTCTCCTGGTGGAGCCCAGCTGTGCGCCCTTGGAAAATCTGGTCTGCTTTTGGGCTTGCTCGGGCTATCCACGGCTTTGAGACAGCTCAACGTTCGCAAAGCGGGGTGTGCCGCGGGCAGCCAGCGTGCCCGCGCCGCGACCGTGTGTGTGCTGCCAGTAGAGAGGGCACAGCCCGTCCCCGTGTCCTCCCTCCTGGGCAGGACTCGGGAGGGCGCGAGATCCTCATCCCGCCACCCAGGTGGGTCCTGGTGCCTTTGGCAGGGGATGGGATGTTCAGCAGGATTTTACACGGCCCTTGTTATTGATCTGTGCCAAACAGATGGATGTAGGAACAGAGGCACAGATATAGCAGGAGGAGGCGCAAGAAAGGGAGTGTTTCAGCCAGGCTGACCCGTGCCAGTCTGAGAGCCACCTCGCTGCTGCGAAGCAGTGGTTTAAACTCTCTTGAGTGGAGATTAGGGGACTAAAGGCTCTTAGGTTCAACACAGGTGTGATGACAGCACCTACAGCAGCTCAGCGGACAGGTAATTATCAACCCCTAACTTCTTTACAGCCCTTATACCCTGGTTTTTGCGTAATTTTTGTTACCAGATAATGAATTGTGCTGTGCAGAGTGGATTCTGACGTACCTGAAGGGTTTAGCAGTTTGTGATTTCCTACAGCATTAAACCATAGCAACAAACTGGCGCTTAATGTAGATTTTAGTTTTATTAGCTTCCTTCCACACTTCAAGAAACGAGTGTATTGACTAACATAAATCAGGGCTTGCAGACTTTTAAAATGTTCTCTAGTCTCCCCTATTGGGGGGGGAGAAAAAGACGATTTCTTGCAAAATGTGGCTAGTAGAAGATGGAGGAAAAAAACTGTGATCTTCTCCAAGTCTGCAGGAAAGATTCCCAGCATAAAGAATGAGGCTGTTCCTCCTAAAGGCACCCTGCCTGGGATCCCCTCTCCTTCTCCCCCATCTCCACAGCGGTTGTTAATTGTGTGTTGTGTGTGTTCTCCAACACCAAGTGTTTCCAGGGGTGGAGCTTCCTACACCAACGATAACATCATCAATCTTCCCGATTTTAGGGAAGAGTCTAGCAAAAAACCTTTGTGCAACAGCCCCCAAACGGTATCATTAATCAGTGATCATTTCAAGGTATTAATTAGAGCTCTGGGCTTTTTGCCTAGAAAGCATACTTCAAGGCATTTTTTACACCGATAAAGTAAGTAGTCTCCATTAAAGGGCAATTAACAGAGAGACAAAACCAGGGAAGTGCTCCATCTGATTCATCAACCCCATAAACAAGGTGCTGCCACCATTTCCTTCAGCCTTACAGCAAAAAAGGCTTATGAATGCCTCTATTATCTGTGTCATCTGTTATGGAAATCTGGAGATGCTTTACCTGTTGAAATTTAGATTTTCTTCTTTTTTTTTTGTGTCTTGTATTTGTTACATGCAATAAAAAAAGCCCTTTGTGTTATTTATTCAGGGTTTCTCAAAACATTTTAATGATGTGAATAGAGAGAGGGTTTTAGGGAAAATGCCGAGTTCACAGTCAAACAATCCCCCTGAAGTCTCTGACATGCTATTAGAGAAGGACTGCTGTGCATTTTAATTGTGTTCACCATACTAACAAACCTGAATTTCTTTTAAAGTAAGAAGTGGCAGCACTTCTTGTCAGCCAAGCCTCCACAGGCCATTAGAGATCCTTTGAATTCAATTATTTTCTTCCGGATTAGGAAGAACTAAAACCCAATTGCTCAGAAGTTGTTTCAAAAAGGTTGGATTTTTTTTTGTGTATGTGTGTCTGTTCAGACCTCCTGCATAAAAAATATATGATCCAGCTTAAAAAAAAAAAGCAGAAAGGTAAAGGAGATGGGGAAAAGCCGGGATGTTGCTGCTCCGAGCGGAGTCACTCGCATCCTGTTCCCCTGACTCTGCTGCGGGGGATCCTCATCCTCCATGGACCCCTCAGCAGAAGGCGAGGCTGTGTCCTGCGCTCCGCACAGCGCTGGATGGCAGGAACGTCTTGTCTAATCTGTTGTATCAGAGTTTCAGGGAGCTGAGAAGGTATTCCTCTGAGCCTAACGCTCCTCTGCTTCCCGAGTAACTTCACCCCTGAGACTGTCGCAGCCTGTTACTGGCAGACACGGCCGCTGCGCTCGCAGCAGAAAAGCTAGAGGGGAGGCGGGTAGAGTTGGTTGGTCTTTCCCTTTGGGGACCCCTATGCATAAGCTACTTCATGATAACATACATTCAAAACCCAAATGAGCTTTGCTGGGAAGTGCAGAGGAATGCCGGGTTTGAACTCGGTAGATTTCCCCCAGAGGAAAGCAGAGGGCAGGTCTGGAGCGATGGGCGGAAGAGAAACTCCGGTATCAGCAGTGGGATTTATCTGGTAAGTGAGGTGCACCAGCCACCTGTGCATACCAGCAGACAAATTCCACAGGCGCCCTGGTTCTGATCTTTAAATTCCCACATTTCCTCTTGAACATCAGCTTCTTTGCGTGTGTTGAAAGTGCTTCCATCTAGACAGGGTAGAAGTGATCAGTGTTGAGGAGACAGCCCTGCGATGTTCCCGAATTAGTTGATCTAAATCAGCATCGCTGTGATTTTGCATGCTGCTCCCTCTCAGTGGTTGCGTATTGATTTTCTGGATTTTATTCTGTGTCTCCTAATGGAAACCTTTGCAGCAGGCGAGGAGCCTGGCTGTCCAACTCCTCAGCACTGGGAATCGCCACCTGAAACACAAGCAGGTCTGTACCCAGCTGGGGCCAAGAGGTATTTTTTTGTTGTTCAAGTTTTGATCTGTCCAAAAGGGACTAGGAGCGCACTCTTGAGGATCACAGAATCTTGAAGATCTTTGGATGGTCCCCATTTACTGTGCTTTGGCTGACATCACACAGCTGTTTCCAAGTGCAAAAGCTCCAGATTCCTCTTGAATGAAACAAAACCAGAACTTTTGACTGCTAACAGGCGTTTGGGTCATGGAATTACACTATAATGTAAAATCCCTGGCACAGGTACTGAGTGGCCGCTTGGATGCATTGCACCACCAGCTGCTTTGCTCTGTACATCTACCCCCCTTGTGCTGCACTGCTTCCCGAGAGAGATACAGCCCCTGAGACTCTCCAAAGGCCCTTTGGTTTTGGGGCATGTGACAGAGTACTGAGTGTCCTTCAAGGCAATGGAAACAGTAGTTCAGGATGTTGTAAGCGTGAATTAAATTCTGTCCTGTAACTTCACTGAACGTGAAAGAAGAGTCTGTCCTCTGTGCCATGGGCCATGATCCCAGAATCACAGAATGGTTTGGGTTAAAGGGACCTTAAAGATCATCCCGTCCCACCCCCTGCCCTGGGCAGGGACACCTCCCCCCAGCCCAGGCTGCTCCAAGCCCCGTCCAACCTGGCCTTGAACCCCTCCAGGGATGGGGCAGCCACAGCTTCTCTGGGCAGCCTGGGACAGGGGCTCACCCCCTCACAGCAAAGTCAGTCTGCCTCAGATCTCATCTAATCTCCCCTCNAGGACTGCAGGGGGGGGGTTGTGAGACCAGGGACAAGACCCCACTTAGATGATGTCTGCAAAGGGGACACAAATCCTTAGTTTGGTGGCAAGTATATAAAGTATACATCACTCTCTGACTCTTCAGTGAGGCGAAGCAATATGAAAGGATCATGGTGCGTATTCTTAAGGGACCATTTTTCTTCTAGCAAGAAGATTTACTTCACACAAAATGAAACTGGATATTTCTCGTTATTGGAAAATGAATGTAATGTTCAGTATGAATCATCTTGGGCTGTTATCTGACAGATGCCAATCATTTCTTTGTCCTTGTTCAAAATGAAGTAGAAGGGAAACTAATGTAGTGATTACTTTCCTCTAAATGAGGAAACATCTGGCTGCACCTTGTTTCACTCAGCCTAGGACACACAGCCATCATCCGAATGAGGCCGGGGGAGCGTTTGAGCCTGCCCTTCCCAAACGCAGGCAAATGTAGCCCCCCACGCTGTGCTCCCTTCGCTCTCAGCCGTTTTGCTCGATTGACGTGTTCAAGTCTCAACACGCGATCCCGAGGGAGGGAAAGGCAGATCACCGCTATGACAGAGTTGCTTTGACTCGGAATTGTCTTTGGTGGGTTGTATGTGTCATCTCTGTGCCCTTCACTGTCTTCTTGCCCATCTCTGTATATATTGTGTGGTGTAAGTGTTTGCCTGAACTCTTGTAAGGGAAAGAAGTAGCATCTCATCGTACTCTGGCTGATGAGCAAACGCCTTCATTTGTCATTATGTCATTTTGACAAAACATTGGAAATCGCAGAAATGCACTTGCAGAGCCCAGCGTGGCTCCACACTACACCTAAGTTCTCATGACTTTTCCCGTAAATGACTTGCTAAAATTAAAACATGAAGATGCATTAGCATTTTAGAGGATTTTTCTTAATGTGTCATGGTTACCCTTGTTATATTTGCTCACTTTAATTAAGATTGTGATTATTCAGACCGTCCCACTGCAGATTTCTTCTTTTGCAGAATAAAATTGATGGAGGGCTTTCTTGTCTTCAGGAAAAAAATGGCTGGATGCAGCATGTCATATTGATTCCATAACGCACGATTTGTCTCCTAATCATTTTTTTTCCCTCCTGGTCCCCAGTACGTACTGCAGGGATCTTGTATGATTAAGATTGGCTGACAGTCATGCAAGAGTTGGTAAAGGAAAAAAAAAAAGTCATTTTCTGATCATAGGATTAAATTTTAATGGAGAAAAGAAAATGAAGTCATGGGTAACAATTTTTCTGAAAAAACATGGTTCAGGGATATTTAATAATAAATAACAGTATAAATAAGTATATGGGCTATTTCTCATACAGAGCGAATTCTCTGACATTGTGCTTGGCAGGAGGGAAGGGGGATTGCACGGCAGAGACCCACCCGCACCGGGGTGTCTCACAGTGAATCGACTCCTATCCTGCATGCCATTACGTTGACGTTTCTACAACTGCATTTCAAATATATGGCGAAGTTTTATTCGGCAGTGAGTCTCTGGATGTTTAATGGAAGAAAACCATACTTGCGAGTTTTCTAACCGGAGTCAGAGGTTTGACAAACATCAGCTTTATTTATAAATAGATCTCTAGGACAAAAATGATGGCCCCTACTTGGAAAAGTGTCTTAAATTACCAGGATGTATAGTGGTGAGCAATGCATAGTGCAGCATTTTCTGCAAGATTGTTCTCTAGATAAAGCTGCAGCAGACAATGTATCACCAGACGGGCTGCCTTGCTTCCCTAAAGAGTCTGGGATTTGCTCTCTAATCTCTTCCCCCAGGACTATTTTCTAGATGCTTTTTCTTTACAAAATAGATTAAGAAGTCCACAGTGGAGCTGCCTTTTGTGCATCTGTCCTATATTCAAAATACATTCACTGGGACTGGTGAGAAAATTGAAGTTAAATCATCCCTGTGTGACCATTAAGATTACTGCTGCATTTTGGGCATTTTTAAAACATACTTCTTGTTCTTCCCTTTCCATCCCCGCTGGAAGGTCTTTTAAACTAAGATTTTGATATCTGTCTCAGGGCTTTAGAAAGCTGTAGATTACTTGCTGTCGGGATGTGAAGGCTACAGGTACAGAAGAAATTGCTTTTTAGGCTAACACAAATACTGGCCCTGTTCTTTGTAGAAATTGTGTACAATAGATAGAAGCACCGAGAGGAGCTCGGCATGTCAGGAAGGCGAAGGCACAAACAGTAAAGGCAGCTAAAATGCAAATGAGTGGAAAGCGCTGGAAGTGAGATGCCGAAGTGGACTATGGAAATCACGCTGACAGATCAAAAAGAGACTGAACCAGGCATGAGAAAGTAAAGTTTAGGTGAAGAACAAACATACTGATTGACAACAGGGAATTGCTTAGAAACACAAAGCAAAAAAGCACAGCGAAGAGCAGAGACCCCTGATTCAAGGAAAGGCTGTTAAGGGCTTCTTTTTGCATGAAGGAGAGGGGAAGTTGTAAAGTCGTTGCGTGGGTGGCTTAAGTGGTGGTGTGAAACAATCCCCGTGTCAGAGTGAGCAGATATATGAAATGATTTATGTTGTTAGTGGTCTGTAGAGCTGGTAGAAATTCTTTTCCCTGCGAGATGCGTCTTTGCCAACTGAAAAGTGATCTGTTTCTCTGTAGCAGTGTGCTGTGCGTTTTGTAGTGTGAAGACAGGGACTGATTGTGCACAGGGGGTGTGTAAATACAGAATCCAGGTGAAGTTCAGGCATCCGTCTGTTCAGCTCCACATATTGCAATATGCCGCTGAAACCAAGGGAAATTCAAGCACATTCCTAATGTGGATGTGCAAGTCCTTAGCCTGAATATGGGATGGCTAGTTGCTATGTTGAATGAGCTATAATAGCTACTGAAATTTGGAATTGAAACTAATTTCTTACCTCTCCCCACTAACCCCTTAAAAAAACTCACAATTCAGCAACCTGCTGTTTATTAGCGTGTGCGTGGAAGTAGATACCAGTGGACAGAGAAATTTGCATTTGAGAAGTGTGTTGCAGTTTGGACCTAATGAGAAGACTCTGGAGTGAGCAATTACTATCTTCCAGCAACGGCTTAAAGCTGTGTTTGCCTCTTCTTTTGCTGGAGAAGGGAGGGTCTCTTGCTTGGCACTACCCAACCTGTCCTGTCTGTAGGCGGCTTCTTGCCTGCGAGGTCTTCCACAGATGCCTGCAGCCGTAAGAAATACACAATGAAGTAAATCTGAGCCAAAGATACGAAAAAAGTACGGTGTTACCTGCACCATGTTCTGTTCGCTGTTACTGCCCAGGAACCAGAGGAGATTAGAGACTGATGTGCAAGTAGTTAATTTATAAAAATAATTAAAAAAAAAATAGTCCTGAGGGAGAAAAAGTGAGAATAACTTCTTTCCTTTAAAGAAGGAGGGGAGCTGCATACTCGTTCTCTATATGTAGGTCCCTCTTTATACTCTTGCTTACTGTGATTTTTTTCTTCCTGGAAAGTGTCTTTGGGCTAAAAAGAGACTCTTTGCTCCAGGCCTGTGCTGCTTCCCTCTGCAGCTTCTAAGAGACTTTTATGTTTTCTTGAGCATACAATATCAGAAGTTTTTATTAAAAGAAACGTTATTTGGGAGTATCCACAAGTATGCAGCTTTTAAAACAGCTTTTAAAATGGTATCTTTAATGTTTCTACACCTGGTAATGAAATGCCAAATGGACGGAACCACTTCAAAGCTTGCAGCGCATCTCACCACGTGCCCTGCCAATTTTGCTCGTAGATGTTTCTGAATCCAATAGCCTTCACAGTGCTTTTGGGTCTTTGGTGATTAGCTCTAGTAATACAAAACGTCTACAGAAAATCTCTGAAGCATTTTGCTTCTGTGCAGGTCTTCAGTGCGTCAACTTTTCATATGTCAGCATTTAAATGGCTCAAAATTCTTGTTCATTCTTAAAGGAAAGTGTGACCTGCTCTGCTTCACTGCAGTGCTCATTAGTTGTGTAGCTCTGTCAGTTCTGCCAGGAATATTTACAAACCAAATCACATCTGCTTTGGCTACTATCAATCAACAGATGATGAAAAAAGGATCATTGCATCTATTTACTGAGAACTAATTAGAAGGGCAATTAGAAGATTTATTGGCTTTTCACCTGTACTTGTACTTTCTCTCTGCACTTTTAATAATATCCTCTGGCTCTTCATTTTTAACAAACAGGGCCAGTGAAGGCTTATGAAAAAGATGCGATCAGCCTGTGGGGCTTCCTGGTACACGTTGTTTTCTGTTTAGCTGCATTATTAAACCCAAGTTATTGTCCTTTCCCAAAGGAAATGCCATCTAAATAGACAAAAGGGACAGCGGATGAAAAGCGAGGACATGATTGTCCCCATCGCAGGGCTGGGAAAGCTGATGCATAAGGAGAATAAGGATGTTCTTAAGCCTTATGGTGGGGCATTGGGCACGTTTCTCAGCTAATTTCACTATACTCTAGTCCACAGAAGCCCCCAGTTTAGGTCCGCCCATCAGCCCCACGTGTGGACCTAGGCTAATAAATTCAGCTCCTTGCCAGCTATGATGTTCCTCCCCAGTCTTCTCAAGGTCTGGGCTTGGCACTTGGAGAGTGAACTCAGGACTGTACAAATCGGTGTAACTCTGCCTTTGATGATTTGCCTTGACTGACTTGTAACTTCTTGAATACTGGTACAAGAACGCATTAAAGCCTGTGCTGGGGGTGGTTGTCAAACCCAGATAAAAGTTTTGACCCAACGTCTCAATTTCAGGGGTGCCCTCCTTATCCCTGTACCACAGCAGACAGTTTCTTGGGTACAGGCTTTTATTTTTTATGGGATTCCTGGTGTCTTCCTCAACATTTGCTGCCCAATCAAGATCCCAGGAAACAGAAATAAAATAATCTAATCTAAACTTTAATATGTGTAGGATATTATGCCTAAAAATGTTTATCTACTAAATCTTAATGCAAGGCAGAGTAGTTCCTGCAGTCAGTGGGTTTCATGCTTCGAAGTGTTCCAGCTGTGGTGTCCTCCCGGTGGATGTCCTGCCTGTCTCATGCATATACAGCAGTTGCTCATTTCTGATCAGACGTAGGGAAGCACATCAGCCTGACACGCTTAAAACTGAGACAAACTCCAACTCCCTGCCGGTGCAAACTGAACTACCGCTTTGAAAATTGCAGAGGGCCGCGCACTTACACCAGCGAAGAAATTGTCTCCTTAGCCAAGCATAGCGTGACTTGATAGTCTAGACAAGAGGAGAAGATCAAGAAAAATGACATGAAGTAAGCGGTTTTGTAGCTGAACTTAACTCTTTGTTGCTTTGGTGACTTAACTTGCCCACTAACATGTTTGATTTTCACATTCACATGATAAACGTTCAGTCCCAAGGGTTCTGGTTGCTCACCACGGGCTCGGCTTGCCTTGGCGCTGTTTCCACTGATGTCGGCTGTCTCCACATCAGCCACAAACTGCCTTTTTACAGGTATTCCAGTATTGCAAGGTGACATTCAGGCTGTGTGATTAGCCACTGAAATTCCATGCTACTTTTTCCTGTTTTGTAATCGGATTACTGTAATATTAACAAATAAAAGCAGAAGCTGAACAACAATAAAGCTTTAATATGAAATGAGCAGAGGAGGAAGAGAACGTCAGCAGGCAAGAGATTTAAAAATATAAGAATGGTGAACTGATTTGTTTCCTCTCCCCAGCTGGAGCGTTGTGTTAACGCGCGTTCGCAGATGACGAGTCTCAAGGTACAGCTTCCATTTTGAACAAGGGAGAAAAGCTGAAGCTCGGAAACCAGGGAAAGTTAGACTCAAGGGATTTTGCTTTCAAACTCCACGCACACAGAGGGAAGCTTGCCCCCCTCCCCCGCAGTGTATTGGCATTTTTGGGCGAACATGTTCTTGTTTTATGCAGAAGATGACTTTTAGAAGTCTCGCTTGATGACTACGGCCGGTGCCTGGCTGAGATGTTGCGCTGCCGCCGGCTGTGCGAATCGCCGCCGCTGCGTGGAGCCCGCTGTTCGAGTGGAGAGACTTCACTTGCATTGAGCTTCCATCTCTACATTTGTTCGTGCTCACGTGAACACCCTTGAGAGTGGATAAAAGCATCTTATGAAAACAAGAAAATCATGAATGGGGTTTATCATTTGGCAGCCGTTATTCCCTACTCTTTCCTTCTGTGTCATCGGTCTGAGTTGACTGAGCAGGTTGACACAGACACGGTTTCTCTGCTCTCGACATTGTACAGACAGCAAAATGATCACCCTTGTCCTCAAACACTTGCAGTCTAGTATGAGTGGACCTAAAACCACTTATTAAAGTGTGGACGATACTTTATTGCTCATAAATTGACAACCTCAGAGCAAAGATGCTGAGATAGTGGGTTTGGTGGGATTTTTATTGCCTCCAAAGGAATATGCTCTTTCCACCATGGGAATGAATGATGGTGCCGGCAAATTACTCCCATTTTTCATGGGTAAGCAGAGAGTTTCCTATTCAGCAATTCCTGAATTAACTATGAGGTTATTTACAGTCCTTAAAACAATAAGCATATACCCAAAAAGAGAAGGACTGTCTGTGTCCAGGTTAAGCACTGGTGTGTGCAGGTGTAAGGTCCTGCGTACTGCCTGCTCTCTAGGGACCGCAGCAGTGACATCTGACACGCAGAATGTTAGCACAGCCCAGGCAAAGGGGCAGGGAAAGGAGGGCAGCGGAGCTCTGCTCTCCCACGGCATCAGAGAGCTTCCCTTGGATGCACTGCCTGAGCAGGAGCAGGTGGAATGAACTCTCCTAGGACTGAAGACCTCTGGAAGCTTCCTGCCTTCTGCACCATATGAAACGTGTGTTTTCTTTTTTTTGCTTCTAGTGCTGTAAACCCAGAAGCATATTCCTGCAGAAGCTCCAGGTATTACCGATTTTCCACTTACCCAGTTCCCTGCTGTCACAAAGGGCAAAGCGAAAGCACCACCTTTCTCAGTGGCACGTGAGAGTCTCCATAGGGTAGACTGTGTTGGAGAACGTGTTGTGATCGGTGCTATCAGGAGTACAGGGGGAGGTGTTTCATACACCTTTAGCATGGAATTTTTATTATGCTGTTGTTCTGCAGAGAATGGGGGGCGTCCTTCAGGAAGACAGGCATAAGTAATGTCCGCAGGGCTCAAAGCAAGAAATACAGGACTGACCCTTGCTAAGGTTTGAGAGAGATCGGCAGTGAATTTTGAATTTGAGTTCCCTCCTATTGGCATGAATGAAGTTCCTCCCTCTTTTTCTTGGGGAGAATGGTTAATGGGCATTGTTGAGTGTTGATCGTGTTAAATTAACAATTTGCCTAACATGGCTTATGCCAAGATTTCCCACAAAACTTTCTCATGGGATGGACCTGTGTTTTTTGGTGTGGTTGGTTGTTTTGGAAACACCACAAAGATTTCACCTTACTCTGTTTAAAACTGCTTTCGTATTCCTACTAAACAAAACTTCAGCATAACTGGAAAGGGTTGAGAATTGAAGAGGGCTGGTGAATTATCAAAGAGATGCAACAAGAGGAGGTGGCGGGAGAAAAGCTAAACCATTCGACACAGACCTGCCATATAGCTCAGTGTGGCTGCAGGAACTGAGATTTCTATTAACTTATTGAGCATTGCACTGGTCTGTGTTTGTTATAGATTACTTTTCCACGTCCTTTGCATTAGTTATTAAAATCTCTCTCCACAGGCAGCCTGTTTTATCTTGGTTCAGTGCCTGTCTTGTAGAGACTAGTCTCCAGAAGCAGAAGAAGGTAACAGACCACTTAGGGTGGACCTTGTATTATAATCTCTTAAATGAGATAATTTAACAGAATATTGATCCCACATTGTTAACTTATTGTGGCCTATTGAAAATGAAGCACTGGGAGCCTGTAATTTAGTTGGAGAATTCTTCAAATAGGCTATCATTTCTTTGCTGTTCCTGCTGACAAAATGAGCTCAATAGAAATATTTCTAATTTGGATTATGTAGACTGGTGGCTGATAAGTCATCAGTCCTGGTTTTATTTTAAGTGTAGAGATGATTGAACATAAGACGACTTATATTTTCAACTTTAGAGCAGCAGTTGGAGTTTCCCCCTTTATTGCTAAGGTCTTCTGGTATTTAAATGTGAGGCTGTTTCAAACCCTTTCCTTCAGAAGCATCTTTCCTGTGGTGGCGTGAATGCTGGGCCACTGTTGATAACTATACACTAAAAACACTGCACAGTTAATTTATTTAAAATGAAATTTTAAAGAGTTCATTTTATTAGTCTTGCTTTTTAATGTAATGTGATTTTATAGAATAAGTGATAATCTATCGCCACTGCTGCAGATTTCTGGAATGTGGATGCTTTTTATCTTCCAGGATTTAATTGAAGTTTGATTTAAAACATAAAAACATTTTCTCAGTTCCCCCTCCCAACCCACTGCAGTTTGATTTCTATTTTTATCATCAGAGCATGATTTAAATTGTAGAACTATGAAGAAATTAAGGAATACTTTCACTATTAGTATGTAAAACAGAAGAATCAGATGGTAACAGCTTTCTAAGCTTGATGTGCTTCGCAAAAAAAAAAAAGGGAGGGGGAGGATTTATTCCTGTTTTTCTTATTGATAGATAAAATAGATTTTTAAAAATTATTACCATTTTGTCCAGAGAAATCATGTCTCTTCTTTTCTTTCCCTAGAGGACAGATGTTATAGTATTGTGATCACAAATGGATCTTAAACCTAAATAGATGAGAAAGGAAAAGATATTTCGTGCTTTTCTAAATAGCTGATTTGGATAAATAAGCATTTGTTCTCACTGAAAGATTCAGCAATTTATTTTCTATTTATTAAGAGGATGAAAAAAATCACTTGTAAAAAGATATCTAGTCTTCCAACAAGAAAAGTAGCAAAACTGAAGTTTGAAGGTCTTAATGCTGTTCTAAGATTAAAACCATTAAATTATAAACACATTGTTTAATTATGTTTTAATTCGTTAGAGAGAAGCAAACAAGTAAGCTTCATTTTTTGTTTCTCAGTGACCTTTAACTACAGATCGTACCTGGAACATCTAATTAGCATTTTTTTTCAGTTGTAAAGACAAGTTGTTTAGTTATGCAAAATTTAATGCAGGAATCTAGTAACTGAGGAATATATATAGAGATGGATTCAATGGTTTTTGAGGTGTCCTGGTTGAATTCTGTATCATGGTGACTCTTCAACCTTTTTACTTGCCAACAATGTTTCTTGCATTTCAGGGGAATTGCTCCTAATTTCAAAAACCTAGCAATGCTCTGAAATTTCAGAGGGCCATGTATCAACCCAGCACAATGGTGTGTTGTGGTTGCTAGAAAATGATTATGGATGAGGAAATGATATGCAATAATGGCTTCATAGAAGAAAAGAGCACAGCAGTCCTAGGCAGGAAGCAGCAAACCCTCTGGAGATCTTTAATACCTCTTGGCCTTCTTTAATGAAATGCAGTCATGTCTATAGCAGATAAATGCTCCGCACGGAGCAGGGGATAATGCTGAGGAGATGGGTCTTTAAACCCAGCATGACACTGGAGACAGCTACTGGGCATTTGCGATATTATTGGTAAATATTTAAGGAAGTGTATAATGTATGTTAATGCTTTTTCACTTTTCTTATATAGTACTTTCGTATAAGAAAAGCAAAGTTGCTGACTTTCTGATCCCCATAGTGCCGTGCGATCTAAAAGATAGCTGGCTGTTTAACTAGAGGAAGGTTGCTACCAGGGGTTTCATACTTCCACCAGCACCAACCAAGACATATCAGGAGAAATAAATATATTAATAATATAT
>VXBO01007135.1:3061807-3156234 GCA_013400135.1 Rhinoptilus africanus
TTTTTGTTTGAGAACAAAAAAGAGTTGTTACCTCTTGAATCTGAGAACTGATTGCCTCCACTTTCATGTTTCCTCAGGGTGTTCTGTACATTTGTTCGTTGCAAAATGAGGAAAGAAAACACAACAAAAATCTATTTGGAGCAGCGTAAGAAACATTGTCCACATGACCCCTGTAAAGGTGGCGATGTTTCAATCTGAAATGTGTTGCAGGCTATAAAAATTATGAACAGGTGAACAACGCCTGTAGTATTGTGTGCCGCCTGTGCGTGCAGTAGTAAATGTTGACCTCCTTACTCTATAAAGATAAGAATTTCAGCTCTATTCATGGACGGTGAGGAATGATGTGCTCATAACTGTATCCCTGTAATAGGGAGCACACGGTTCATATTGAGCCTACTGAGGCGGAGCCCCCTCCCTGTCTTGGAGCTCTGAGATGCTATCGTAGCACAAGCCACCCCTTTGCACGTGCGAACTGTGCACACACTACAGAAATGGAAGTCAGACTTGTGGCAACTGGTAATAAAGGGAAATAAACCCAAGACGGTAGTTAATCATCCATTTATTCAACCTGGAGAATTCCAGTCGCTGAGAGGAGATCTACAGCTGGCGTGAATTAAGAGCTGCATTGTCTTTGGAGAGTGTTTATACTAACTGTGGAGATAATCAAGGACATTTAACTCTTACCTTAGGGAGCAACTACAAATCAGGAGCTCAATTCCGTTGCTGGTTGCTTGTGTAGCCTCGTCTTAAAAAAGGGTGTTTGCTTTAATCTAAATGAAGGAGGCTTCTCTGGGAGGAAACGTGGCTATGTGGCAGTTGAGGCGTTCCACAAAGCCACAGAGAGCTGAGCTGAGCGATTTCCTGGGGGAGGGAGAATGGAGCATGATGCCGTAGCTTTTTTGGTAGGAATTTCTGGCGATGATGGCGAGTTTAATGGTATCAAAGCGTACCCATCACTAATAGCAAGGGTGTTGTAAAATGGATGCTGGTAGTCAGAATATTTGGAGAAAATGAAGGTTTGGTGAGAGCTTGCTAAATTAAGAAATATTTATAATATGCTTTCCCCATTGCCACTAATTTTCCTTCCCCTCATTATAAATATGCAGGTAATAATAATTTTCTGCATCCGAGGATGGAATAATTAGTAGCCTGAAGGCAGCTTTCAGGGCTCAGAATAATGGGACCTGGCTCCCAGGCCAGAATAGCCAGCTGCCAGCATGGGGGTGATTTATTTCTGCACAGCAAAGCTGCTTCCAGGGCCTGCTGTGTCTGCAGAGAGCGGTGCCCTGATGGTGCCCAGTCTCACCCCGTGTCCTGCCCTTTTCTCACGCCTGTCCCATGTCCTGGGTCTCCGGAACAGTTCCGAGTTACACTTAGAGGTGAGCATTGCCCCAGTGTGTGTGTTTGGCAATGCGATTACACGTGTGCTATTAATCTTGTTATTTTGGTCTATTAATATACTGAGTGAGATAATCTTTGAAGCTCACTGAAAAATACTGAGTAAATCCTAGGTAAGGAGGAAGTGTGGGTGTACCATAACTCTGACATTTTCTCCAGTCTCTGGCATTTTGTCCATTTCTATATATCATCACCATGACTACAGTGGTAATGTCTAAGAGAACTCCAATGTAAATCTGACAGCACCTCCTTAGCAGTACTTAAAATCGTGTAATTAAGTAAGAAAAGGCTGCTGATTGAGGAGGTTAGAGCTGCCTTGCAGAAGATTACAGCACATTTCATGATTAACAATCAGAACAGTCTTTTCCAAACCTCTACCTAATTTAGCAGACTAAGGTTTCGGCTGAGAATAAGACTCTGCTCTTAATGTTGCAAAGAGGAGGGAGAACGGTAATTTCCCACCATTTTCACTGCTTTCCCGGTGTTTACTCCAGTGTCAGTCTTCGCTCTGATTTTGCTCTCCCAGTTAACTGACTTAACTGAAGCACTGAGAAGGCAAAAAGGTCAGCGCTGTTGATCATTGCACTATAATTCACTTCAGTCTCTTGGCAGTTTATAATTAGGATGAAGGAATAGTATAAAAACAACTCATTTAAGTGACAAAAACTCTGCACCCATCAGTTAATGTGCCAAAATTAATCTTTTCTCTTTGCGTCCCTAAAATTATAGGTTGGTTTCAGAGATAAACTTGTGTTTACTTACTGGAAAACACATTTCTGTGAAACTGTACAATTCAACTGTTTGCGAGGAAGATAAGGAATTCATATTTGGCATATAGGGATATTATTTAGAGTTTTAAATAGAATATGTTGTTATTGCATATGAGTCATTTAAGGCAGGTCATAGCGATGGAAGGGGTCCTGAAGGACAATTCCTGTGTTAAATTGTCCAGGGTGTGATGGAATTTTCTTGTGAAATCTGCTGGTTTTGAGACCGCTCTCAGTGAGAGGACAGTGACACTGGTAAAGAAATTCAGTTTCTCTTTCCCCTCTGCACCTGCACAGACATTTACAGATGGGATCTAGGGAAACCGGTAGTTTGTAGACAAAGTGAGGTCTTTGAAAGGAATCTTTAATGTGACGTCGTGGCAGGGGTAAGTAAGGTCCTTAGCCATGCCATAGTTTTGTGCCAGATACTTTTATCTTCCTTTCTCTCCCTTTTTGATATATTATTGTTTGTGGTGTTCTGGCTGCAAGCCCTAGGCTTTGTTGCCTTCTTTTATGTATCTGTAAAAGAAAATAAATGTATGAATTGCCTACCTGTTTTTTGGCAGCCTTCAAAAATTTTTGCTACTTCTTTACTCACACTGCCTTCCATGTTCACTTGAGTCCACGTCAACCTCCAGATTTCTCTGGGGAGTATTTACCTTTTCCTCCATCGCTTGGTAGAGTGCCCATATGTCAGGAGTTACAGAAAGAGAGAATATTCCTCTTGTCTTAATTCCTTTCTGAACATCCCAACTACAATTTTTTTTTTTTTTGAGCTATATATACTATGTAGGTGTGTGCTAGAGACTGCAGAGAAGCTGAAAGTGGTTGTATTTTGTATATAAGGTTTTAAAAAATGTTTTCTCTTTTCTAAAAACAGTATTTCACAGAATAAATACTGTGTACAAGAGCAAAAAACCCCGAGAAAAAGGAGAAACAAAACACATAGAGCCTTGGAATTGAGACATCTTGCCCCCAGACCTCTTGAGGGAACAGGTTTTGTACGCTGACATCGTCTTCTGTTTGTCATGAATCCTCGTTTCAATTGCTCCTCCTTTTGGCTCTACCCTGCACAGTTTTTGCAGTATTTTAAGGATTTTTGCTTTCACGTGGCGGTTAATAATGGTGAACAGCCTTGGAGAAAAGCAGCGAGGTTTCCCCCCACAAGGCCACACAGTACAGTACGGACTTTAAAAATGATCATGGCACTATGTTAACGTCTTAATTCTCCTATTGCAAAATTCGGGATGCTTTGTGGAGAAAATTAAAATTACAATTACAAAATAAAATTAAAATTACAAAATACATTCCTGAACCTAGAAGCCTGGTTTAAGTGTAAATATTGTTGAAAAAATCCTGTATCTAATTCTGCGTATCCCAGTTGTGGGAAAGATGGTGATGAATCTGACTTTTCTTAAAACTCTTGGGGAAGTGCTGGCATAGATATCATTATTAGCATATGTTAAACCAGAGCAAAAAATATTCTTTACATAAGCAGCTACTGCTGGAGTGATCAAATATCTCCATCGCTGCAGGTCAGAATGTGCCAATTAACACGAATATTCAAGTATTAAATCACTCCCAGTGAAAGGCAAAAGGTTTACAGAAAATGTGGGCTCTGTCATGTATCTATCCACCAGCTGAGCTAAATGACAAGATGATATGCGGTCTGAAGGAATTATTGACTCAAAAGATAAGCACATGAAGTAGGCTTTTTAAATTCAAGTCTGCAATTAACTTACCTCAAAATGATGTTATGGGATTTATATTACCAGAGGGTTGCTGGGCTGAAAAGCTGAAATTTTACTACTGAGCAGGCATCATTGAGGTACACAGTTAATCTGAAGAGCAAAACACTTCAGAACTGGAATTCAGGATGCTTGTAATGAAATAAAGGAGAAGGAGCTGCAAAACAGGGTATGATACACCCGTTATCTAATTTTGTGTGCTCTGAGAAGGTGAGAGGAACCATTTTGTATTGTCAAGTTAAAGCAACAGAATTAAGATTTTGCAAACAGTTCCTTATTATGAACAAGCCCATACTTTTAAGGTTAAAATAGATAGATAGAGATATGGATACAACTGCAAATGATGCAAGTTCCTTTCGTACAAGGATTTCAGTCCTTTTTGGAGCAGAAAATCCTGATGCTTCTATCTGCTGTTTGGGTTATTCTGTGCAACTGTCACTTTGTTCCCCGTGTATGACACAGGCTTCAACCTCAGCATATACTGTTACATCCTCCTTTGTTCCCTGTGTTGCGTTTATTGGCACCATTCAATATTTGTCCTTTATCTCCGTCATTCGTAGAGCTAAATGTCGGGGAATCTGAAAATACCCCACCAGTATGGAGGGGACTGGAACCCTTGTGCTTCTGCTGCTTCGGTCTCTGCAGGAGGAGGAAGGGCAGGAGATTAGAGCTTTGGATGTTTACATTCCCACCTGTACCTAAGAATAGATGAACCTGTACAGTTTTTCACAGTGTTGCCTTATTAGTGATATTTTCCCAGAGTTTGAAAAAAAACTTGATATTTTCAGAGTTGAAAATTAGAGTATTTTGTTTCAGCAGTGTTGAAATGTTGTTTCATGGCGCTAGTAAATAGCTCTTTGCAGTTTTTAAACAAGATGTGAATTCTGACATGTTTCTATGGTACTTCTGTTTTGATTAGTCAGAATTATCCAGCACACAAAGTATTCTGCCAGGAAGGTTTTGATCGCCCTGTTCTGCAGTTCTTTAAGTGTAATTCTTCATTCATCTGACTCCTGTTAGCCCTGCAGCCTAATCCTCGGATTTGTGCGTCTCACGCAAGAGTGGCTGTCTTTGAAGTATTTTTTTTTTCAGATGGGATGTCAGCCTGGCTGTCCTGCAGGTCCTAGGTCAATTGGTGAGAAATGTGATTTTTGACCTATAGGTGCGTCTCTCAGAAGAATAACCTGGGGACTAGGGAAGAAGGGAATGTGATTTTAAGCTATTTTTAGGCTTCCAGAACTACTTTTCAGATTGCAAGTTAGAATAACACTGGGTATAATGGCTCCAGACCCCAACATGCTTCATCCTTCCTCTGTTTCTTTCATGATGCTCATGGGGGGTTGGTCACGGTCATTTCGCCAGCTCTATCCCACTGTGGGATATCCTCTATGGCTAACTGAGTCCTGAGAACAAATCAAGCCCTCATTATAGCCAATGTGTCAAAATTTTGCCAGAAACCTGATCCCCAAATCATCTTCCTCATTCAACCAAGCCTAATCTGATACGATATTTTCAAGTTTCTTATCTTAGTTATATTCTGAATTGTTTCTCTAGGTACTTTCTTACTCCATATTGCTACAGACAGTTAGCTCTGAAATGTGGATGAAATAACTCTTCTGGAATGGATGTGTAACTTTAAATATTATATGCCCATTTGACTCATATTTTTATGTAGAACAGCTCACAGGGTATTCTTTTGGTTTTTTAATTATTCCCAGCCTGTTTCCAGTGCACTCCAAGTGTGCTATAAAAGGTGTACTTGTGTAAGGAGAGTATGGAATAGCATGTTCCAGAGAGTGTATGGACTTGGATGCTTGTGCCAACAAAACAAAAGTGTCTGAAAAAGTACAAAAATCCAGATACGTTGAAAGACAGAGTCAGAGCTGAGAACTGAGCCAGCCACAGACACTGCTAGGGGATGCTCAGACACTGTAAGGGATGCTCTGATTTATTTTTTTTAGCTGTGAATTTCTGAAATTTATTTAAATTGATAGGAAATCCTTAGCATTTACAGTTAGAGGCTTTGTTGATCCTTGAAATAGTGATGTTCTGTAGCTTGTTACTCATCCAGAAATAGCTAAAGTGGCTTTCTGGGTACAAATACTGGTCATCTGTATGCTTATGGACCGTCTTTCTTGCTTCGATGAAGGTTTATGGCTGCTGACCCAATTGTTCAGCTTCCAAGTAAGCATAGTACACATATTTTTTCCTAGTATAGGAAGTGTCCTTTACATATGCTTGCTAGAGAGAAAAAGAAAAATGCCTCTTAGTCTGCGGCTGCAGAGAATGGCCAGACCAGGAGCTCTTGCCCAGCAGCTGAGTGGCTGTAACTCCGTGAGCACGTGCTCTGCGCCGCCTTGGTTATTTAATCAAATGTGTCAATCTGGTATTTGTTCAGTTGCATGACTATACGCTGACAAGGGAAAAAAAAAGTTGTATTTCTTTAGGACTTTCTCCATAGGTGTTCACCAGTTAAAGTGTTTTAAATCAGCAGTTCCCTTGACTTTGCTGTGATCCCAACATTATTAATATCATCTTCACCACCCCCATCGTAGACCGGATTTAGGTTATCACTCTGATACTTCAGGGATTTTTATGATGCTATTCAGTAGTGCAAGCAAAATGCCATAGCATCTCCTCTTTCTTGTGGATCCCTTGTGGAGCTGAATTGATCACGCTTTAATTGGGACTCTGCTTCCTGATCACGTGCACATAGTAATCCATTTTTTCTTTACCTCACCAGCAGGTTACCTGTCAGTCAGAATTTCCTCTAAAAATATTATTTTCTTGTACTATAATTGAATTCAGTAGTACTACGCATACACAGAGCTGTTTACTTTTTTATTTTAATGATCGCTCTTGGCTTCAGCACATCTCGTGTCATTTTAAGATACTACCTTTGTTCTGTCAGTTGCTGGACTTCTACTCCCAGCTTCATTTTTTTATATATATTTTTATCCACAGGTCAGTAGACTCTTCTTTTTGTCGTTAGTCTTTGCAAGTACAAATCTTAGCAAGTTTACGGTCATTTTTGCAATTAGTTCTAGCTGCAGAAGGAAGCAAAGTACTCCCTCCCAAATTACGCCTACATCCCAGGTATTTTATTAGTGATATTCTTTATCTGATTGAAAGTCTCATGTTTAAAATGGCACAACAGAAGTAAAGAAATAAGCTTTGCTTTTTGCAATTTGTCTGTTTATTCCGGTGACTGAGGTGTAGGGTTGGTCCTTAGGGTGGTGTTAGGGCTGGAAACATCATCCCAGCCTCCGGTTTGTTCTGGGAAGTCTGTGTCGACAGCAAGGTAGATGCCGCCTGGTTTTAGATGGTGTATTAGCACGGCGTTTGCATCTGCAGCTAACTGGAAGCGACACGTTCAGTTCAAAATCTAACAATCAAAATCTTCAAAATTAGAAGATTAGAAGTTAGATTCAAAATCTAACACCACAGTTACAGAAATCAGGCAATGTTTTTCCAGCAGTTCATATTTATGTTCCCTTCTTCCCCATAAGTTAGAAACTAAATAACATTTCCTTTATTTTTTTTTACCCACAGATTTAGGTCTTATCCAAAACCTCATTAGCTGTCACATCTGCCACGTCTATAGGAAGTACTTAACATTTCTGGGCCCTGGAGGCTCGCTGCCGTAGTCCTGTTTGTGCTGGGAAGGGATCAGCAGGTAGGACTGGGGAGTGGAAACACTTTGCTAACTTCTTTGGGCTCGCAGGACTGTGGGTAGTCAGTGACGCACAGCGGGGAAGCAGGGCAAGCTGCTGGCGTGGCTTCCCCTGGCCACACTGGCCCTTGCAGCCAGGACCGGGGACACTGCCTGGTTTCATTGATTTTGGAGCTTCCTGCTTCAGCTGATGTCCTCCTCCTCATCTCTAAGGGTTCTCCAGACTTTTAAAAGTATGCACATGGGTTGTTACTGTATTAAAATTGCATTGAAAGGGGAGTGAATTAACTCCATGAAGACATTTTGCATCCCTTGACCCGTCTCCTGCTTAAGGGCACTGCTGCAGACTTTTTTGGGGATCAAGTACATAGAGAGAGTTGAAAGATCTCGGCAACAGCAGTGCAGGAAACTGCTGTTTCCTTATGGCCGACCTTTCATTACGCTCCCCACGGAGCCTCAGCCTGGCCCTCTCCACACTGCTGTTTTAGCCAGGCGTTAGCGAAAGAAACCCTTGCTTATTGCTAAGTGGCTATTTCCAACCACCACCACCAAGTCAAGACGGGGGGTGGTTTTCTGTTTGGGTTTTGTGAGCGCTGTTGAAGCTGTTCAGGAAAAAACCCAGCAGCCACCCGGGTATCTTTTCATCAACTTTTCCCGGTATCTTTTTAGTAATAATATTAAAGAAAACTTGTTGAAGGGTCAGAAATATCGAATGCTGCAGTAGGTTGTTGATTACAATCTAGCACAGAAGTGAAAGGAGCATGGTATGAAATTACTGCCGGAGTTTCGACTCTCTTTCCCCAAAATGTCTTCTTAAAAGCACAGGGATCTTGTTGGTTACCATGCACTTTTCTCCCTCAAGACTCCCAGTCTCCTGCGAGTGTTCCCGTGGGGATGGGATCGCAGAGCTGTGGTCTGGGTTTGCATCTCGTGGAGACAGGACTTGGTGCTGCTGTAGGAGGATTAGCTGCTAGAGCCAAATCATCTGCCTGTGTGGAGGATGCTCTCCTACACCTTTTGTACGTGAACGGTTTGGACAATTGGCAAAAAATAAAGATTTGATATTCTTTCAGAGACTGTTACGTAGAGCGTTGGTAATAATACTCACAAGTTTGTGAAGGAAATGGCTTTTTAAAAGACGGAGTTTCAAAACTTTTTTTAAGAGTTATATTTTTGTCCTGTGTCTCTGGACGCTTATGGGGCAGGGTGCCCACGGGGCGGGAAGTCGCAGGACGCCCCATGTCAGGGTATGGTCCAGAACCAGCTGGAAGCTGCAGTCTCCAAAGGGGAGTGGAGAGCGGCTGCGTTGTGCATGCTGGAAAGGTTGAGAAGCATCAAACCGGTAGGGATTGCTGCGCAAACTGCAACTCCAGGGCTGTAACAGGCGCTTGTCACTAGAAAAGCAGTTTCTGCATGTACATAGTGATTTTTTGTACTGGCTTGATGACACATTTTTCCCCAAAAGTGTTGCCTATGAAGAAAAAAAACCCCTGCAAACATTACACAGCAGGAATGCTGTTCCTCGTGTTCCTCAAGGTGCTTTGTGTCTGTTTCTCCAAGAGAGTGCGTCCAGGTTCAGTTTGATACAAGTTCGTGGCAATATCTAAATTCCTAAAAGGCTTACATGGTCTTTGCTGTGATAGAAGCATAAAGATGAGGGATGAGTTAATCAGGGAGCTGCTAATTTACGTTTAATCAGTAACATCCTTCATAAGTACATATTATCAAAGCAAATGCCATAAATTGCTATGCCATACCCCCTTACTATCTACAGCAAGCAACATTCAGGCAATAGATTGAAATTTTACTGTCATGTCTTGAAATAAGCCTGTATTCACCTCTGGCTTGAGTTATTTCTGTTGTCTTCAATTGATATGATAATGGGGACTCTTTTCAAGACCTTTGCGTCTGGCTTTTATTTCAGACTGGAAGGTGAATTTAACTGACACTTCCCTGATACTCAGACTTGCCTCCTCCACGTGGCGTACACATGAATTTTCAATTCAATTTCAACCTCAAATGGGAACAGCCACAAATCCACATGCCTTGCTGAAGCTGCACAAAATGAATTATGTGGATAACAATATTTCATCAGGCTTGCAACTCGTCTCTGTTTTGTCCAAAGCAGTAAAACTGTGTAAATGAATTGCTAAGTCACTGTAATATTAATGACTGCTATTGCATCCTTTACTGGCAGGATGGTGGGGGACAGAGGAGAGAATTGCCTCTCACCTCGATGGAATTTTTCTTTTATTTCCGTCTATAAACAAACATTTTAAAAATAAATATATCCTTCATAGGATTGATTTTAAATATTTTCTGTCAAAGTTTTTTGTAAAATATGAGAGAACAATAGGATTTGGGGGAACAGCCTCTACACCTTGGGATCTGTCTCCTTCCTTGATGGAAGACACTTTTGGGCTGGGTTACCAGTGGAGCCACGTGAGGCTCAGATGTGGCAGCAAACCAGACTCCTCGAGCTAAACTTGGTGCCGTTTGCCCATTAAAACCTGCCAAAAAGCAAATGGGAGCAGCCAGGCTGTTCCCAACGTGGGGGTCGCTGTGGCTGCTGGAGCTAGAAGATCACTGGGGCTGGGATAACCGCCTCTTCTTTGCTGGGGTAGAGGAGGGTGGTGGTGCGTCAGGAGTTGGACTCATGCAGTGGAGCCGCAGCCGGGCTGCCAAACCGCTCCTCTTTTGGCTCTACTGACAGCGTGGCAAGATGCTTTGGGCTGGTCTGGAGCAGGATCTGCCTCATGGTGAATAATTCTGAATTGAGGTGGGAAGGAGGAACCGCACGGGAGAAACCAGTAGAATAAAAGACCCAGCCTTGCTCGCCCAGCATGCCGGGCTCTGCGGGCCCCCAGGCGTGGGGAGGAAAGCACCCCCTTCTCAATGGCAACGTGGATGGTGCCCTTCTTGCTTTGCAATCTGCATTGCGAAAAGCCAAGTAAGAGCCTGTCAGGGCTGAGGTCATGAGTGCTGTGGCAGAGGAGTCTCCCAAGTGACCCCGTGGTGGGAGCTGGTCACCTCTGCCCTTCTGCTCCCCTGATTTTCTGTTCTTTGTGGGCTTTATTCAAACCCCGTGATTACTCCTGGCTGCAGTGGGCTTTGGGTCTTTGTTTGGGGTCTCTGACAACCTTTGTGTTCAGCCATAAGCTTTGGGCAGCCCTGCCACAATTGGCTGCTTTGGCCATGAACGCCAACCCTCTTTTTCTGTTTATTGTCCCCTAATTTCTCCTGCTCCATCCAGCCGGCCCCAGTCACTCCCATTAGCGCTGCAATTCCTCCCTCATTCAAGCAGCGTTGAAGGATAAGCTTCAGAAACATGCTAACTACAAAATGAAAAAAGAAAAAAGGAAAATAAAAACACCCTCCCGATCTCCTGATATTTTAAAGCATTTTGGTCTTCTTTTTTTCTTTTTTTTTAACTGCTGTTTCAGGTTATTTTAACAAACTAATGTGGAATACCTGTGTGTAGGCTGGAATAGTCCGAAACTCTCTGCATTAGCTTTCATTTTTTTCCTTCCCATGCTAAGAGCAGAGGAAGTGTTAGCCTTGGGTTTTGGGGGAGCAGAGCTCAGTCCGGACTCTGAGCTTTTGGAATTCGTATCATTAAATCCCTCCCTGGGGCAGGGTGACTGGATCCTAGAGGAATACCACCTTGGAGTATCTCCCTCAGCAGCTGCAGGGCTGTGTCTGCTGCAGTGAACAGCATGCCATGATAAATAAGAATACTGTTGCATAGGTGGTTTCCTTTAGCTCCATGTTTCAAACCCTTGTATCATCAATAATAATTTTTTCCTGCTTTTTCTGTTCAGTTCTAAGTTCAATAAGGCTTTTATGGGAGCCAGTCTGACCAGCACGGGATTCTACAGCAGACAGATTTCAGTCGTCTGCACATCCCTTTTCCAAACGATTTCCTGGATTAACTGAAATTGTTTGGGTTGAAATTGTTTGAGAATGCAGCTTCATATATTTTCTAGGAATTCCTATCAATATTTTCTTGATACTTCATGAAAATATTTCATCGCTAGATTCTCAGCCTGGTTTCTACGGTCCGTGTATGAGGGCCGTGATGTAACAGCAACACCGAGTTTTGAATGCAGGATGCAAAATCTGGGCGTATAGTGGAAAAAGGTAGTGTTACTTGTAAATGTTAAACAAGTATTTTCAGCTCTCACATTGGAAACTCATATTGACAGCTGAGTGGATTGCAGTTGTGTAAATGAAGATGTATTCCAACCCAGTTTTGCTTCTGTCAGCCCACTTATCACACAACCTTAGGGCAGAGATGAGAGTATCTAAATATGAGGTAGGGGATGTCATTCTAAATCTGGAATTTGCGGTGGGAATCCTGCTGCCACCTGCTGTCAGCCAAGAAGTCGGTTGTTTCTCTTTGCGGCACGCACAAAATGGTGACTCTGACCTATTTTTAAAAAGTTAAAACTTTCCATTTCCAAAGTTTTACTTATGCTAACCATCAAACTTCAATCTCTTTGCATTTTCTCCCTCAAGACAACATTAGTTTCATAACTTCTATTCCTGATTTGTTTTCTTATCATAACAGGCCTGTTGAACATCTGTTTGGCATTTCATTTTTAATATTTCCATAAAATGCAAGTGTGGGTAAATTGCAGGATGTTACGTTGATGGCTTGCATTTATTGTAGGCGGGATTTGGGGAAGTGGAAGGCTCGTCAGCAAGTGAATTTGAGTACGTGATTCTGTATCCCAAAGCATTTAACCATGGACTTTAAACCAGACAGATGTTGATGTAGATGGAGCACTTTGAACCTGACTCAGAAGTGTTTCCACCTGCAGTTCTCTTCTGGGCTGGAGGACTGTCAGAGCCTGTTACTCAGTACAGAAGTCTCTTGCCACAGCCCTTGTTGCCGTCAAGTCCCAGCTTTCCTGCCCTTTGCCGTGGTACCACCTGGAGCGGCAGCGGGAGTACAGCGACAGCCTGTCCTCATGTACTGCTTAAAAATAACCCATTTACCGTAAGTGATACATGCTGCTGTTTGGGTACCACTGCTCTAGAAGATAATACTAATTACAATTCATCAACATATTTAGCCATACATTTTCATATGACAAGATATCTAAAGGCAGAAATGGCATATCTTAAATGAAGTGAGGCTTAGCTGAGCCTGGTGCGTGCAGGGGGTGCGTAATCTGTGCAGATCCCCACTGGGTAGACCGGAGAAGTCTGAGTACAGGCAGTATTTAGGTTTAATACATCATTACTGCTAATGAGCGGTTATCACTGTTAAATGATCACCTGCTCCCGTTGAGGAATTGTGCACCTGTAGCTAACTGGCACGCTTTGCTTAAGCTGCTTAAGTTTGATGCACTTAAAGTTAAGTTCAACTGCTGAGTTTGCTTAAGCTGCTTCAGGTTTACATCTCGGAGAAAGCAGTGTGTCGTTCCCAGTGCCTTCCTCATTTTGATCAGTAACAGCAGATCCCTGCGCCAAACACCTTACACTCCTCTGGTGCTAAATAGGTTGAGTTCATGGGTCACACGCGTGGAGCGTGTCGAGGCTGTAACGTGTGCTTTAGTGTTCACGTGTCTCTGGTCAGGCTGTGCCTGAGGCCTCCCATTTAACGCCGGGCTTGCTTTTGTCTTTTCACACTGATGCCCAACGTCAAGGAGCCCTTATTCTATCTTTTAAACAAAGAAGTGATACATAAATCCAGGAGATGAAAAGGATATGTGATAACAAGTGCGATTCAGCATTGGCTTTGTCTGCAAGGCTGATGTGTGTATGTGTGGGTATGTCCCGTTCTGCTCATAGCGTCAGTCACTGTTCCCAGCAGGACATCGGCATATACCTGTACTGGGGATTTGACGCTAGCATGAGCTGCAAAGTGTTGCAAATCTGTATTGAATTCTTCTTTTAGGCACTATAGGCCTGATCTGGAGCTCCTTGAAGCCATTGAAAAGACTTTGACTTGAGCAGATTTGGATGAGACCCTGAAATCTGGAAGAGCTAAGTTCTTTTGTGTAGTTATCCTAACAAGTAACGCTGAAATGAAAGAATACAGCCGGTGTTGTAGATGGAAGGTACTATTTAAACAGAGAAAGAATCTTCCTTCTCTTTGCCATTTTTGCTCTGATTTCTGATGGTCGCTATAGCAACAGGAGCCAAAGCGATGAAGAACTGGAAAACATGCACTTCACTATGACAAGTTCAATTTACAGCCAGCTCAGCAACGTAACAAATCTGTGTCATACTTAATGAGAGCCTATGCAGCAGGTAACGGATCAGCGTAAGATTGCGAGGTGCTACAAGGTAGGGAAACCTGAGTTTGATTGTGTATATTGATGAGTCTTCCTCATTAAAGAGACCGGGATGAATTGAAACATTATAATTAAGCCTGAACTTGTGTCAAAGCGGCCCCGGTCTGTCATAGATCATATGAATTTTACATTTCATTTTTTTTAAGTCGCCTGGTTTTGAGACACCGGGTGTCTCTGGTATGGCAGCAATGGGGCTGCGGGGCACTGGGCTGCAGCCTCAGCACGAACCCCAGCTCACGCTCCGAGGAGGATCCATGCGAGTGGATCAGCAGGCTGGATCCCAGCAGGATCATGGCCATTTCACAAAGCAATTCATTTATACGTACAACTAGACTGTAAAATATAGCTCAAAGGCATCTCTTGCTTCGAGGAGGAAGGCAGGTACAATGGGCGCCCGCGAGTGCTGGGGCAGCCGCAACCCCCCAGCATGGGAACAGGGCAGCACTGTCCCAACTGCGGGATTAAGAACTTGGTCGCTCTTGAAAAATCTGGCTTAGATGGCTTTTTTTGCATTTGTCGCACTTCAATTTATCTTGCAAATTTAAATAGCAAGCCCTTTAGCGTAGGAGCTGTGTCTCGCTTCAGTAGCTTAGCTCTCATTTCGGTACTTGGCCACAGGTGGGCGGTTGGCCCTCGCTTCCCAAGTAGCTGGTGGGTATTTAGGTGCTTCCCGGCGTTGGGACTATGTTGTGTGACTGGCAGAGGGACTGTCATCGCATCAGGGCTGCTGATGTACAGCAGCTACGGGGAGACGTAAATTGACATCCGCGAGTAGCTCTAAGAGCGTGCTGCACCCTCATCCCTTCATTGTCCTGCGGTGGCAATGGCGGGATGTGCAGGGAGTCCTGAGCATCTCCCGCTCGGAGCTGAGCCTGCAGCTCTCCTCCCGCAGGGCCTGCACGGACATGGCTTTCAGCTGGCAGCTGTATGAATGTTTCCCCTCAGATTCAGGCTCTCTGTGTAGTCGCAGTCTGATTCCATGTAATTTTTGTTTAATGCTTTGTTTCAGATGGTGTCTGTAAACTTTATATTCTGTTTTGGCATCCAGAAGAGATAGCAGCAGAGTAATTTGGGCTCTAGAGCAAAAGTCTGCAGGCCAGCGAAAGGGAAAGTAGCTCTTGTAGGGTACCTGCTAAAGAATCACAGCACACGAGCTTTTAAAAATGCTGTGAAATAATATGCTTGCCTGGTTACTAAAGCTATTTGTGTTGGAATTGCTATTAAAATATTGAGTTAAAATGTACATAAGCCATTTTTATTCCTTTTTACACTAAGCAAGTTGAAGTGATACAATTGGAATGATTTTTTGTTTCCATTTGGCTAACTGCTGAGGATACGGCATCCGCAATGACGGGATATTTATTATTGTACTATTATGCCCAGGGTGGAAATGTGCTGGGAAGACACTGCCTCGTGCTGCGCTGGGGGACAGGCCGGAACAGTAGATTGCCTGTGATTTTTTGGGCTATCCATCTAACACCATAGAGCTATCGTAGACTCGGGTAGAAAATAGTTCTGTTCAAAGAAAATCAGGTGTTTGGGTTGTGGGGGGGACACAACCCCAGCCTGTGCCCCGGCTGCATGCAGGTACCTGCGTCTCTGAATGTGGGACCCCCCAGCTGTGCTGAGACTGCCCCCCCGGGGGGCCGTTATCACAGGAGGGGACTATTTCATTAATTATCTCTACTGCTGCCCCCAGCATCGCTGTCAAGTGCGACATTTAGCCTTTTCAACCAACCACTGTGTGCCCATGAATACGCTGACCCTATGGCTTTGTGTGGGAGCTGGGGGGGTGAGATTGTGCCCGTCGCACTCGGCTGCCCAGGATCAGTCTCCACTGGCAGTTGGTGCCTGGAAAAAGTCCATGGATGTTCCCATTCCTGTTAGGTCCCAGCCTTTTGTGGTGGCCACAGGTCCTGAGCAGGTCACCCATGCGTTGGTCTCAGGGCTGTGGGAGGGTGTCCACACGTGCTGGTCTTTGCGGAGCGACTCGAAGCGTTACAAAAGGTGGAACAGAGCATGAAAAAGTCAACAGCTGTTGGATCGTGGAAGGAAAAAAGCACCCTTAGATAGGAAGGTTATCTGAGCTGTTTGTTTGCATGATATATAAGGCTTAATTTCATACTGGTTATTGTGTAAAAAAGATCTCACCCAATAACCTTTTTATTCTTTTATTCTCATTTTTTCTTTCTTCTCCCCCCTCCCCGATAACCCCCTGACTGTCCCTTTGCTGATGAGGCCATTTTGTGCATTTTTGACTGTTCTCTCCAGCACATCTCTCCCGTGTGTCCAACCCCCTTTTCCTCTCTCTGTCTCCGTGTACTCCCCATTGCGAACGCGAGCACTCCAGATCAAGAGGACAATCAGCTGGAGAACAATATGACAGCAGGTGGGTATTATTCTCTCCCCTCAGCTGTGACTCAAATACGTGTCAGTCACCAAACAAAAACCTGTTTCAGCTTAGAGGCAAAAATAGATTGGTACACGGATAAATCGGCAACAATGGATTTTATTTTTTTTTCCCCTCTACAAATCTGTGTTTTTTTCTAATGCTGCTTTTATGAATCTGACTTCTAGCAGCTGTAACTTCTGTTCCTGGTGAATGTACATAGATTTTGTTCAACTAGATCAAGCATTATTGTTGCAGTAATTGCTGTGATGGAGCAGTTCAGTGCTGTGCTGGGTTATGCGTGCTGTTAATATTATGCCTTACTAGTAGGACTGTACTTGTCTTTATGGGGTAAGGAGTATAATCAGCAGATAGAAGGGGATTGTGTCAGAACAGGATTAGACCAAAAAAGGTTTAAAAGATTTGCCAGGGCAGCGAGCTTGCCTTCAAACCATCAGTCTGTTGGATGTGAGGACCTGGGTGAACTGGATCAACCTAATCCCACGTATAGCCTCTCACTTGCTGTCTTAACGCTGTCATAATTTTAACATAACAAACACTGAGCTCTCTCCTCTGGAGCTGTTGGTGGTCAGAAGATGCACACTGTCGCCAAGGTGCCTTTTGGGTTTGATGTTGGATGAGGGAGGAGGCAATAGCATCCCACTCTCCCCCTGCAGCATCCTGCGCCGCTGTGTCCGTGAACATTGCTTTACCCGCGCTTTGTAACTTGGCTTCTTTCCGTTTCCATGCCTTGTTTGTCCATGCACATGGTACTGTCTCTGCACCGTTCTGGTCTTTTCATTCTGCCCGTATCTGTGCAACCTGCTCTTCCCTTTGTGTCTGGATGACAGTGACCCCTGCTCAGGAACACCCTCCGTGTCAGCCTCCCTGTCCCGCTCGGTGGCGCTGCCAAGGTGCCGTTCACTCCGGCTGACCTTATCACCCCCTCTCTACTTACTCGCGTTTTCCACTCCAACGCTCTCAGACTCCTTATTCTCCCTTTCATTTCTCTTCAAAACTCTTCTCTTTCCTATTTTAATCATGGAATTTGTCACATCTCCTGCCTCCCCTTTCCTCCTCTTCATCAGTTCTGCTGCTTTATACTTTGCTCAGAAATGTTCCTCTTGCCCTCGGAATTAGTAGTTTGATTTCCTTCCTCCTCTCTAGTCCATTCCCTGGTGAATATTTGTTGATTTTACCTTATCTAATGAGCCTTTGACATACATAAATAATCACTGGAGCATGGATTGGGACCCCATGCCTCCCCTTTCCTGGATGAATGCTCTGGAGAGGGCCCAGACGACGAAGGTAAAAAAAATAAAAATTCACTCTGAATGGCAGAACAAATCTTCAGTTATCCTGTACAAAGCGGAATAGCTTCAGCACAGCCTGCGGGCTGGCGGCTAGGGCTGTCTTTTGGGAAACAGGAGGTATTTTGAGTCCAGCAGTAGAAAAGAGAGCACGGAGCCCAAATTGCCGAGCTCTTAGATGAAGTCAGCTCAGCTGTCCTGTCTGGCCTCTGCTGTAACACACCACTGATCCCTTTCCCTCTTCTCATGTTTTAAAGAAAGGTCTTTGCTCTGTGATACAAGGAGTTGGTTCAGACCTGCGTATCCTGAATGAAGCAGCTGGCTCTGTGTGCTCCACATCCAACATCTAAACCCTTTTCCCAGCTCGGCATTTCCTCCTGGCTAAGCAGGTGGCTCCTGCAGGTCACGTTTTTGGGTCCCAGCTGTCCCTGTACAAGGCCTGTGTATTCTCTCGGGCGAGTGGCTCAGGGCTGCATCGCCCCGGGGAGAGCCCAGGTGGGCAAGAGTGTGTGGGGCAGTTCCTCCTCTGGGACAGCCGAGTCCCGGATCCAGTCTGGATCCAGTTCATGTTCTGGATTCAGGGGATGCTTAATGCTATCTGGAGCCTCATGGCTGTGGATCACGGAGTCACAGATGACGATATTTCTTGCATTACAGCAGTGTTAGTCAGGTTGATTGGCTGGATGGGCCTTGGCTTCTGGCTCTTGACGCTAAGGAGCCAGCACAGGGCTGGGCTTGCTCGGTGTCATCTGCTCGGTAATGGCAATGTTACTTCTCCCCACGCTCCCAGCATCGCACCAGTCGCTGTGTGGCCTTTGCCTGGTGTCCCTTTCCCCTCCCGGGACCAAACGCTGTTGCTACTTTAGATCTGCAAGGGGGTGAGGAGCGTTTCAGCTGCAGGGTCTGGGCGTTAAGGCAGAGGCGCTCGTGGCTGGAGCCACACACAACGTTTTGAAAATCCACCTTCCACTATCCTCTATCTTCTGCTCTTATCTCTGCTCGACGTTTTCCCTTTCCTCCATTGTGATCCTCAGCCTAAAATAATTGAAAAGCAATATAAACTGTCTTATGTGTCTTAGTCCAAGAGTACCAGCTTGTTCTACCTTTACATTCTCTGAGGACTTGAGCGCGAATTTTTTCACAATATTCCTTTTTTGGTGGGGGTGAGCAGTATAAAGTTTTCTCATGTATATAAAACTTTTGATTGCTTTCTGCACTCTCCAAACAGACCATCATGCAACCCTCCAATCTTTCGCTTCTTTATGGGATATCATCTTGTGCCTCTTCTATTTTAAGGATTATTTTTAAGGCAAGTGCTCCTTCTCTGCTGTACTTTCATCTTGCCAAAAGCTCGCTGCATCTTCTCTGTGCCTCAGGCTCAGGACTTGGCATACCTTGTTTTTCTGTGATACCTTTTTTGGATCAAAGTAGCTTCATCTTTAAAAATGGAATAGGTACTGAATTTGTTTTATTTTTATTAAGAGGAGCTGTGAGAGCCTGCATCCTCACCAACTCCTAGAAGTACGTGTACACTGACGATCTCTTAGAGATTGCTATTTTTTTCTTTCTTTTTTTTTTTCTTTTGGCTTTTTATTTGGAGATGGCTAAGCAGCATCTTTGCCCCATAAAGAACACTTGAAAAAGAGAAGCTGAAAATGAGCCAGGGAGCCATGAAGTGGAATAGCAAGATGGTGAGGTTTGTTAAGCACAAATAAAAGTACTTAGGAGTGCAGGAAGAAGACAGCTATGTAAAATCAATCATTCAATCAAGCAAACTACCATGTGCTTTAATGGCGTTCATTCAGTCACTTAATAAAACTGTAAAATTAACAACTCGAGTAATAAGTCGGCTCGAACAAGTGAGTTTTCAGCAGGAACATGGATAGCTAAAATAGTTCAGCACAACAACGAGTCGCAGCCGTGAACAGCCCAGCCTGAGAAGCGATGCCTCTAACCCTTGAGAGTAGCTGGGAACTAGCAGTTATACTGGTCTGCGCGGAGCCTCACGGCCCATGGATGGACGTGTTTTGTGGGGTCCGAAGAGGAGGAAGCTGTGGAAATGGTGTGAGCTGTAAGGAAGGACCCAAGGGAAGGGCTGGAGGTCCCTGGGCACACCAAGAGCAAAGCCCAGAGGGGCAGAGCTATGACTTTGCACGGTGCATTCATTGCATGGTGCGGGTTTGGTCCCAGTCCTGTGTGCATGTGGGATGCGGGGTGAGGATGGGAGAGAGCTCAGTATGTCATGGGAAAAGTGGTAGGCATGTAGGATTGGCCACATTAGCAGGCTCCTCTGTGCTGTGCGTCGTGAAGACCGTTTAACACTGGTTGAAAAAGAAGCTCAAGTCCAAGAGAAGAATGAAAGCTATTTTGGCTACTCTGCTTGGCGTACGCTCCTGCGTGGGGAGGTGAAGAGCCTGGAGACTGGACAGAAGGAGGTTGCAGTGATCTAAAGCCAGAGTTTAAAAAAAAGGAGAGGGAAGAAAGGATGGCTTTTAGCAGAAAGTCAGTGGATTTGGTCAAAGTGGGGATACTGGTAGAAGCGAGCAGAGGAGAGGTGGTGATAACCTCTGGTGACTCCTTTGGTGCAGGGGAGCCTCTGAAATTGGCCATACGGTTGCGCTGCCAACTTCCGTAGTGTGAGTTTGAGCCATGCCATACCTTGCGTTTTCTGAACTCCCATGTTCTCTGACTCGGGCGCTTGGGTGAGGAACTTGGGGTTGTTTTTAAGCGTGTTTTTAACTCTCATACTAGGCAAAAACCTGCACGAGGTAGTCTAAAGCCAGAAGGCAAATGTAGAGAAACTGAAAAGAATTTAGCTAAAATTCTCCTAATTTGGGGGCTTTATTCGTGTTTTTTTAAATACTTTTCTCAAGTTTTTAATTTCACCGCTTGGTCTTTCTGCAGCCCTCCTGTTTCACCCATGCAACATCCATTTGACTGTAATTATAGTCGTGTCGTTTAGTTTTCATACACCCCCTCAGACATTCTTTTGGCAAGGGGAATTTTAAATATAAAGCGAGAGTTAATCAGCAGCCAGATTGAAGTATTGCGGGAAGATATCGAAGCTGCTTGATATTCGTAAGAACTCTGGTGGCTGCTTTATGTGCGTTTTATACCATGCTGTGCTTGATGACCTTGTAATGATGAAGTCTGAAGGGAAACGGAGACTGAATCATCACTTCTGAGACTGATGGTTTCAGCGGAGGCTGATGCTCTGAGCACGGTCACGGAAAAATAGCTGTTGTTCAAAGGTCAGTATGGGGATTTGGCACGAGGCACAGAAACCTCAAAACATCTGCAAAGCTGCTGTGATCGCTGATGACCAGCGGGATGCTGGAAGAGGTGGAGATCTGGAGCCAGATGTGGTCCTTTGCAGCCGCTTTGCTGCAGCGCGGCTGCGTTTCTGAGAGCCCTGCTACTGCCACCCGCCGCTCTGAGGATGTCCCGGAGTGACGTTAACTTGAAACCGGTGCCGTTAGCTGATCAGAGTTCGGTTTACTGCGGAAATTGAAATCAGAGGCAGGGGGGTGTGTTGTGTTACAGTGGGAAGTTGAGAAAATGGGTCCCAAATCCCAGTCGAGGTTCAGGCCCCCCAGCCCAGCTGATCTACAGGTAGATCCCAGCCCCTCTGTGGGAGCGAAGCGTTACCCCTAGGTGCTCTGCCTGCAATTGTCTCCTGAGCAGACGGCATTTGGCATTACCCATGTGTCAGAGTAATGAGACACCGAGGTACCAAACAAAGCTCAGTCTCATGAACCAGCCCTTGATTCTGGCATCTTTGGGAGCTTTATGTTGCCGAGTGCCACACTCCCCCACATCAAGAGAAATGTCTGGTTTACCCTGGACCACAGGTGGCAGCCTTGGCATCCAGTGTGTTCCTGGCGTTTTTCAAATCTCTGGATACTGTGGCTTAATTATTCTCGATTCCACTGTTAAGTAATTAGAGTTATCTTGTTTACTAGCAAATTTTTTGTTTGTTGCTCCAGGGTGAATTTTTTTATATTAAATTTAGTACCCAGGGCCAGTAGCGTCTGAATGCCAGCAAAGAATTGGTTTTGTTTGTTTTGCCTCTGGGCGGTTTTGAGATGTTTCCAGAATGGACGCTACTAACTGTCTCTTGGATTAAAATCCCTCTTTCCCCAAACAAAAGCTTGCTTTTTTTTAATGTTTTCTCTTTAATTCTGTGTTGCCTGAACTGTCCTTGGAGTTACTTCTGAGCTGAAGCTTGACTTAAAATCTTCAACTTTGCCCCTGCACTACTTGGATTGCATGCGACGAGATTTGCTTCCCCCTTGGGGTGTGTGTTGTCGGTTCTTGTATCAATACATCCAGTTGACTGTTTCTTTGTGTTTTGGGATCACTATTGCAGGCACAACTGCTCAGAAGTGCTTTGATGAGATTTGTAGGGAACAGAGGAAGGTAAAGGGAAGGTCGGGAGTCAAATTATAACAGTCAAAATCGTTTTTTATGAAGGTTGTGGGTGGAGAGGAGGGTCCTGCTCCCACCTCGCTGCCCTTGCGGGCTGGGGTCCCTCTGCGCCCTTGGGGGGGTTCTCGCTTTGTGTTAGTAATGGATTGTGGGGAATGGCTGAGTTGGGGCATAGGGACGGGATTGTGTGGCACAGCAGTTCTGAATCGGTGCCCTGGCAGGGGCTCCCCATGGCTTCATGGAGCTCTGCGTGTGCCTCCTCCTCGGGCTGGGATCACAGACCTCTGCCTTCACCTCCCTGCTCCTGAGGGGCGTCGGGCTCCTTCAGCCCCCTCCCGTCCTCATGCAGAATTACTGCAGCCATTAAAATATGAATATTTTTTGAAGAACCCATTTTTTTGTTGCCCAGCCAGCTCCCACTACAGCTCTCTGTTGACAAAACCTGTACAAATACGTTTTGTCAAGAATGTCTTTTATTTTAGATGAAGAGAAAAAACAATGCAAGAAAAGGAGTCGTCTCCAGAAAGGCTCATGTCCCTCATTTATAAAGGTCTGTGCAGAAAACAATGTGAGAATAATGTGTCCACCCTTTCCTGCTAAGGTCAGAAGCTGGGCTTTTATAGCAGCTGCAATAAATGAATCAAAGACATAATATTGACATAGTGGAATAGGAACAAAAGCATTGCAATACCATGTAAGACCTCCTTTCCCTCCCGGTGGCCAGCACCAGCTGCTTCTGAGAAAAACACGGGGGAATCTACAAGGGAGGTTTTTTTTTCTCCTCCCACATGGAAACTTATGTGTCACCTTTTTTTTTTAATCTATTTAGATGCCTGGGAAGGGGGAGGAAGGCGTGTCCTACTCTGGTGAGACTTGGCAGGGAGTTGAGTGTTTTATACGCAAGGTGCTTTCTCAATTCTTTGTAGCCCGTTATTACCAGGCTGCTTTGGTTTATTTAACGTATGATATCGACTCCTTCCCCATCCAACTGTGAGGTTGCTCTGGTGGAGCTGGGCTTGCAGGGCTTTGCTGGGAGGAGCTCCCGGCTCCAGGCTGCTGCCAAATGGCAAGAGCATCGCCAATCTCTCAGCCTTTCGCCAAGCCCAATATTAGGTACCAGTGCTGACTCTTCCTTGGCCCCTTGAAAGAGTTTTCCCACTCTCAGGTGTGGCTTTCTGAGTTCTGGATCCCACTGATGTAGTTGTTAGAGCTCCGGAGCAAAGTCCCGGAGAGTTCCTGTGGCTCCGCTGAGCCGGGATAACTGATTGCCTGTGTCCTCTGCCCGTGACAAATACAGGCTCGTACCCCAGTGAAATACGTTCATGCTAACACATTTTTCTTCATTTGCATTGGGCTAAAAGTGGTGGTACAGGCAGCTTAGTGAAATGTAGTTGCTTGTTAATCCATGGCAGCTTAATCATGTGTCTGGGCACTAGCTGCACTGCTTGGGTAATTTACCATGGCAGATATTTGTTGCGTTTATGGTTTTCAGACAACTGATGCTGTTTAGCTGGAAGATAAAGATTTCAAAACCACGCAATGATTTAGGAGCTGTGGGCAAAATGTACAGGAGTTGGGTATCTCAACTCGTTTAGAGATCTTGCTGCATATTCCTAAAATGTGGCACCAGGCCAGTTTTCATAGATATTTACATACTGACAGATGCACTCTGAGTAAAAATCCTGCTAGGTGATTATCTGCATCCTTAGACTTCTAAATACTTATATATATATATAGCATTTAAAGGCTTAATTTTACAATCCTATTTATTTGAAATCATTTAATGAGTTCACATTCCTTTTAACAACGTAAGATCTTAGTTCATTCAGGTCTTTCTGAAAAAAAGGTTAAATATCATAATCATCAGGAAAAGACCCTAAAATCGTATTTATTTAAATGGGCTTTTTGAAAACAGTTCTCCTTTCTGTAGCAGAGAAGTTTTTAAAAGTACAGCTGCGTAGGGTGATACTGAGAAATAAAGAACGTTTCTGCCAACTGTGTGGCAAAATGAGCAAGGTCTGCTTGTTCCCTAGAGGTAAAGAGCTGGGGCAGAGATGTGCGAGGTTGGGTACTCCTTAGGACTCTCCAGTGCCAACGGATCCGTCCCTGGAAAGTTGCCATGGACAGAGCTGGGATGAGGGTGATGCCCCCATGGGGTGCTGGTGGTGGAGGAGCACTGCTGACCCCTGGCACTGCCCAGAGCTGCCGAAATTGCCAAGGCTGGACCCGCTCTTGCAAAAAGTTTTCTTTGAGTTTAGTGCCAAGAGGAGGATTTGCCCCAGAGAGGTGAAAAAAGCTGAAGTTGAAGAAACCCAAGTGTTCTGGGGTGGATGGTTTTACATGTCTTCTCTGATCGGTGGGGTTGGGAAAGGGCTGTCTTTGACTGCTGTAAACTCCTGCACAGTCGTGTCTGTGAATTGCAATAGATTGTTACTAACACTAAGCAGAGAGAAATGTGACTTTTTGATTGTTGTTTATTTTTTAATCAACCCTGTGTTAAGCCTGCACATACGTCTGTCATCAGGGACCCTCTTCCTTTTGCACTTAATGGCATTTCTGCTGCCAACCCAAAGATTGACTGTACAGGGCTGGCTTTTTTCCAGCGTCACTTTTTCTTCTTGTCAGCTTTTCTCTTTTTTCTCGCTTTTTTTTTTTTTTTCCTCTTTGGTGACAGTATTTCTCTGTTTAGCTTCTCTCCGTGCTAGACTCTTCCACACCGAAAACCCTGTGCAGGGACTTTGCTGCGCATGCTAAGGAGAGATAGCAAAGCGTGCTTGAAAGCGGCTTTAAATACTCAAACACATGGGAGACATTAGCTAGCAAAGGGAACGTTTTACTGTAAAGTAATCTACAGTTCAGTGAATTTATGGAAATAAATTTGCCTGCAAGTGAGGCCGGAAAAGGTATAAAAGCGGAGGAGGGGTTTGCCAGAGGAAAACTGCATCAAATGGCGACTCTGGGGAAGGCAGAGGGTGAGTGAGGTAGCAGCGTGGCAGGACCGGTGGGGGAAATATGCACCCGTGCCACTCTTCAGTCGGGTCTCTTACACGTATCTTTGGCTCCATTTTGCTTTTTATTCCTCTAGGTCATGCAAAGATCGTGCAAAGATCTGCTGGGTGGAGGGGGAGCTGCGGGAGGGCGAGGGCTGGGAGGTGTGATGCACCTGTGCGGGGAAGCAGGGCCCGTCCCAGTGCTGCCCAGTGGAGATGGGCTGGTAGAGAGCGGGGGGTGATGCACAAGCCAGCTCAGAGAGACACGAGGACACGTGGCAAGGATTTTGTGCGTTATTTCATTACGCATTCATACATCAATGCCATTCATTCATACGTCAGGGTCCAGGCACTTCTTTTTTTCCTTTATAACAGCTTTGGTGGTGTTTGCTGTTGGGCTGGTAGCCCATGCAGCTCAGATCTTCACGGCTCCCGATGCCTGTACCAGTGGGCTGAAGGATGCTTGTACCTCCTGCTGCCTGAGCACTCGAACACCACTCATGGTGCCCACACACACACACGTTTACTCCTGAACACACACACTCCTTCTTCAGGCTCGATCCGAGGTTTCCTGCGGCAGAGTCTCAGGCGTTGAATTTTATAAAATAATTAATTAAATTGAAAGGTACAGCAGCAAGAACAGCCCGGGCTGGGTGCCTCCAACGAGAGAGACCCCCAGCAAAGAAACCCCTGGGCGATACCCTGGTGATCCACGCACCCACCCCCCACGCGCCCTTCACGCGCTGCCCACGCATCTTCTAGTCCAATGGGGATTTTTGGTCTGAGGTCTTCTGACATCTTCTTGGATTCTTTTTCTGTGTCCAAGCGGGCAGGCTCTTACCTTGTTGATTTGCAGTTTCAGCCGGGGGTTGGAGCCTCCCTATCTTCTGGTTTCCATTCCTTGTGCACCTGCCCTTGTTGGCAGAATGTGGAGAACCGAAGAGTCCTGGACTTGGGAGAAACACTACCAAAACGTCAGTGTGACATCAAACGCTTTCCCATACTAAAAGACTAAACACAGCACTGTACCAGCTGCTTGGAAAATTACTGAGAAGAATAACTTTCTCACAGCCTAAAGGCTTCAGCAAATACAGCTACTCATGATAAGCAAAGCGAGGCAAAGAGCATCTCCTTCCTGCTGTGTTCTTTGTACGGCAAGCCTGGGACTTGGACAAGATCCGGACAGAGGATCTGGCTCCTGTGCAGGTCCTGGATGTGGGAAGCTTTTAGGGTGTGTTGTGTCCACAGGGCTGGAGCACATGTGTCTGGCTTTCCTGCAGCCCCAGCCCGCGCTGCCATGTCCTGGCACAGGGCATGGGGTTTGCAGCCTGCGCATCGTCATCTGGAGCGGAAAACCAATGTCCTCACCGGGTGGAGGCCACCGACCATGGGGGCAGCAGCTAGAAATGATGACAAGGCATCTAGGGGAAATGGAAAACGGGAGCACCTTTCAGGTTTTAAAGATGAAAGGTCTGAATACTGCTGGTACCCAAGTTTTTCTACCTGTGTCGGTAGCAAGCAGGCTGACAGCCTGAGCTCAGAAGACACCGTGAGCTGTCAGCATGTTAATTCACTCAGCCAAAAAAAAAAGAAAAAAAGGAAAAAAAGAAAGTCAGGCTTGGACGTTTACCTCAGACCTTTCTGACATTGCTGTATTCCGCAGGGCAGCCTGTCCGGAGCCGCACGGTGCTGGTGCAGGCTCGGTGTGAGCAGCTGCGGCTCTCCTGCCTTGACAGAGTTCGTGTTTCCCCGTGATCAGATTTGGCCCCGTCCCCCCCGGCACCGTGCCGTATGATAGCTGCGGGCGGGAGACGTGCTGTTTAGATGACACCGAGTTGTTTTCTAGGAAAGGCGCTGCGGTAAGTGCTAGCAGCTTTATTGGATGAAATTAAACGTATATCATCCTAAATGACGACGGTTTGTAGGTCTTTACTTTGGCACGTTATGGAATTCATGGGGTGTAAAGCAATTTCAGAATCGACAGCCCAGAGATCAGAGAACAGTGTCGTACGTTGGGAAATGCGAAGCGTCGTGCGAGCCTTGTGCTGGGAGAGGTGCTGGCGGCGCCTTCCCCAGCTGGGAGGAAAAGCGGAATCGCTGGGGCTGATGGCCATAGCCCCGCTGCTCTGGGCTTGGTCAGTGTCTGGGAATCACCCACTGAATGATTCAGCTTTTAATCGGGTGCAAGTGCTTAACAGCCCTATATAGTTATGTAAATGTCATGTAAACAGAAACAAACTCCAGTAATAGGAGGGAGCAGCCCAGCTATGATTAGATCACATTTACATCCAAACAGCTAATTGCCTGAGCCCTGGGTTATTGAGTTCCCACCCGGCTCACAGGATTTGCACATCCGATGGATTTTGGTATTTGCGGCCGTGGCGGTTGATGGCGGCTGGTCTGGTCCCCAGTCCTCCTTCCCCATCTCCCTCTTACAAAGCCAGTGCTGAGGTCAGCAGTCCTCCGTCGGACACACATGGACTTATTCTGGCCCCAGATGCTGGAAGAGCGAAGTTTGCAGCCCTTTGGAGAGCCTGGTTGTCTCCTCCATGCTGCTGCTCCTCATCTGGGGGAGAGGGAGGGGGCTGCTCTCAACGGGGAGCCAAGGGATCCCTGGGCAAGGCGGGCTGGGGGGGCTGAGGCTGGGACACCAGCGCACCCTGTGTCAGGGTCAGTTCCTGTCTAGTTTTAACAGCCATTCAGTCACCTCTTGCCTTTCCAGATTCCTTCTTGGCCTTGTCTCTGTAATTTAGAGGAGGATAACAATTATAAACTGATGGAGATGGTCTTTGGGGGATGAGGTCTCTGCTGCAGATGCTCCTGACGGTGGGAATTTCTCTCTCGCACTTGTGTTGGTTCAGGTGACAAAGCAATGATTTCCTCTAGTATTGCACGGGTGATCTTTTTTAAAACCATGGGAGCTTTCCATTTCCAAAACTGGGAATAAAATATTTGAAGTGTGGCAATTTATGGAAAACTGGGAGGGTTTTATCCAGACAGCAAGAGCTGGCAGCATTATATTGAAATATTGGGCTGATATTTTCCTGCAGGTAAGGCTATAGATAAGAGGAAAGATAAATTGATTTTCCTTAGTCTGTGACAGTAAAACCTCTTTTCTCTGAAAGACTTCCTTACGCTCCCAGAAACGTGGAGATAAAGGAAAGCTTGCAAAATAACTTGGCGGAGTCCTTACTGCACCCCAGACCCCAACAGATGGGAGTGGGTGATGAGGATGAGGAGGAAGGGTGGAACCAGTGGTGTGTGCATGGCAGAATGGAAAAGATTTCAAAAAATACTGATTTGGGAATGTCCGTGGAGTTACGATGTGTACATTTTGGCATTAATCGAGAATTCAAAGACAGTTGCTGGCAGAAAGAAACTTAAAATAGCCCAAACCGGTAAAATTAGCAACAGTAGAGGAAGCAGCAGAGATTTTAAAAGCAGGCACCTGGGAAGCAGGGACAATAAAACTCAGTAAACAAAATGCAAAGCTGTTTGGAAGGTGGTTAGGCTCTGGAGAGGGGTTTCCACTGTGAAAAGGCTCATTCTGCATCTGTTTTCGCATTTAAAATGGCCCAGGGCAAGATTGAGAGGAGGATTTAAGCGTTGCAGCTTAGATGAGTGCAGCAGAGTTTAAGCCTTTGTAGAAAGCCCATCCTCACTTGGAGCCTGTAACTGCCTGCTGCAGGTGGGTCAGTTTCCTTTAAATTTATTACATTTAATTGTAATTAAATGAATGAACAGATCTCATGTTTTCCATGGCTGTGCTATAGATCACCTTCGGTCTTCCACTCTCAGTAGAAGGGAGTCTGGAAACATGGAGTTACTGCATTTATTGTTCAGCTTTACCTCGCCTTCAGCAGGTGTAGGTGACAGCCAGCCCGACTGGAGCTTTTCCTGAGTGACATCTCAGCTCAGAGTTTTCTTTTCTCCGGATGCTCCATTACTGCCAAGATTTACCTTGGAGAAGAAGCTGAAGAGCAGCTTCTTTCAATTTTTGGCAGTAAATAGGTTCCCATGTGCAGATTCTTCAGTGAGAATAAATTATTTTAGTAAAAAATTCTACAAGAAACTAAGTTGGTGTTAAATGTGGACGAATTATATTTTTTTACCCCGTTTTACACTAGGTAAGGAAGAGGCTACCACCCAAACAGGCAAATTAATATGCTTTACATGTACATTTTTCATGGTGGCCTTTAGTTGCTGTTTCCTTTTCTAGAATGGATGCTTTCACCTCTTCTCCACCCCAATACCTGCATTTGCACTGGATTTCCCAGGAGCAGCTGCCCAAGCCATATCCCAGACCTTGCTGCCCTCAGTTGTGCAGGCAGAGTCTGCATTCCTGAACTGTCCCGTCCATCCCACTGAGGCAGCTTGTCGAGGAATCATTGCAAGAAAAGCCTCTCTTCTCCTTGTCCATCCAATTACCTTTGTGCAGAAAACAGCTTTTTTCTAAAGTCTTTAAAATAAATTAGTGTAATGCTTTGGTTGGGTTTTGTTTTTTAAAGCTGTCAGCTTTAGGATTTAGGAAGAAAACCAGAGCTGCTGCTTCTTGAACAAATTGTCCCGGTGACAAACCAGCAGCTACAGCCCATCATGAATTACTCTCCCAGAAATCGTGGGCGTAGTCTCCTGGCTTGATGGTAAATACAGAGTTTAATGGCTCAATTGTTTAAAATTATTTGCATGGATACACAACCACGTGTATAGTGCAGTTGTTTCGGGGGATGTCTAATGAGGATTGCCAGGTGCTTCCGTAGGCGCTTGCAGCATGAGCTGACTGCTCCTGGGGGCTGGACAGCAAGGTTGAGCCTCTCTTTCCCTTCATCCATCCTTACTTTAACATGTTTCCTTCCGATTGATGACATGTTCCAGAACATTAGCTCTAAATCCAGCACTTTCTCTGAATCCCTGCTGCTGCCCAGAGCCCCTTTCAAGGCTCTTCACCCTGCGCTTTTCCAGACACCAGCGTGCTTAAAGAGGACTTCAGTGAGCGCGTTGCAGGAACCCTTGAGCATGTGGCAAGGAGGCAAAACACCGCCTTCTCGCCTTTGCTTCAAGGGTTGTTTCTGTAAGGTCGTGACTTGGCTGTCGCTGTGGCCTCCAGCCGGCACATCACGCCTCTAAGTGTTTCCTTAAGAGCATTCTTCACCTACAGGTACAAAAGTCTAAATTTATAAATTTCTAAGGCTTTGCTGTCAAGAGGAAGGGACCCCACTTCACTCTCGGAGTGTCTGGCTGCAGGACCAGCTGATGTCAAAGAGGTTTGATCCCTACATTGAAAGTGGCTTAACCAGTCTGGCTCCGGATGGGTCCAGTGAACTTCACAGCGGTTCTGCCGTGTATTGCCTACTCTGAAAAATCCATAGTTGCTCACATTTACAATTTAATTACTTGTTATTATGTTAAGAATTAGTTAAGTTGCTTGAGAATAATGTACTTAAATTGCATTACAAGCATGGTTTTGGCACTGATTCTGAGGTCTTTATTTATTGTAGCTGAGTGGTTTTCTTGAATTTAATCAACTGTTTGCCTGAGCACAAATGTGACTTTTGCAGGATCAAACCCCATATTTTTGTTGTAGGCTTGGGAACTGTGACATTGCTGTATGCGTTGCATGACAGCTGTCATTTTTATATTAATAGTGTAATGTATTGAGAGCTTTGATATAAACACTGTAATTGATGTGTTTATGACAAAGAATTGTAGCATTCAGTGCCGGAGGGCTTAGCACTGCGTCTGAGCAGCAATTCTCTAACATTCCCATTTATTTTGCCCACACTCATGTTTCCCTTGTTTACCCGCATCCTGAAACGTGGAGAGCAGCACACCTCAGTGCAGGCCACTGCGCCCAACAGGGTGAGATTTAGCTGATATGACTAAAAGCAAGTTCTTGGGCGGAGAGGAGGTCTAGGCTTAATGCTACAATTTTTCTTCTGAATCAAGTAGTTTCTACACTGATTTTTCTGATGCTGTGGTGTCAAAGGATATTTCGACATGCCTTTCGAATAAGGCATCGCTGGCTGGTGTCTCGGTGTGGACCCTGGAGTGACGTAGCGTGGCAGAGCCGTGGAGCTGCAGTGTCCCCGTGAATTGTCGGTGTTCTAGTGGAATGGCAGAAAGGTGGGACCTGGGTAGGACACAACACATCAATCCCCATTTAAGTGCTGTTGAGAATTGGATGTGTGGGGAGAGCAAGGTCAGGAAGGAGAACATTGCATTTGCTGTAGTTACAGCTCACATCTGACGTGGATGCAGGCTCAGGGTTGCTCCCCAACTGCTCACTTGCCATGCCGGTTAGACACAGGCCCATCTCTCCAGAGCTTCCATGTCCCGGGGATGGGAAGCAAGCCAGCCTGATGGGCAGTGGGAGCAGAGTGGCAAGCTTGAGATGATTTAGGAAGTTGCTTCTGACCACCCTGCAGAGGAGAGTTGCCACTTTGCAGTTGAGGCAATGGTCTAACTGCTTGAGGGATGCAATAGGAGCAGCAGCAGCCAGCGGCATTCCTGGCACAGCCCAGAGGCGAAGTGCTTCTACAGTTCATCTGAATTCTTCATACGAAGTGGCAGTTCAAAAGCAATTAGCATCCCTGCCAGAGCTTGGCTGCAGCGGTGAGGAGGGCACTGCCCGGGAGGTGACAGGTCTGCTGTCTGCCCGTGCCCATCAAGCGGTCACCAGGCTCACAGGGAGGAACCGTGGCCCGCTGCCACGGTCCCCAGCTAGCCAGAGCCCAATCACAGAGTGCTCCTGCCGTGCTCCATCCCAGCATCGATGCACGGGCAGGTATCGGAGATGTCCCCCTCTCCCTCACCAGGAGTGGGAAAGTGGCCAAGAGGAGCAGAGAAGTGTGTAGAGATCTGACAGTCCATGACTTCCCAAATGCACCGGGCAGCGTAACCCGCTCAGTTCTCCTAATCGCGTATGGTTTCTGGCCGTCCTTCCTAAGACGTGTGCTTCCAAACAGGGGCTCACGGTCAGTGGTACCATCTGTTGGAAAGGGTATTAGCTCCATTCGCGTGCCCTCATGCCTCATTTGCACATGCAAAATAGGGACCCAGTTGCACATACGCTACCGCAGGTGAGACCATGCCTTTAACTTTCTGAAAATGAAGCCACAAATGGCCAACAAATCTTGATGGTTCTCCAAAAGATGCGCTCTGCGTTCGTGCCGTCTCAGAGCTGAGACTGGGGAGCGCTCCGGGGTCAGAGGGAGTGTTGCTGGTACAGCCAGCCCGGCGCTACACAGCCTGACCCCAAACCTGGGCTTCTTGTCGAAAGCAAAGTCAATCCCCATTGCTGGTTTCTGCAGTGTTGTGACACCTGCAGATCTATTTGGAAATAATCTACCGACATGCAAGTATAGGTTCCCAACTCAGAAGGGAGCAAAAGAAGGAACAGAAAATTGCCTTTGTGCTGGATTTAATATTTACATCTCAGACTTTGCCAAATAGGTTTGTTATTTATAGCAATAGCAGCAGTAATATTCATCAGTTGCCATGGACATACTAAACCCACCAAATACAACGGTGAACCACAATCTGCACGGGAGTCATTTTAAAATGCTTTCATGCTGAGCGAATAGTTTGTATTAAATTTAAGAGTAAAATGCTAGGTTTCTCTAGTGCCATTTCTGGGATTTCAGATATAAAAATGGAAATACTTTATTGGAAATGTAATGGGAAGAGCGGTGCAGTATACAAGAACCCTACAGAACTTATTGTCACTAGGCAGCGTTCAGGATCACAATTTACTGTGCCTAAAAAGCAGAATATATAATGAGAACATCTAGAATTCCGTTAATAAGGATATACTTTTGAAGAGCTAGATGGAAAATAAAATTTTGTAAGTTAGCTCTTAATGGGAGCACATGTGGGGGGCCAGTTCCTGCCTTTTGCACTGTCGGCGTCTTTATTTGACGCGGTCGGTCAGCGCGACTGACGTGGGAGGGTAATCGCACATGCAGACCGCTGCCCGGATCAAATCCTCCTCTTCTGCATTCGGGGAAGCGATCCTCCTTGCTGAAATGCCAGACCTCCAAAATATTGCTAGAGATGCAAATTTTTCTGCGTTGGGATGATTTGGGGAAAGAGAAGGCAGAGCGATTATCCAGGACTTTGTAGACAGCGCCTGTGAGAAGGGTTAAATCTGGGCAGGGAGATCTCAGTAGCTATTTCCTGGTTATCCACTGAGCCTGGCCTTCCCCTTCCCCAGCCCAAAGAGCTAATCCAGCAGTAAAAGAGCAGCTGAAAGCTGTCAGGCTCTAATACCTATAGATAAGGTCATTCCTTAGGGGAGACTTGCTCAAATGCATAATAATATAAGCAGGAACTGTAAAAGACACTGAGATATATTAGAAGATAAAATGAAGCAGACTGAAGTTCAAAGACGGGAAAATCTGAGCTTTATGTGGTGGAAGCTAAAATATTTCCACAGAGAAGTGGAGGCTCTTGAGGTTGAGGGCCTGTTAGAAAGACCCGGGAGACTGGTTGTATCTTTGGGGATGAGAGTTTGAAGACTTCTACGATACAGATAACGGAAGGGGTGGGTTGTGAGACGGGGCTCATCAGAGGTGAGGAGTCAACCGCGGGAGCGGGTCCGAAGCCGAACTGGCCTGCTGCAGCCGTCGGGGGGGCTGAAAGGGCAGGAGGGACCCAAGCATCGCTTTGGCCAAGCGGAGGAGCCGCAGGTAACTGAGGAGCTCCCTAAGAGCAACCTTGGGAAAATAAGGAGCCTTCTCTCCGAGTGGAGACGCAGTTGTGCTGTGGGACAGGCACTGCAGGACAGGGCAGTCTCTGGGGCTCTGAGAGTGTTTTCCAATGTTGTTCGCAATATTTTTTTCGCTAAAATTGAGAAAGTTTGTACTGGATTGGGGATAAAAATATCTATTTTGAAGGGATGCTTCTACTGAGCCGTTTTGGATTAATGTTGTTACTTTGTTGTTGTTGCTTTTTGTCTTAAACTTGAGGGTTTTTTAACGCAGCGTGATACTGCAAATCCCCTCAGTGGGACTGTATTTTGGAGTGAGCCTGGTCTGAAAGCCGTGTCTGAGAACAGCACATGGTTTGATAACGTGTCGATACATCCCCCTCCAGTGGGAAATGAGTCTGCTGCTCACTGGTTTTAGCTGGGAGGCCTCAGTTAACCCCCCCCACCGCGGGGGGTGTGTGCCTGAAGCAAGCTCTAGCACTGGATTTTCGTACTGTCTTAGTGGGTTCATCCTCTCTCGTGGCTCGGATCAGATCACGTTAGCGCTCACCTGAGTGTTGCAAGGCGGTGTCCTCGAACGTGTTGAACAGCCTTTAGCATTTCAACTGGTATTTGTGCAGGGGCCGAGAAACGCCAGCCCATGGTGGTGGGAAGAGGGCTCAGCCTCGCTGGCGGGGCTGGGAGTGTTTGCTTTCAGGATTGCGTGGGGGTGGTGGGTGTTTGTGGTCAGGACTTAAGAAGCATTTTTGGGGAGGAATCTACTGATTTGGGACAGAGCTGAAGGCTGTCAGGACTTCTCAGCACTGGCATCGGAGTGGGTTACAATTTAGGAACATAGGAAAGGAAGAATTCGGACATCAGTCTTGCCAACGAAATACCCATACTTAGTCTAATATTGTAAATTTTTAATGGTTCTATGGTTCAAGAGACAGAAGTGAATATGAGCTGGACTTGGTGAAAATGAACTTCTTAAATGTAATTTAAATGTAATTGCGGAGCAGGGAGTGTTGCAGCCTGTTAATAAAACTTTTGGCACGGGCTAAGTGGGGGGACTGGCGTTTTCCTCTCCGAGCTCTTGCCGGCTGCCTGGGAACCCATCCTTCCGTAATAGTCTTCTCTTCCCTTCTTCTTTACCTGAATGGAGGCTTGACAGTTCTCAAATAGACTTAGATATACTGCAGATATTTTATAGTTTTAGCATGTATTGTTGTGCACAATGGATAATTGTATTTACTTGCTGGCAATAAAGAGGTTGTAGGAATGAAAAAACCCCACGTTACTGCTGTATTCTCTTCCTTTTCATACAGTGCGGTGTGGGAGAGATTACTTTCCCCAGATAAAATTGCAACATGTGAAATCCCACACTGAGCACTTCAATGCATTTTTCTTACAGGGAAAACAAATAAGAACAAGACCAGGAGCAAAACTCGCTCTTGCTTTTGTTCACTTTGCTGCTTCTTTGTGTGTCTTTCATTTACAAACTTTTGCCAGGCAAAAGGGATGTGCGAAGTGAAAATGGAGGGAGAGCTGTTAAAAATAATGACTTACATGCCCTTAAAATCTGTTAGGGTTTTAGTCCTTCAAATCCTGTTCCTCGTTCTTGAAGCGTAGGGCAACGTGGCTCAAGAAACTCTCAGGATTATTTCTAATCACGAGAGCTACGGCATTAGCGAAACAAGGGGAAAACACAGCGGAAATGATCCCTCCTTTGCTGCATCTTGTGAAAGCGTCCTGCTGCACTTTGGAGTGTCTTCGAGCAGCAGAAGACTCCAGCAGGACAAGTTTCCCTCCCCTGAGCCCGTCTGTAGCCTTTCTTTCCAAATATGAGCATGTTTTATCTGACAAAGCACGCTTTTGACTCCCAGTTTTAGAGCTCACCTAATTTTAGCTATCCTGCAATATTTAGTTTAGCTTTCTGAAAGCAAGGAAACCCCCAGTGGAATTTAGTAAAAATCGGTCCTATATAAGCAGGGATGCTCTGACTCTGAAAAAAAAAAAAAAAAGAAAAGATTTATTGAAAGCTCTCTGGCAGTAGTGGAGTCGTCAGTGAGGTCCGTGTGCGTGCTGCTGTTTTAGCCTAGCACAATGGTGATGGTTCGTAGTCCGAACCCTTAGCTCCAGCTATTGCAGAGAAGACGGGGAATTACCATTTGCGGATAAATCTTGTACCTAAATTGTACTTCTTGGTTGCTAATTTTACTAATTAAAATATCTATCACCCATGCGTGGCCTCAGACTGATTTAGAGTAGGAAGATGACTGTCTTTAATTTAATGAGGAGCTGTGCAGGAGCCGCAGCTTCTGACCGGAATGGCTGTGCTGTAGTTTATTGCTGTGTTCAGGCCAGGACGTTCCAGCGCTGGAGAGATGGTAAATGTGTACGGGGTGCAGTCGGACAATACTGCCAATTCTTACAGAAGCCTTTGGTGATGCCGTTGCTGAGCCACACCTATGCTGATAGGAAAAGGGGTAATGGTTTTAAACTACAAAAAGGTAGATTTAGATGAGATATAAGGACAAATTCTTTTATGCTAGGGGTGGTGAGACGCTGGCCCAGATTGCCCAGAGAGGGGCAGATGCCCCATCCCTGGAGACATTCAAGGCCAGGGCTCGAATGGGGGATGAGGCTGTGAGCAACCTGATCTCATTGAAGATGTCCCTGCTCATGGCAGGGGGTTGGACTAGATGGCCTTGAAAGGTCCCTTCAACCCAAACCCTTCTATGATTCTAATTCATACGTTTGCTTTGGAGCTTCAGACAGTCAGACCATAAAATGTACGAAGTGGTGTTTGCCTACAGCATTGCAGTGTGTTTTCATGGAACTTCTCAGATTTCTGTGTGTATCTCCTCGGGGAGGAGGGAGCGGAGGAGAGGGACTGGCAGGAGCTGAGCAGCACAAGAGGTTGCAGACGTCGGTGGGAGCCCGCTGTAGGAGACGTGGCTTTGTGGGAAGCACAGCTTTGCTGTCCCCACGCAGGAGCGGGGCAGAGGTGTAAGATGTAAGAGGTTCACCTCAGGAGCAGGACATCGTTGGCACACGGGGGACAAGGCCACCCCATCTCCCAGTGGGGATTTCCCTGCGGGATGCTTGCCTTCCCGCCCTTGCTGGCGGTGGGCACCAGCAAATCTGTTTTCTGCTCTGCCTCTGCATCTGAATGGGAAACAGCATTCCCTGCTCACTAATGTGCATCATCAGTCTTTCAAAGATGCTTGTTTTCTGTTTGATTCTTAATTATTATAATAGTTAAGGCACTTAACATGCTTTAGTGATTTACTTCACTTAATTGGATGTAGTGATTAGAATATCTTTTATATTACCCTCACTGCAGTTTTAATTTAAGATTATAATCTCATGGTTCTTTTCGGCTCCTCTAGCTTTCATTTAGGTACTGCTTTTTCTTTTCCGTTTTCATTTTGTTTATTCGTTTTTCCTGCTGATTCAGTAAACACACTGCTAGGATGATCTCTCAGGAAACCTGAGCGTGGTTATAAATTCTTTCATTTAGTGCAGACACTAATGAATTAAAAAAGAATATGAAAATGATGCATGAGACCGTACTCAGCCTCTAGAGCTGTCTGTTGCTTTTTGCAGTCATTTATTAGAATAAAAAAAAAAAAATATTTTCTTTATGGGGCTAGAGGGAACATATGGTATAAGGAGGTGGAAAATGATAGTGTAATGTCCTCTTTGTGTGTGTCGTGTCCTGCTTTAGTGGATGGGTGATGTACAGGTGAAGATTTTAGACCCAGTGTGTGAGATTTTGGTGTTATTACCCAGCATAGGAATTGCTCTGGTGAAGGGAGTCGAGGCTGTAGGTTCATTCTGTGCTGGGGGCACCAGCGCAGGCAATGGGGAGGAGGATGGAGAGGAGAAGGTGCTGGGAGCTGGGCTGAAAAACCTAGTTCTGTGTAATTTGAGAGACGAGCAAGCACTTCTCCATAGGGACAGTGGTGGATTCTCCAGATTAGTTTGAAATGTAGAGTAGCATGTTCTCTTTTCCTCTTGGTGATGCACAAAATCACACAGATAATCCAGCTGGCTTGTCACTGTAGAAATGTGTAGTATCTGTATTTTGTCTCTTTTATAGCACCGAATCCTCAGTGGCCTCCACCACTCTCAGTGCTCCTTTCAAAGGGAAGGGGCCCACACAGGTACGGGCACGCACGTGGCGCTCAGAGGATTTACTGGTCCAGCAGGAGAGAAGCGGTTGCTTTGTAAGAAATTCCCGTTTGCGATTAGGCTAAGAAATCCCAGAGATCCGTTTTACAGGCTTTTCTGTGCTAGGAGGTTTGGCTGTCTCAAATAGTGGAAGTAGTAAAGCACTTTATCTGCACAGATACTGCTATTGCAGCACCGGGAACGTGGCTGGTTTGAATCCTGAAAAAGAACTACCATTACTAAAAAAAAATTATCCTTATCATTGAAATGTAAGAGTTGTCCTGTTCAAGCAGAATAAAGGGTTAGGTCCCCAGTGCAGTGCTCCTGATCCTGCCCAAAAGTGCCTGCTCCGAGAAGGGAAACGGGGCTCATCGCCCTCTGTGTCCCTCCAGCTCCTGTGCCGGTGGTGCCCAGGGCTGGAGACCAGCTCGAAACAAAGGGTTTCTTCCTTTTCCTGGCCAAGACAACTAATTAGGTGAAAGCCATGGGTCCATGCAGGGCTTGGGAAACTGTCTTTGGCGAATTAGTTATTCCGCCTGCCCCACTGCACTCGCGTGCCACTGCACTGCGTCACCTTCCCCCCCAGACCCTGCTGCCCTTAATCGCTGAGAATTCAACTTCAATCTGGGAAGGGTCCCAGTGAAATCAATTAGGTTTTGTGCAGAGCAAGGCGCTGCTGATCACGACTATGGGTGCCAGAGCCTGGCCCTGGGTGGCCACGGCGTCTGCTCTGACCGTTCCGGAGCATCACAGCGCGGGAAACGGAGACTGCCACTGCGTTAACATGAAATATTAAAATGGCTCCAGTGTTTGGAACTGCCAAGTATCGGGCCTGGAATACATGTCCTAAAGCAGTCAAACTGTTGTTACGAGTACAAAAAATATTAACAAATCATTGGTTACTTAAACAGAATCATTTAGGGCTCATCTGGCTAATGAGGAAGAAAAAACCGAACTGAACACTTCCTTTCAGCTTTACAGAGACTTATGAGATCAGCTGCTCATAGGAAGCTATCAGTGTACATACCTCGTTAGCTCCCTTGTGTAAAATTTCTTATCTGCATTTTATTTGTCTTTAATTAATGAAAGCTACCGAATTCAGTATTTTTTTTAGCTGTTCTCTCAGCATGAAATTTGACTAATTCTTCTGCTATTGGAAACAAAGCTCAAAGACTGAAGTTCATTCTTATTGTTTTCTTTCAGTTATTTATTTCCTATCGCTGTCATGCATGGATGAATTTATGTGATGCTCTGATGACCTTTAGAAATTCTTCTGATTAAATGCTGTTCTACTTCATTATGACATTTCTGTACTTGTACTACCAGATTTGATGTGTACAGCTTAATAACACAACCAGACATGAATGCTAATAACTTCACAATTCATTGCATTGCTGTTTTTTAATGTAGATGAATTTTAAAACAAGTTTCTCTTGCTGCAGGCTTACATGAATCATATAAATTAGAAGGTAACAAAAGAACATATTAGCATTTGTTAGCCTGGATGCACAAATTTTGTAGTAACCATTTTAATATGTACTACAACTTTTCCAGCCTCAAGTTGAATATGTACTACAACTTTTCACCCTCGATTTTTCAACCAGCATCATAATTGAATTGGTTTCCTTCTTGCCTAAGGATAATGATTTTACACTGATGGAATCGTTATTAGATTCTAAGGATTATACTGATGTTGCCTGTTTTACATAGAGCTAAAAAAAATATTAAAGTTATTCAACTGTAAAATACTTTTACACAAAAGGCTACTGTAAGTCTGAGATAGATGAACTAATTGTTGTGTTTAGAGTTGTTGTTAACATCCAGCATCCGTAACGGGGGCAAACTCCTTGACGTAGCTCCCCGCGTGGGTGTCGAGCACTTCTGAATGCCCAGCCCCGCTGCATGTCCTTGAAGTCTGGCAGGAGGTGACTTGCTGGTGCTGTCATGGAGCTGATGCTGGGAGAGCATGTGTTCAGCGAGGCAGGAGGTGGCTCCCTGCAAATCCTCACAGAAATTACTCCGAAACCTCCTAATCTACAGACACATCCTCTGGTAGTGGGACAAGAAGGTGGAAGTGGTGAAAAAGAAGGTGTTACCTTGGGGTTCAAGTGCCTTTACTGGTAGGGATCTGGTTATCATTTCACTTTGTGTTTGGAAGATCCGCCCATGTTTCACCACACCTTCCTGAGCGTTAAAACAATATTTTGACTGGTCTGGAATGGGTGAGAACCAGCTCATCTGCATCTGCCATCTTCCATCTGTGCATCCAAGCACTGCTTCTTGGATGTATGGAGGGAAAAGACAGCCCAGGTTAAGCAGAAATGATAAATTTCTACTCTCCTGAAAAACATCAGCATTTCATGGGCAATTACACTTCAGGCTGCAGAAATAGCTGCTGAATTAATTGATTTTACACTTACTTCCTGAGGTGCTGAGTGGCTGCTGGTTGGAGCAGATGTGTCAAAATAGCATCTTCACAGGTCTCAGTGATACAAGACATTTACCTATATCCATTGAATAATCAACAATTAGAATACAACATAAATATCTGAAAGCTTTAATCGGACAAAAAAAACAAGAAAAACTTTATTTTTGTCTTTAAATATAGTAAACATTTTTTGTGATTTTTACTTGTCAAATATAGAAGTGTCTGGAATTGAAATTAAGCAAGTTGTCACCCTCTGACTTCCTTAAAGCCGGAGGTTAACCTAAATTGAAAAAATATGTTAAAATCGTATTTCTTAGGCATCCATTTTAAATCATAGGTGAGAGACCAGTCAGCGTAACTCCAATCGACTGCTCTTCCGCATGATTTTAAAAAGCCTTCATGTTTCATTACTGTGGATGGGTGTCTCTTCTAAGGTCACGGAACATGATTGCTTTCCCACACTTGTTCTTCAGTCGGTTTTATTCACTACAGAAAACAAGAGTACAGAGCAGCTCTGATTTTAAACTTGCACTTAGTCAACTAATTGCATACAGAGTGATCAATATGTGAAATCAAATGCTATGTCCGTGGTGCATTAAGACATCATCAAACTGTTGTGCTTCTTGGCTACTTTAATATGCCTTGAGGTATCGCACACCACTTACATGTGGTTCAATAGCTTCTTTAAGCTGAGATCTAAACATGTCTTTAAAAAAAAAAAAAAAAGCCCACCTAAAGCTCATAGAGCTGCTTGAATTAATCTCAAATACACATTAAATTTTCTTGACACCCTTACCCTTTTTCTTTGGAAACTTCAGAATGTTCTTGGCTAATAATAAAAATAAGGAAAAAAACCTGTAAAAACAAACCAAGAAAACTCAGTGGCCCATCTACTTCCAACCTTTTGCTCTTTGTCCTGGGTATTCACACCAAAGGAGACAAAATCCCATCAAGCTTTCTTTTCAGCATTGCAGGGTGCTTTACACTCTTTCCTATGCTTGAGTTTTTGCCTGCAACAACAAAACAAAGTAATTAAGGTAGTTCTAGCAAAGCTAAATCAAGGCGATGGCAGGAGACAAGATCTCTGGATTCCGACCCAGGCTCTGCGACTGATTTATGGAACAACCTGTGCTAAATTGTTTAACCTATTTGCCGCTGTTTCCCAGTCTTTACAGGGAAGGCATTAAGCCGTACCTACCCGTAGCATCAGTCACAGCGCTTGCTGACTTGTATTTGTGAGGTGCTTTTGAAATGCCGTGCTCTGTGACCTTGCCATGAAGTGTGGCTGTGCCGAGACACGAGAGTACGCGGCGGGGAATCGTTCCTGGCTTGGCTTTGCAGATGCCAGATGACTCGGACTCCCCGTCACTTCATGCCAGCAGCCATCTGACGTGGTGTGACCTGCTGTCTGCCTCATCAAGGAGACAGCCCCGGGTGAGCACCTCCTCTCATCATGGCTGAAGGTGAGGTACTTGGGCAGCCCAAGGAAAACGTGTCCTTGCCATGGACAGAAACGCTCCTAGCAAATCCAGGGGCTATTTCCAGCCTCTTGATCCTGTTGATGACACTGCGGCAATGAGCCATTGGTGAGGTGCCAGTGAGCTTCAGCAGGGGGTGAATTCACCCACTGTCTTTTAGTTCAAGGTCTAAATCTGTGTCTGCGTGGATTCTGGGTGCGGAGCAGGTGAGAGGGCACGGCTCCTCGGCCCTGGCGTCTCTGCTGCTTGTATCACTTTCATGACTGGCATCAACTTCGGGTTTTTGGCCCCCAGAGCTTGCATTCTTCTAAAAATTGTCGATATTTCTGTAGATCTTTAGAGGAAGAGTAAAATCTGTTGTTTTTGCAGTAAAACCTCATTATAGACTTGGTGTTACATTTCATAAGGGACCGGTTTGTGAAGCATCTGTTATTGCTCTGTCGGAGAAGGTGGAGAGCAGAACTGCAGAGAAGCTTTGAGTTGAGTTTGGGGGATCAGGCGTAATTGGCAAATTGCTGAAGACTTGCCATGTGCTGTAATTAAAGGGCTGCTGTCAAAGGCCAAGCAGGCGTTAAAATGTACCTTCTTCACCTGCTGTCCCCTCTGGTGAGTTCACCTTCATTTTCAATGTTTGATGGAGAATTGAATTTTGAGATGGAAAAGGGAATGTCTTATTTTATCAAGACTTCTTAGTGGTCTTCTGCGGGTCTCCAGTCTGCTCGGGCACTGGAGGAAAGGAGCTGGGTCCTTGATGTGTGGTTTGATCTCCTAAATTATCATAAGGCCTCTCTAAGGGATTTGCTGGCAGCAGGAGAGGGCAGGCTGGGGGAGAGGCTGTATCCCTTCTTGTTTGATGTCAGCCACCAAATGTGCTGTACCACTGGGGTCACCTATAGTCACGATGGGAATTTCCACTGGGAGAGAAGCTCAGATGGGTGGGGATTATCAGGGTAAATATAGAGGTTTCCAGGATGGATTTTCTGGGCAAATGTCACAAGATTTCTGGGAAGGGAGGACTTGAATTTCTTTTGCTTTGATAGCTATAAAGCCTCAGAAATTTAAGGAAATGTGGAATACAAGCTTGGAGATAGCCTTGTCTTCTGTACAAGTTTTCCCAATGGGGAGAGATACCAAGTACATCTAACAGGCAGATGTTCTTCTAAGGCCACACGCCGACCTTGGGCAGACCCAGGCTCTGGAAGTGTTTCTGCGTTGCTGTGGCTGTAGTTCAGACGTGCGTTAGCTCTGGAGGAGCCGGCTGCGATCCTGCGAGCTGGGCTGAGCACCGTGCAGTTGCAAAGTCCATCTGAGAAGCTGAGATGGTAGTGTTTTAGCTATTCAGCCACTACCAAAACGGTAGTGTTTTACCCATTTCTCTGTCCTACAGCTGTACGCTGGGGCAGAGAGAGTGCTGTCACTCGCCAAAACTAATTAAAAACTGTGTAGGGCTGAGACGGATCTCTCTCAGGGGAGTGAGTACACGATCTACCCTGTAGCTCCCTAGCCAGCAGGCCAAACCATGCCTTGGATGATTTGGATGCATTCTGGTGGACTTGGTGGTCTCTCTCTTCCCAAAGAAAAGGAATAGGGATCAGCAGTTACAGAAAGACAGCTAGAAGAAAAGGTTTATTTATCTGCTATTTTCTTTCTAAACATCATTTCTTTTGATGCAAGTTAATATTGACAGGCGTATTTTATAATTTGCAAATGCATATTAGCCCGAGATGGTGCATTGGTTTTTTATGTTTAATGCACATGGTTTAGATGACAGGCATTAATCATATTCCTATTGCCTTTGTTATGATAATGGGAGAAATAAGCTCTTGGTTTGGGTTTTTTTTATTCAAAAAAAAAGAAAACGGGTTAGACTTTTTTTAAGATGCATTATATATCAGCAGCTAATGAAGAGGAAATAATGATGACTCTGCACTGTAATATGTATTAGAACACTAATTAGACTATAGCAGAACTGCTTACAGATGTCTTTTAAACACCTGCTTGGTAATTTTCAGCCCCACGCGTTACTCCATTTAACAATGCATGCGTGATGAGAAGACAGAGTTAAGACTGAAATAGGAAACAGGGCACATCAGCCTTCGGTTCTGGCTTTTGTTACTCCAGCTTTACACGTGTTTAAGAAAAGGCTAATGCAGATGGTCACTGAGTAGCCCTTTTTGTGGGCTGGGCTTTCTATAGCTTGTTGCAGGTAAAGGGAAAGGAGACAGATAAGTTGTTTTCTAACTTCTTTGTGACCATACCAAGGCAATATTGTTTCAGGGCAAGAATTCTATTGCAGGCTGTTGTCTCGCATGTATTAGCCCAGAATGCTATGTATTGTGCCTCCAACATTTGCTTATCATTGATTTCATTCTCTGTGTGTGTTTTTGAGACCATTAAAAGCTGTGCATCTAGAAATAATGTTGGCCTTCATTTTCAAAGCTATGTTTTGAAGTCACCTTCTTTTACTGTAATAAGAAACCACAAATGTTTCTACTCTGTATCTTAGTTGCTTTTACATATTTGTCCATTATGTAAATAATTGAATTATAAAAATGAATAACAGATGTGGAGCCCTCAACCTAATAACCTACAATGAGAATAATAAAAAATCCTCACTATAAAAGTAGTTCCCATAGTTATGTGATGGGCCAGGGCTTCATTTGGAGGCTTTGAACTTGCACTAAAAGAAGTAGATATTGTTGATAACTTGTTCATAAGAACGCCAGTCCTGAGATAGCAAGTGCTTGCTTTGCGTTTTCAGACACAAAACATTTCTAAGCTGCTCCCCTATTACAGTACTCTGCAGTGAAAACCGCTGGCATAAGAACATTTATAGTTCTGCACATTTCGTGATGTCTAATTTTAACCTTTGTGTGCATGGCAGTACCCCATCGGGGAGCAGCTTAGGGACGTGGCCACAGTTTCCTTCCCTGTTCTCTGGATGAAGCCCACTCTCAGCACATGCTTGTGTGGGACAATTTCATTTGTTTAGGCTGGCGCGTGTCGGCTAAGGTTTGGATGATCCCTGCCTTTCCAACGGTGGGACAACATATATGCTGTTATTTTCAGCCTAAGCCTTAGTGGGTACTTTGTTAAAGGCTGTTTTCATTCCAAATGATAAATGGTAATTTAAACCGATGTTACAAAATGGCTGTAGAAAATCAAGGATGTACAAATATTTTAGCAGTCTCAGACTAACGTATGGTTCAGTTCAGCACTCGTTCAGTTTGTGAGCTTTTTGTTAAGGTTTTGTAACAGGTTAATAACTCCTGGAGAAGTTTTGTTTGCCGTTTATACAGTGTTGAGCCTTATCGACGGTGCCTCCTCAGGATTCCCCAAATACTGAGTCTCTGTGGGGCTTCAGCTTCTTTTTTGCTTTTCTTTCCAAAGGCAATTCTTCCCTGACCACGCCGTTAATGTGTTGTAAGATATGGAGCCGTTTGTGCCTAAAAGCCTGAGCAGACCCCAAATGAACATGCTAAAGGTGAGCAACTCTGATTCAAAGCTTTTTACGTTTTTTTTTTATCTTGACCATGAAAATTTTCAACTGATGCTCTAAATCCTGAGTTAGCTACACATTTAAATGCAGCATGATGACATTTCTCATAAAAGAACATATTTTAAGGTAATATGCAATATTTCCTTTTTATAGGTGTGTCAGAGAGAATTTTTTCTCTATTTCAAAAATTTTGGTACTATCTGCAATTTTATGTAACCCCATTTCGGGTGGCCATTGTGAGCTACAAATGTTTCCATCCTCTACGTAAGACCAGCTTAGCCTTGTACCCAGGGATGCTACTGCTTTGTGTAACTTCTGCTCCGTACCCTAAATGTAGCAGCACGGCTCGGGGAACTTCATGCGACATGCACAGGGGGAATACGGTTGGAAAGGAGAAGAGTTCTTGGGAAGTTCAATGGTTTGCATTGGTAGCATTTGAGTCTCAGAATGGTAACGGATTTATGACTTGCCCAAGGACCAGGTAAGAGGTGAGTGCAGAAGGGTGCAAAGCAGCATCAGGTGCCATAAGCCAGCATGACGACCTGGTGTGGATTTGTTGGAGGCAGAGAGGGGAAAAGGAGGATCTCTCTTCATCTCCCTCTCCCCTCAGCGTGTGGTTCCATCCGGCCCGTGGTCCTGTGCGGTGTGGTGGATGTACAGCAGCACTCCTGGAGGCAGACACGCGGAATCTCTCAGGGTGCTTTGGGGCTGGGAGGGGTCTCTGGTGCTGGGTGATGGAGCAAACCTAGACTTCGCCGTGTCAAACACTGTTTGCACGCGTGCCGGGGGCTGCGATAATGGAAGAAGATGCCTTTGGGTAGAATCACAGAATCACAGGGTTGGAAGGGACCTTAATAGATCATCTATTCCAAGATGTAGGAGGTTTACAGGCAGAAAGTAACAGAAAACTTGCTCCAAGTGTAAGAGAAGGGATTTACCTAGATACAGCAGGAAGCTAAAAAAACCCCAAACCCCCAAGCAATTTTGTCACGTTCCTCATCAGGGTAAGCAGTGGTCTCAGCACAGCAGGTGCCTCAGCACCGTCAGCGCTTGTGGAGGCAGCAGAGCAAAGTGTAAATGCATTCGTGCAAGGGAACCAGGAGGCCAGAACCTGACTCTCCCGGAGACCCAGGTGGCTCTTCTGCCTTGCTAAGCGGGTCTGCTCGCTTGGTGGCACCGGCTGTGTCTACCCACTGCCCCTCCGTAATCCTGGAGGTCCCCATGAGAGTTCCTGCTGTCAGACCTGAGCACAGCCTTCAGTGAAGCGCTAAACAAGTACATCGAGGATTTCAGAGTAAGGCATGCTCATCTTTAAAATAGTATTCTTCTGAGTTTAAGCACTTTCCCTCAGATGCGTGAGAAACCGCCCCTCAGTACCATGAGAGGATGAAGAGGGAGGGGCAGGAGGGCATCTTGAAACAGGTCTTCTTAAGTCCCACTCTGTGCAGTTGTGCTGGGGAGTCTGAGGGGTTTCTCCCTTCCTTGTGGCTTCAGAATTTGTGCTCCACCTCCGTGTGTTGCCTCACCAGTGTGTGTGAGATAAATGACCAGCCCATAATAACCCCTGGAGAGTATCTACTTCTTTTTGGAGTTGAGTCAGTCTCTCTAGGGGTCCTACCCTACTGGCTCCCAGTGCATTTCAGGTGAATCCAAAGATCTTAGCTTATAGATGAGCTTCTGCTCGTCTGTATCAGCAGTGTATGTAGGCATAAGCCGTATCAATCTAATCACAAACGCAAACAAACCAACAATTGCTTGAGTCCTTTATACATTGGCAAGGAAAAGCAAGCCCTCGCCTCTTGTCTAGTCTGCAGACATATAATTTTTCTGCAGCCTTTGTCAGCACCAGGAATTCAATATCTGAGACCAACATTCATGTCGGTAAATCCGGTGTGTAGGTCTGCCCCTTTCCAGACTATTCAAATAAGCAGCCACATCAGTGTTTCTCATTTGGAGGACAATGACAAGGGTCATAATTTTATTCTTTATCTCCCACTTCACCTGCTCCTGAATGCTGAAGAAAGGGAGGAGACGGCACACTGGGGAGCGTGGTGGTGTTGATGACAGCCTTGCAGCGCTCGACCATTCATCCGGGCGTTACGGGAGGATGAGGAGGAGCGAGGAGCACGGCTGAGCATCCTGCAGCCCTGGCTGCTGGTGGTGAGGAGGAAGAGGGGCGGTCGGCGCAAAGCCAGAGGGCGGAATTTTCATCTCAGGTAGGAAAGCTTCAGCCAGGTCAAAAAAATAAGTTTGATTTCTGAAAATGAGAAAGGTTAAAATAGAGTTTAAATGCCATGAACTTCCCCCAGGGCTGTGTTTTGTGAAAAGGACAGTGGGTTTTGTTCAGTTGCTTTCTGCTCGCACTGCATTTACATGCCTGGAATGATTCAGCTGTCATAGCCCTGACAAGTGCTAAAAAGCTCTTGTTAAGGTCACCGATATCAGAGAAGTGTCTCTCATACAAGATCCCGGTGTATCGGGGCCACCATCGGTGGGAACGGGGGCCGATGTCAGACACTGTTTGCTACAGACGGGAGTGTGACCCCCGACGTCCCAGCACGGCTGAGCCTGCGCCCGTCTCCCTGCTCTTCCCAAGGAGAGCGCGTAACGCTGCTCCAGCCGAACGCGGAGAGCTCCAAACACGCCTGACCTTTACATTCAGGCTGAAGCTAAAAAATCTGCCACTAACTGAAAATCTAGGGTTGCTTTCATGTGTCTCAAGTGTTCAGGGAATCGATGTAGCTGAAGATGCGAACGCAGGGCTTCCTGCAGAACGGCGCTGCTTTTCAAGATCTCTCATTTCACGCTGTTACCACTCCATGCCCTGCTGTTTCTATGAAAAGAGCCTCTCTGAGGGAAAGTTTCACACAGACAGAAATCCAACTGACGTGGTTAAAAAAACCCCAACGTTCCCAACAACGTGGAGTTTAATTTCTAAAACGTGTGGTGTCCATCCACAGCCTGGCAATCAGCATCTTCTTGGCTGCTGCTGTTTAGAAAGCAGCCAGCCGCTCCCTCAGTTTTCTGTGCATGTCCTTTAGATCCAATCAGAGAACAGTTCGGGTTGAAGGGACCTTAAAGCCCCCCCAGTGTCCCCCCCTGCCCTGGGCAGGGACACCTCCCACCAGCCCAGGCTGCTCCAAGCCCCGTCCAACCTGGCCTTGAACCCCTCCAGGGATGGGGCAGCCACAGCTTCTCTGGGCAACCTGGGCCAGGGGCTCACCCCCCTCACAGCACAGAATTTCTTCCCAATATCCCATCTAAATCTCCCCTCTTTCAGTTTAAAACTGTTCCCCCTTGTCCCATCACTCCACTCCCCAATAAAGAGTCTCTCCCCAGCCTTTCCGTAGACCCCCTTTAGGGACTGGAAGGTGCCATGAGGTCTCCCTGGAGCCTTCTCTTCTCACATGTTGGTCCTCATCTATTTAAGCGCGTAGATGCTGAGGTCGGGAGCCAGGCGTCCTGCCCTGCCGTAGGTGTGCCGAGGAAGATTTTCCCTCCGTGACCAGCGATGCTCCAGTGCCTTTTGGCATGTTCATTTGTGCATCTCTTTTCTCTGTGTACGAGTTACCGTGCTCACATAACTTAGGCTTTCCGCACATACAGAGAAATAGATGTCCAGACACTTTTTTTCCTTATCACTAATGAAAAACGCCTGTAGAGCCCATGTACAGCAGCTGTCCGGCAGGTCCCTTCCCTGGAGGTTCCCGGTGTGACATGCCATTGACGGATTCCATTTACTGCAGTAACATTTATTTGGCACTTCAGATACTTTCCTTGAGCCACCTGGACGCCGTCATCCTCTGTCTGTAAAGCACCGTCAGATCCATTATTGATGGCTGAAATACAGAAAATATTTGACATTTCTCTAATACCTTTCATTCTTATTCTCTCCTAATTTCAAATATTTCCCATTCTGTGCCACTACCACCTAATTCAACATTTTAAGCATGTTGTTCCTCACAGTGTCTGCTTATATTTTTAAGCTTGTCTGGTTATTTTGTCAACCAGAGACATCATAAATGATGTAAGCAATTTCTCTCCTTACAAGCCAGTCCCAGCCCTGTGCCGCCCCGATAAGAGCAGCGAGACAGAAGCTGCTTCAGTGACGGCAGGACTCGTGTGACTGCCCTTCAGCTGCGCTGTCACCAGAGAAGAGAGCACGTGCCACGTCGGAAGTGAATCGAAACTGCACAGAACAGGGGAAAAAACCCAAATCTAAGCCTGGTCGTGGTCTGAGATACCTCTGAGATTTGGGAAGGGTGGTTTGTGGCAATTTAAGTCTTGAAGCTGTGGCTGTGACCACGGTACGGGCAGTGTGTGATGGAGCCTAGTTAGGATGTCAGTCTAGGTCTGGAAATCGTGGTACTTTCCTCTCTAAAAGCATCCTAGATGTGGAGCTGGGAGTTCCGGGAGCTGTGCGCAGTGCTGGGTGTAAGAGAGAGGGCTCTAATCTACGAGGCTTCAAGAAAATCAGAGATACTGAGTTAAAACCCCTTGGTCAGGGAGAGGGACCTGAACCTGTCCCACACTTCCCAGCGCATACTCCAGTTAAGTAGGAAAGTGGCCACAAGGAGCCACAAGCAGCAGCATCTCGGTTCTTACTTGAATTCAGAGAAGAGTGAGAGTCCTGCTGTTTTCCTGATGGGAAGGGAGGTGCCGGGTAGCGATGCTGGGTAGAAGACTCCTTGTCTTGTTACCTGGGCTTTTATTTGACTCCATGATGTTGGTATTCAGAGGTCAGCCTCCTGACCCTTTTCCATATAAACAATGATTAGGGACTAATTGATAATCTTGAGGCCTGGCAGCAGTTTTCCAAGGCAGATGGCCTCTGCTGGGAAACCTCTGCCTCTGATAGCTCCAAAACATGACATAAGTCTCATCTTTTCAAGAAAGCCTTTACCAGATGGGTCTAATTTAAAACATGGCCTTTCTCATTTCTTCCTAGAGGATAGCTAATTAACGGCAGAATGGATAGCTCTGCTCCTCTGAGGGCAGGCAGAAGTGGGTGTTTGATACTGAAACATTCATGGGTTTGGTTCCGATGCATCGGTGAGGAGAGATGATGAACTCATTAGAATAAGTAACAATAAGTGTATTGAGCTTCCCATTATTCTGTTTATTAGAGCTGGCCAAAAAGAGGCCCGTTCCTGAGAAATATGTTGAGGAAAATGTCTCTTTTATCTCATTTTTATTCTTGCTCTGCAATGACCGGCCCTAGGTCAATTTGCATTATTTCTCATCAGTCCTATTAGTAGACTGCTGCCAAAATCTGTGGTCGCAGCTGGGGAGCTCAGAGAGCAGCTCAGAAGAGGAGGCTGAAGTAAAGCTCTCCTCTTGCTTTCCGAGGGCTGCCTGCGTCAATCCGATTGCTTCTGGCAGGCGTCTCCCAGTCAATAGTCAGCTTTGTCAGTTGATTGTTTGAACTTTTGGCTTATTTAGCCGGGCTCCTCATGGTCCCTGGTTTGCTGCTTGGAGGAGGCATCAGCATTATTTATACGTTACTCTCTTTTCCTCCTGTGCGTGAAAATGGCTCCAAGAGATTCTTCTCCTTCAGGCAGGAAACCCTGGAAGCTCTGGATCTTTTCAATTAGACGCATTACAAACTGCGCTGATTGCCAGCCTTGTCTCTCTCCTCTCACATGAGCTATAAAATAGCTCTTCTCCTCCCCTCCCCGCTTGAACTGAAAATGGCCTATTTTTATACCCTTTTTACAAGCGTGTGCACAGGGTAGAAGTGCGGAGTTCTGGCTTATCTTGTGTTATGTAAATATTTCTGTGCTTCTAGAATAAAGTTCTTCTTTGCCTTTGATCCAGCTTTCTTGTAGCTAGTTTAACCTTCAGAAAGAGTCAGAAGAGATTCATGGAGATTGCCAATGGCGTTATTCCTCGGGAAAATTGGAGAGAGAAAAGAAAACTTAGAATTACTGATATAAACAGCTCATTTAGAAATGGATAGCGAAATAAAGGAAAGGTTGTCTTTCGGTGTATTTTTAAGCACATTTTTTTGCTTAAAATAGCTGGGACCAAATGTAAAAATAGCATTTGCCGTGTCTGCATAGTGCTGCGTGACAGGAGTGGTGCTTTGCCGGCAGCCTGGGAGGTGCGGTGGCCGTGGGCAGCGGCTCCAGGGCTGCGGTGGAGGGAGCGGGAGTGACTGGCTGCGGGGCTGGGTCTGCGGCTGTCCCCCGGCACACACCACCAAGCGCCGGGGCCCATCGCCACCGTCCCCTACCGTCTGCCAGCTGTAGGTGTCGAACAGTGTCAACGGAGACAAGGAACGGTCTGAGTCTGGTTAGAGATGATTTTCTCAACAAACGGATGCTCCTGGTGGATTACTTTTCTTAAAACGTTAATTACGCTTCTTTAGAACTGTGCTGAGAGGTGAAGCAGCTCAGGTGGGGAGCTCAGGGTCCAGAGACCCAGGAGAAGTTGCAGTCTCCCGGTGGGTTTTGCTCATTAACCTCCTAAGTGGAGGAGGCAGTTTGAAATGCTGCTCACGCATTTCGCCTACAAGCACTGAAATGGATCTTGAACGTCATGTACGCTAATGCCAGCGGTCATGGGGCAAAGTGGGGGCCCCATATAGGCCCCATATAGGGACATGGTTTAGTGGTGGACTGGGCAGTGCTAGGTTAACAGTTGGACTCGATGATCTTAAAGGTCTTTCCCAACCTAAACGATTCCATGGGAGCATATGCATGGGATGGAGAAGCTGTAGGTATGGCTGGAATTAGAGGAGCCCGGCTCTGGGGTTAAGGGGTGCAGGCAGTGTGGCCGAACTGCGCCCTTTTGAGTACCATCAGCCGTGAGGGTGAGGCGGGGGCTCGGGATGCCCATGGAGACACGAAGGGGTCGGTGTGGTTGGAGGGGACGAGTGTGCCCATTGCACTGTGGTGGGGAGCTGTGTGCCCACACGGCTCCGCTTGGTCCCCTGCTGCGCCCCAAGGACGCGACTGGGGACCGCTGCAAGGTCCCCTCGGTGCAGAAGCCTCCCTGTGCTTGTCCAGGCTGTGCTGTGGCTTAGGAAAGCGGCTGAGTCGCCATCCCTGGAGGTATTTCCAAGCCGTGTCGATGTGGGGATGAGGGAGGTGGGTTAGTGGTACCCTGGCAGTGCTGGGTTAACGGTTGGACTCGATGATCTTAAAGGTCTCTTCCAACCACAACAATTCTGTGATCCTCTGGGCTCGTTCTCTGCCTGCTGCACAGGGTTCCCGACAGTGCCGGAGTGACTCCGACACTTCTCCAGCCCGGCAGTGCGGGCCTGTCTTCCAGCGGCTGTGTGGGACACGGGAGGGACTTCGCCCCGTCCTGCTTAATGAAATACTGCCGGTGGTGTCAAGTACTGCTGTCTTAAAAGCCAAACCTGAAACCAGGTAACCAAAGATCTTTAGCGATGATGGTCAACCTTGGGAATATGAATTAGTGGAAGATACTCTAAAATTGTGCTTGGGTGGGTAGGCGAAGATTAATATTCATTGTAAATGAAAGAGAAGCGAGACACTGCATAGTTCAAAAATGAGAAAGCTTTCTAGAGAAAATTAAGAAGATTTTACTGGAATTATTTTTATCCTTCCATACCTTTGTGGCTGGAGTTTTAGCTGATTGCTTTGGGCTGTGCTGGCGGCGAGGGTGAACAGTCTCTCCAAAAGAAAATTTGAGAACAACTTCAAACGCCCACAAGAAGAGGTTGACTCTAGTCTTCACCTATTTCATAGAGATTATAATTAGGACCTACTACTAACGGGAGGAAAAGAAGCAAGCAGTCTGTAGTCAAAAAATGTTTAATTAGCGGTTAAAAATGATTATACAGAAGATATAACAGTAGAGACTTTGTTATTTGGCGCTATTTTGGGCAGAATGATAGCAGAAGGCCTGGCTGAACTCATGCCCAGGACTATCAGCCCGATTTCCTGTCTGGGGAAGATGGATACGTGGGATTTCTGTAGGTCTTGTGTATGTGTTCACAGGGGTGTTTGTCGGGTCAGCTGCTAGTACCTCTTTGAAAAAAGAGGGCATGTCTTTTAATAAATAAAGAGGTGACGACGTTGACAAAGTCATGGGTGTGAAGGCAAGAAGGAATCACTGCGAACCACCACTTTGAGTGTCCCCCGATGCCTTTTGGTAACTCCTCTGGAACCCACGGTCAGAAGTAGCGCTTGGCTGAGCTTAGTTCTGCCTCCTCCCCTCCTGGTTCAGGAGGGGGGATCCATCAAAGTCTGCTGAAACCAGGGTAAGGGTTTCGCTACCCTTGGATCAGGCCCTCAGCGCTGGGTACTCTGGTTGCTTGAAAATAGGTAATTAATGGCGCTTTATTTTTCATGTTTCCAAGGCAACACAACCCCCCCGACAGTGTTTTCCAGTACACGAGCAGAAGCTTTTGGCTGCGGCAGAAGAGTTCCCCTCTGTCTCATATGAAGCTGCTGTAAAGGTACCAAATCCGTATTTTCTGTCGTTATAGTCGATTTACATCCTATATCCAAAAAGTAATGACGATCAGATGCAGCTGATGAAATGCTGTGTTCTCACTGCCGACGCACTCATTCAGTCAGCTGAGAGCTCTGCTGTTCACATTGATAATTAGTGTTGTGACAAGTGTAACTTTAAACGCCTCACTTTGGTGGCAATGTTAGGAAGTGTGACAAAAATTAAATTATTTGTCTGCTTTAACCGTGGCCCTCCTTGGATTGCTAATGAGAGAAATTCTTGTTAAACACACGTCCTTTTTGATAGACTCCTTTCACAGGTCCTCAGTTGGGAAAATGATTTATTATTTGTATTATAAAGGGCATGAAAGAGAGGGCTTTCCCTTATTTTCTCTGCCTCGTTTCTTTTTATGCCTTTAGCTGATGTAACAGGTCATTGCTTGTGTTCCAGCATAAAATGGAAAGATGCCCTAAAATGAAATCACGGGGGTGAGCAATCCGATGAACGCCTTTCCTGCCTGTCGATATTCCTTTGAAATTAATGGGCGCAGGGAGCTCATTTAGGTGCTGGAACCTCAGGGGAGCGTTTGCAGCACCTTCCCTGGAGGTGACAAAGAAAAATCAATCTGCATTTCTATTTGGGGCTGCAGAGCGAGGAGTTCAGAGGGCCTAAAATAAGTCCCTACGTGGGCTTTGAAGTCCCCACCTCGTGCTGCACCAGGGCCCCCCTGCGTCCCGGGGCGGGAGGATGCTGCGTTAAGGGCTCGGGGAGAGCTTTCATTCAAAGGAAGCATTTTAATGTTTGCATTTTTATTAACGGCCAGTTGTTTTGGTGGCTGGTTTTAGGTCCCACCCTTGACCGAGGGCATTGCAAACCCTCCCCTGGTGCTGCTGGAGGATTCCAGCCCTGCACCCTCAGCAGTGGAGGGGGGGAAGCGACTCCGTGTCCCTTCTCCTCTGGCAGCTGGGTCATTCTGCATCCCGGGGGGGCGGGATTTGGGAGGCTGGAGAAGCTGAGCCTGCAGCAAGGGGCTGGACTCTCTCAAAAGGGGCACTTTCCTGATGGACAATTCTGGGATGTCCCCTTGTTCTAGGAGTTTCTTTGAGTTTAAATTATCATGGGCTGAATTAAGGAAGGAACACCTTGAAGTTGCATCCTGTCTATTGGCTCCTAACCGGGATGCTTTTGATTCTTCCTTTCTCAGCACTTCCCAGTGCCTTGATGCTCCCCCACCCAAAGGGAATTAACGGCCGAGATGGAATGAAGAGCACAGCCCAGACGGCAGGCATGGTCCACACCTCACGGGACTAATTATGCTCTTAAAGGGTAAGAAAATAATCTTAGGTACATTGGGAAGAAAGTGTCTTAGTAATGCTACACAGAGCTACTGACTGTCTCCTATATTTGTGCATTTAATAAAAAAAAAAAAAAAAAAAAGAGACTTTAAAAGATACTTCTCAGCCTCAAAAAGATCAGCAAGGAGCTCAAGAAAAGAAATTTAATACCAAATGAGTTTATCAAGTTTTCTTGACCCTCAGAGATGGGAAAAAACCAAAGGAAAGATGCACATGAAGGTCTTGTGAAATTCTAATACTGAAACACTCTCATGCACAAGCTCAAAAGTCTCAAAACAGAGAGAGTTCAAACCCAACGCAAATGAAGAGCATGGTGTGAATTACAATAAGAGCCATCGCGGACCCTGCAGCGTGGCGGTTAAAGCTGATGAAGAGGACGCATGACAGGGAAGGCGAGTGTCTCTTTATAGAAATAACGCACTGTTGGGGAGGGGAACTTTTTGATGCCCCTGTCGAGAGGCAGGACAGGAGCCAGAGCACTGGCAATGCTGTCAGTAAAATGTGAACGTAGCTTCAAATTGGTGGCGGGCTGGGGTTATTGCAGACCCCCAACTGTCTGTGTTTGGGGGGGGTGTACCTATGCACAGACACCCACCGTACTCCGAGGGTCTCTCCTGGAGATAGACAGGGGATGCACCAGCCCTTGGGAGAGATGCCAAGGGAGCCTCTGCCTCCATCTCCTTGTCCTGCAGCCAGCGCTTTGATGGCCCGACCGGTCCCACTGCCACTAACGAGGTGTCCGCATCCTGAGCTGACCTTGGGAAAGGCTTCCAAGCCGAAGGTGAGCCATGAATAACTCCCGTATGCGCCGGACGCAGCAGCCTCCGCTTGCTGAGGCTGCTGAAATAGCTGTCCAGCTTGGAAAAAACCAAGTATCTGTCCTTTTTTCTAGGCTGTCCATCCCGCTTCCTGGTGAGCCCCGAGCTGTACGCAGGCTGGGAAGGCACCTAAGAACTGGGAAGAAAAGTCTTTGCAGAAAAGCTCTTTCCCAAGAGGGTAAGTCTGGTGGTTAAAGGGGTGTCCCACCTCCCACCCGTCATGGTGCAGCCTGCACAGTGTCCGCACCGCTTTTAAAGAAAAGTAGTGCCTCTTTTTATCAAGCAGGCTTAATAAAACAGCAACAACGTACATTCAGTTATATCTCTGCTAAGCATATCCTTTTTTATTGCTTTTCAGGAGTTCAGAGCATTAGCATAAAACAATCGAGGAGGTTGTTTCTCCTAAGAGAGCGGGTGCCTGTTTACAAACTCATTTTATTTTCACAATATTCCATTGTTATTTCTTTCAGACAGAAAGCTGTCAGATTAATGCACTCCCTCATGCAGGACAGCTCGCTTTATTGCCTGTTATTAAGACATAACATATAACCTGACAGGCGCTGCCCACGTCCGCATTCCGCCACTGAAAGGCAAATTAAGTAGAAAAACGGAGATCTCCAATATTTCTTAGGGCTAAAGTGATATTAGTTTTTACTCATTTTGTATTCATAGAGGATCCTGCGTGTTCGCCATGTATACCACAAAGTGTCCAAACAAAAAGGCTTTTTAAAAAATCCGTGTATTAGCTACCTCTGGGAAATTCAGACTGTGCAAGTCCAGGAGTTACCAGCTCCCCTCGTGTAACGGGTGACACGTTACTCGGGCGACACAAGAGACCCTTCAGAAAACAAACTTTTGGGGAAGAGTGGTGCCGGGTGAGAAACTTTAAAGCCTTTAACCCTAAAATAACCCAACAAATGGTCCTCACCCCGCCAGACTTCCAAATCCCAGACCCCAGCACTCCCATCACCCCCAGTACTGGCTCTGCCAAAGGCCATCCCAGCTTCCAGAGGAGGCACACGCCATTGCAAACATGGGGTTTTTTTAAGCTGTATCAAATTCCTTTCTCTTTGGTGCGCATCCAGGTGGTGGCAGGAGTGGTTTGTCGCCTTCCTCCTCTTCACCACCACCCTCTGGATCCGGGCCCAAACCACCCCAGCGAGCGGCGGGGCCCCCCCCAGCCCGGGAGCACACAGCTATGGCTTTGGAAAGGGTCGTGAACAGACTATGCTCTACAACAGTGTTTTCCTAAAAACGACGACTCGAGCCTACTGCTCTGTCTCACTGGATTTCAATTAATGGCAATTTTAAGGGGTAAAGTGCTGGCTGGTTTTGGTGCAAGGACAAGTTGAAATGGCAGGAACGCCTTCCCCAGCACCCGCAGTTCCAGTCAGACAAGCAACGTTGTTCCCATTTTTTATTATCATCAAATTTTTTTTCTCTTTCTTTTTTCATTTCCCCCCCCAGGACTGAATTGCGGAACTTGGTCAGTGTCAGAAGCTGCTCCGGAAAAGCCTGCAGGAGCTGGGCTGGCGCAGGGACCCGTCCCGTTATCCCTCCCTGGCTCTTCACCTTTTCCTCCTATACTTTCCCAGTAACAAGTTATTTTTTTTTCCAGCTCTTCCTGGATAATTAAGTCAGTTTTATTACTGAAATAAACGCTGACTGTATTAACACAACATGAGGAACAAAGAGAAGTCAATTTAAAGAAGACGAATCTGAACGCTGGGGGAAATAGAGAGCAAGGCAGGTGTCCCCCTGCAACCATCTGAAAGGGAAAACTCAGTTTACTCCAGAAAAATTCCTTCAGTTTTGCCTCTTGTGCCTGCACTTGTAAACATGTCGGCATTACTGGTAGCCCGGACTGCAGCCTCTGGATTAGCTCCGTGTTAACGCAGGTAGAAGCCATGCTTTAAAAGCTTAAAATACACACTTCTGTTTTGCCCACGCTCCCAGGGAGGAGGTTTTATTGCTTCAAAGTCTCTGGCTTTATGGGAAGCCGCGGTGTGTACGGAATAGGCAATTTGCAGGGCGAACAAGCCATGCAATTTAATGCTAAATAGTGATATAGTAAACAAATTATTATAAAGAACTAACTCTTCTTCAATATAACTACCTTTTTTTTTTTTCGTTCCAGAGGCGAGGAAAGAGGCTAATTGCACAGAAGGGAAACCAAGCCAGGGAAAGGGAAGGGGCTTTGTGTCTGTGGTGCCATAAACCTGTGCGACGGCAGCACCAGAGCTGGGAAGCTGGAGCAGCACCTTGGGTCCCTGCCCTGGGGGTCCCTGCGAGACCGGGACCTATTCACCTCCTTCCTTCACTTCCTCCTGCCCCGATTTCTGTAGATTTCTGGGTATCTCTGTTAGGATTTCGGTCTCCGGGCAGGGAAACCACTCCTCTCCAGGAGAAACACTACGGAGAACGCAGGTGAGGATTTTTAGATGCAGTAAATCCCTGTGTGTGCCAAAATATAATACAGACACGCAATACTACTTTGAAATATTCCAGTATCCCTCAATGTAATAAATATTTTATTAGAGTAATAGAAAAGAATGCATACAGATAACCATAGGATACACACACAACTGGAAGTTTAAGGATAAATTTCAAACTTTTCAATATGAAACAAGGTACTCGGCACATATCTCATGGAGATATATAACTAGAAATTAAATAATACAATGTAATTGTGTGAAAATGGCAATACAGGAACATGGACTAGAACTCTGTGAAACGAGAATAGAAAGATTCACCCTTTGTTGCATGAAACGTAACTATATACTTACTAGTAACACCTCGTTTTTCATCTCCCACCCACCCCCCCACTTGCAAGTGTCTGAAAACACCACTGGTTAGCCACATTGAAAAGCAACTAGCCATTTATAACTATGTATGTACAGTATATACAGATCTTGCTTACTTCAACAGCGCATACTTTCATCTGGATGTGATACTAATAAGGTAATTTGCTATTTGAATGCGTATCAAGGTATTTTTTCTATAGTGCTACCATAATTTAATTAATCCGGGTTCTCTCCCTTTATATTTCTGTGTGTTGTAATAATACTGTAAGATTAAAAAAAAAAAAAACATTTAAAAAGGATATGCTTTATGTCACGTNCCATCCCGTTATCCCTCCCTGGCTCTTCACCTTTTCCTCCTATACTTTCCCAGTAACAAGTTATTTTTTTTTCCAGCTCTTCCTGGATAATTAAGTCAGTTTTATTACTGAAATAAACGCTGACTGTATTAACACAACATGAGGAACAAAGAGAAGTCAATTTAAAGAAGACGAATCTGAACGCTGGGGGAAATAGAGAGCAAGGCAGGTGTCCCCCTGCAACCATCTGAAAGGGAAAACTCAGTTTACTCCAGAAAAATTCCTTCAGTTTTGCCTCTTGTGCCTGCACTTGTAAACATGTCGGCATTACTGGTAGCCCGGACTGCAGCCTCTGGATTAGCTCCGTGTTAACGCAGGTAGAAGCCATGCTTTAAAAGCTTAAAATACACACTTCTGTTTTGCCCACGCTCCCAGGGAGGAGGTTTTATTGCTTCAAAGTCTCTGGCTTTATGGGAAGCCGCGGTGTGTACGGAATAGGCAATTTGCAGGGCGAACAAGCCATGCAATTTAATGCTAAATAGTGATATAGTAAACAAATTATTATAAAGAACTAACTCTTCTTCAATATAACTACCTTTTTTTTTTTTCGTTCCAGAGGCGAGGAAAGAGGCTAATTGCACAGAAGGGAAACCAAGCCAGGGAAAGGGAAGGGGCTTTGTGTCTGTGGTGCCATAAACCTGTGCGACGGCAGCACCAGAGCTGGGAAGCTGGAGCAGCACCTTGGGTCCCTGCCCTGGGGGTCCCTGCGAGACCGGGACCTATTCACCTCCTTCCTTCACTTCCTCCTGCCCCGATTTCTGTAGATTTCTGGGTATCTCTGTTAGGATTTCGGTCTCCGGGCAGGGAAACCACTCCTCTCCAGGAGAAACACTATGGAGAACGCAGGTGAGGATTTTTAGATGCAGTAAATCCCTGTGTGTGCCAAAATATAATACAGACACGCAATACTACTTTGAAATATTCCAGTATCCCTCAATGTAATAAATATTTTATTAGAGTAATAGAAAAGAATGCATACAGATAACCATAGGATACACACACAACTGGAAGTTTAAGGATAAATTTCAAACTTTTCAATATGAAACAAGGTACTCGGCACATATCTCATGGAGATATATAACTAGAAATTAAATAATACAATGTAATTGTGTGAAAATGGCAATACAGGAACATGGACTAGAACTCTGTGAAACGAGAATAGAAAGATTCACCCTTTGTTGCATGAAACGTAACTATATACTTACTAGTAACACCTCGTTTTTCATCTCCCACCCACCCCCCCACTTGCAAGTGTCTGAAAACACCACTGGTTAGCCACATTGAAAAGCAACTAGCCATTTATAACTATGTATGTACAGTATATACAGATCTTGCTTACTTCAACAGCGCATACTTTCATCTGGATGTGATACTAATAAGGTAATTTGCTATTTGAATGCGTATCAAGGTATTTTTTCTATAGTGCTACCATAATTTAATTAATCCGGGTTCTCTCCCTTTATATTTCTGTGTGTTGTAATAATACTGTAAGATTAAAAAAAAAAAAAAACCATTTAAAAAGGATATGATTTATGTCACGTGAACACTTGCTCTACCGCGTGTGTGGGCAGCTCTCAAAGGTGGCCAAGAGGCTGATCTGAGTAAAGCCACATGTACCAGGTTTAATGTATCGTTACTCTATTGCTACGAAAGCAAGCGCAGACTTCCTGTGGTCGCAAGCCTGAAGTGCCTTTGTGTAATTTCTTTATTATAACCTAGAGTATTGCCATAAACTTAACAGAATGATATGACAGTACCGGGGCGCGTTGGGGTGCCAGAGCAGGTGACAGTTTTGACTCGGTTAAAGAGCAGCAGGAAGGAGAATTACGAATGTAACAGTGACTGAAGGATGAGTTGCAGCGCAGCAGCCGAAAGAGCAAGCTAAGCTGGGGCTGCGCGTCTGGAAGCACCACGTCACGAGGCGGGGAGGTGGTAAGTCCCCTTTTGTGAGGACATGGTGCAACTGCTTCTCCGTAGTGCTTCCAACGGGACACTTCTGTTAGTGGAACACACTGACCGGAGTTCAGAGAAGGGCAATAAAAATGACCCTGAAGGTGGGAGAACGCGGTTATGAATCAAGAACCTGGTTAAGAAATGTAAGGTGGGGCTATAAGGAAATTAACTTGTAAATCTACTGCTGTCGAGGAAGGGCAGGTGTTTGAAAAGGTACATAAACGTACGCTGCGATAAAACAGAGCGCCGCCTTTGAAACATGGCTGGGAAATGGTTTCTTAAGAGTGGAAGCCCAGCCTCTTGGACACCCCAACGCGGACGGTGCAAAACCACCGTCCATACTGCGACTCCTCTACCTTCCAGCTTTGATTTCTTGTTAGATTTAGAATAACTCTCTAAAGGGCAGTGAGAAAACCGATCCAAACCCACCAGTTCATGACACCGTCTTACGAACGGCCGCTTGGTCGATGTGTTACCATCCCTCTGAAAGGCCATGTCTCCGATTGCACCTTTCACATGTCGCGTGTTATCGTAACAACGCAGAACATTCCCCAAAGAATTCAGGGTCTCTGCGAAAATGGAGTTTCTCACTGAGATAAGCTCTTCCTGGGAACTCTCATCCCGGTGCCGTTGCTCTCCCTCTCTCTTACGTTGTATCTGACTTATGTAATATGTAAACTCCTTTGGTTCAAGTATTAAGGCATTTTAGTTTCCTTTTTAAAGGATTTGCTAAACTTTGTATGATATTTTTACTTCAACCTACAGTGAAATATAAAGAATTTAAAAACACGTCAGGATAGAAGAAAAACATGCATTAACCACTGCAGTTTTTTTTTTTAAAAAAAAAGCACTTTTCTGTAGTAACCGTTCCTTTTTTCTTTGCCAGCAAATGAAAATGTATCATCACAACACTGAATGAAGAGTCAAGGACAGTATTGTTGGCAAGAAGCTGGATACGCTGAAGATACTGCAGACTGAAGGACCAGAACCTCTGGCATCCATACCTGTGACAAATGGAAAAGGTCAGGATTAAACAAAAGCATGAGTCAAATTTTTACTCTTCTTCAATGCTAAGCAAAAATTAATGTAAATTTTTATTTCTGACAAGCAAATAAAATTCACAAAGTACACTAAATATTTTAAAACTACAGAAATGTACTGCAAAATGCTGACACTGTACGAATGGTTGTCACATTCAAGGTAATAATAAAAAAAAAAAAGGAGAAAAGTAAAAAAATCTAACGTTATTAATACCAATTTACATGGTAATTTACCAGTTCAACAGAATGAAGTTTGTCATGTGTTAAGGGCATGAAGACTGTTAATTGCTTTTCTTTTGATTACATTATTACCATATAACATACAAGCAATCATTCTTTTCCTCCCCGTCAGTAAGGACTCAACTCCTGCGAAGACAAGCTGTGACAGCTCCTGGGTGTCAGCTGCAAATTCAATAATGATTCCTAAGGCAGGGACGGGTCTCTTGATGCCGTGGCTGCTGTAAAGGAGGTTCCGATAGTGCCTGGGGACCCCACATAAACACATGACAAAATAACAGCAATTCAGCTTCAACCTACTGGCTAGTCTGGGAATCAGGATCTGATCGCTGCTGGTGCCGTCTCCGCCATCAGTTGTTGCTTTTACTTCTATAATGTAATCCTCGTTAAACTGGAGCAGCAGTTCAGCGCTTGGCTTGTCTGTGTTCAGCACGTTGGCCTCGCTCTGGCTGCTGGTCCTGTACAAAACCTGCCGCACAAGCAAACGGGTGAGACGCGTCACCCCTTCCCCTAGGACCTGCCCTGCAATTTTTGTGCGTGTTCCCTGGAAACGAGGTTTCAGTCTTTAAAAGATTGTCATGAGAGAAAAGATCTGATTTTTTTTTTTGGTTGATATTATTATAGGGCAGAATTACATTTAAAAAAAGAAAGTAACATCAATCAATCTCTTTTATTCCAGCTTTAACCTAAAATGGCACAATGCACAACGCTAACAAGTGAGTAATACGTTCTATTGAGTATGTCAATAATGTATTGTTCTATGAATTACCCCGTCATTTGGAATCTGTCATTATCTAGATCAACTGCCAATGCCAGGACGTAGTTCGGGAAGGAGAGAACTAATCAAAGTTACAGACTATGCTGGAAGATGCTCTGCAAGTGCGGAGTGATCGCAGTGTCACGACACGTAACCGCGCTCGCTGGGGCCCTGTGTTCTAGGGAATGGGAGGGAGAGCTGGAGGTCACAGCTCTGCCCAGTATCGTGGGGCAAGAGGAGGGATTTAGGAGCACCATCAGCCTGTCTCCTGCCCTGAAGGCTGGGTGAGCCCAAGAGGTCCCAGCTGCCAGGGGCTGGTCTAGGAACATCCTGGCAGAGTTTTAAGATATACATGGATCCGGTGCATTCACCGGGCAGAGTTTCACCAGCTGACAAGCAGGTAGGCTTGGGAGTTTCCCAGTGCAAAAAGCAGCAATCCCAACTCCTCCAAACCAACAGCAATAATGATGAAATGGAAAAAAAACCCACAAGGCCACTGGAATTACAGACACGCTCCCTAACGCCATGCCTTGTTACGGGAAGCTCTTGGAGGGACGCAGGCGCACGGCTCACATCCCCAGCGACCGCGCTACGGCTGCTCTGGCATTTGCAGGGTCATTTGTTGGCTCTTCCCTTCCTGGCAAACCAACTTCTGTTAACTGTACTGCCACTGCCTTCTGGGATAAAAACAACCCTCTGAAGTGCTTTACTTGAGTAAAATCAACCAGCTTTATCAAAATTCAGCTTATCCTTGTGCACTCAGCAATGTTTGTTATCCACAGGGGAACCTGAAACTGTTGTGGGAGAAAAAGTCTGGAGCTCTTCGTGGTGTGTTTTTAGGTCAGCTACTGGCTATGAAACCAGGTGGCTTATCTAAGCTGTAAACATGTACTTCTTGCCAGTACAGCTCAGAACTCTGCACCGTCAGACCTTCAGCATAAATCTTTCATGCCGGAATACATCGTGGGATCCAGCTGCACGCTGCTCATCAAGAACATCCTCAGCTATTCTCTTAAACATACGCAAGATATATGACATTTAAATACATGGCCATTTGTGTGCTGATCAGATGTAGAGCAGCTGTAGCAATGTAATTTCTATCAAGACAATGAGCATGTCCCACAGTAGGCAAGAAGAAACAGGTTTAAGAATATCCGTTTGATGTATGTGGTGCTAATACATGTACCTGGCCAGCAGTGGAAACTATACCACCAGCTAAATCTTGGATTATCTGCTTTCTTTCCAAATGTTAGACATTGGGATAAGTGTTATACGTTTATAATGAGAAGTGTTATGTATGTTATAACATCCAAGTGTTACACATTTGGACAAGTGGGATTCCAAGAGCTGGCAGCAATGCCTGCAGCTCCCGGCTCTGTCTGCAGGAGGAGGAGAAGGCTTTTAGCGACCATTAATGGTAAGAGCACCACAGTTTATGAGACAGGGTTAGAACATGATTTAAATCTATAAAAAAGAGACGCTACTGAAATGGTTTAGATGTTTTGTGCATCCTCTGAACTCACTGCCTTGTGAATTGAGAAGAAAAGGCACACACTGGATTGTTTTCAGATGTGCTATTGCTGTTTCCACTTGCCTTATACCCGGTCACCTCGGACTCGTTCTCCATCGCTCTGACTTCCTCCCAGCTGAGGATTACTCTGGAGTCGGTGACATTCCACATAACGTTTCCTGGCGGTTGACTGGGTGCTTCAAATACATAATAAAAGCATGACTTTAATGTAATTGGCATTAGTGATTTATGCTACAGTAGGAAATAATAGTTCAGGTAATTGGCTGTCATTATGTGTTGGCTGCAAAAGCAACTCCCGTGCAGCCTGTTGGCTTGTACACTTTATGGTTCAGAGACTAAATTGGAAAAACAGAAGGAAGGAAAAATAGAATGGCACATAAATGTTATTTCTGGAGTTGCATTATCTGTTGATGGTCCTTCATTAAATACAGCCAAACAAAAGCCTGTGTCTTGGGACATGGGTGATCAATTAAAGCAAACTCTAATGAAACCAGTGATGGTAACAGACAATTTCTAGTTTTAGTATATTGCCAAGAATAAGCAAATACTTCACAATAGAATATTTATTGGACAAATTTAGCCTTAGTGAATATTCAAATCTACACACTATGCTGATTTACTTTTACATGTTTGTAATGTAAAAATCTCTGACAGGTTTTTCTCGTTCTTTTAACTCGAGGTGTGATTTTGAACCGCAGTCTGTACCAGTTCTATCTGCAGCTGCAACAATAGTGGGATTCGGCCAAGGAAATCTACTGGGGGTTTTTGTTCATTAACAATCTGAGGCTGTTATTTTTAAAAGGAGCAGTATACTTTTGGCTGTACACTTTAATATATCTTGAAACTGCCAAGCTTTCAGGGAAGGCGAAGGTAAGTACAAACCTCTTAAGATATGCCTCAAGTTGGCTTCCCAGAAAATGGGTCACGCAGTGACACAATCAACGATTAAAATCTTTTCTAAATGTGTTAAGGAAAACAATTTACTGTTGCTGTCACCTAGTGGAGGCAACTGCTGCTTAGGTGGACTGCGCTACGCTTTGATGCTGAAGGTTCCAGTATTAAACACTGACAGTGGTTTTAAACACTCCCAGGCATGTGCTTACAGGATTTATTTTTTAATTTTTTTTTCCCCTCTTGTATTTTAAACTCTTTCACACAGGTAGCTCCCTGCCTTCTTTCCACGAGCAGTCAGATCAAAACCCACCTGAATGATACTTAACACAAACTAGACACAAAAATGTAAAAACAAGACATAAAAGAATTGTGCGTAAGTCAAATAACCACTCACAGATAAGATTTTGCAGTATTTGCCTTGTTCTGTATACTACATAGGTTTCTAAGTGATGCACTAATAGCCACTTTTTGTAAATGTAAGAAGAGATTGTTTTACTCCCAAGAATTAAATATTACAGCATATATACGAATACTTTTAATGCTAAGATATTAAAGCAGAATTTCAAAAGAAATGAGTCATTCTTTTAAATCCACAACAAAATATTAATATGGCATCGGAAAAAATGAAGGGTAATTATATATAAAACACAGTAAGCCTCGATCTACCACTTGACTTATGGAAGTGATTCAGAAGGCTCCTCAGATACCAAAACCTCCAGTAATCTTCCCTGTTGAGAACTGCAGAACGTAATTTATAGTAGGTCAGATCCTGAACCACCACGTCACGTAAGTCGGCGTCCAGCGCTCAGCGTGCAAATCAGCTACATGGATTTCCCTGAGACTCCTCAGATGCTTCAAGTTGGCCAGGCACACTAGTGTTTCTCTGAATTAGAACATTTTGTTGTATTTTAAGACCTTCTAAATATGAAATAATTGTTACATCCTGCCTTATAAACTTAGGCAAGTCTTCCCCAGTTACTTGCCATTTTATACAGCAATATTTTAGAACACAAAACTACACGTTACTCTGGGCTAGGAACATGAATGCTTATTTCAAATATAAAAGGAGAGATACTTTTAGGGTCAAAAACAAACACTGAATTTTCAATCTTGAAATGTGCTGCCAACTGAACTCAGGTATTTGTGTTCCCTGATACGGTTAATAGTTACTAAGAAGTATCTTGTAGGTCACGTGGTGAATGTAAATGCAACGTGCATGGACATCCTTTGCAGTGAAAAACACGTCGATCACAAATAGTCAAGTTAAGGTAGAAATTGAGATTGATCAAAATTCACACATTTGAATGAAAAAAAAGGACTGAAAAATCGCTGACCAGGCTGGCCCAACCTCTAGTGAGCAGCCAGTAGCTACAAAGCTGATTAATTAGAAAGAATTTGGCCTCCCACGTTAGGTACAGGCTACAGACAGTGAGTTACTGCAGATCAGCCAGTTCACAGTAACCATGCATATAATATATTTAAACTCTAGCAAATATGCTAATCGGAGTTGGTTTAGGCCTCACTGACAGAGAGGGACACTTGTTTCTGCATGTAAGAGTTTCTGATAAACTAGCTTATTTCGTAATATTGATGATGTGACTACTTTCGGTAGAAGGATGTTAAATGACTATTCCGGGGAATTTGACCTTTCAGACAGATTTAATTGTACATTCTCGTGAGTCTGACAGAAATACTTCAAGACTGATGACCCCGATTCTGAGTTGTATTACAATGCAAGAGCATACTAAAAATATTTCCATTTGTAGAAAAATTAGTGCAGCCTTTGACAATCTGTTCTCCAGCTTAATTTCCCCTTTTAATAGTAAAGTGGCCTCTTGAGTAATTTGTTCAAGGGGAAACAATGGACGTGAAGGATTGTTTTGCATGACTTGTATGAGGATCATTGCATTTCAAAAGCCATGCCCTAGAGAACTTATAAATATGTTATAAAACCATGCGAAATTCAACAAGTTGCTGTGTTTTTCCTTCCAAGTAACAGAAATCTTTCTTTTAACGTTCTTCCAGTCACTAGAAGAATAATAAAGGTTTGATACAGAAATTATAGATCTAACTGCAGCTCCGCTGGTGTAGCTGAGTTTTACTTACTCATCCCGCTAAAGTGGCAGAGGGTAGAAAATGGAAGATCTATACTCAATTTAATTGTGTAACTCCTCCAGTCTGCATGAAAATTTAAGTCATTTATGCGTATTGTGATTCCAAGTAATGTGCCTATTTCTCATTTCCCCGCAAGTGCTAATACACCATTACGTCTCGCCCCACTTTAAATTCCAGGTACTTACGTGTCTTTTTGGTGGTAGCGTTTACTGTGGCACTAAAGGGACCTGCTCCAGCGCTGTTGTAAGCACGGACAGCTGTGTAGTACGCCAAGTTGCTCTTCAAACCTGTTATTCTTATTGATGTCTCATTCCCTGCAGCTTTGACTCTGTTTGAAGATTCTTCTTTTCCCCCGTTGTTCCAGTACCTAACCTAGGAGACAGGAAACAAAACCATTTAAAATCTTGCATGGAATGGACTTTTCACGCATGGCATTGCATTTGAGTCTTTTAAGTGCGTCTTTTTTCTCAGCTGAAAAAGGCAGAAATACATTAAAGTTTCAAAAGTATGTTTACTATGTAAAAAAAAAAAAGGTCTTATCCTTCTGCCTTTCATATTTGCTCCTGTTTTCAGTGTGACTGTAGGAAAAAAGGAACTGAAATATTAGATATCGCTTGAATTAAAAAATGACATGACAAAAATCATTACTTCATCTGAAAAGAAAAGAAGTTAAACTCAGAAAACCGTATCTTACAAAATGGCTTCTTTGGAAGTAAATGTAATTCTGAAAAATATGTCCGTTTGAAAATACTGTTAGACAGACACATGACTATCAGCACAGGCGGCGAAACACAATTTCATTGCGTTCTTCATTTTCAAAGGGACTTAGAAGAAAATATCTTTCTTTTTGGTGCAGGTGGGGCAGAAAGCAGGCAATCTTTTGTAAATTAGGTATTTCTAGAGCCTAACACGACAGCTGTTTGCTTTGATTTTCAAATCTTTTTATGAAAAAAATCAGTTCAATAGAATCGTGATTTCTGAATAGCTGGAAAATTTCTGGGGAGAAGGACTGGGCGGAGAGATCACTTGTGTCTTGAAGTCGTGAGTCCTGCAGCCCATCAGCAGAGGGTCTTGCAGAGCATCCTCCCCACAGCCCGGCCTCTGTTCACACAACACTTGCCATGGGCCCAGACCCAGCGCCAAAAGCCACAGCTGTCGACTGTCCCTGGAAAGGAACAGTGACGACAACACTCCCCAGGACCGTTCTAGGGTCCTGCGGAAGTAAAGCACGCGTTGGGTGACATGCTCAGCTGTGCTTTGTCCATCGGCCGGCACGACCTGCTGGGTCACGGCCCTTTACAGTACCAGGACACTGGAGTGTATTGTAAATGCATTTACCTCGTAACCCAGTAACCTTCCACTACTCATCTTCCAGGGAATGGCTGTCCAGGAGACTTCGATGACTGAGGATGACAGACTCGTCGCCGACACCCCGGAGGGTGCTATGCTTGGCTCTGCGTTTGGAAATCAATAAATGAGAGAGCAGTGGCATTGGTGACTGTAGAAATAAACACGTCTGTAATCAAAGTGATCTCATTTCTATTAACTGTGGCTACGTTCTCTGATGAAACATCTCATGTTTGTTATCTGGAGGTAACTCACGCAAATCTGGAGATAATCACATACCTTCTTCAGCTGAAAAAACCGTGGTTACTGAACTAAACGGCCCCTCTCCTTTATTGTTGTAGACACCAACTTTGACTTCATATGGGGAAAAGGGCAAGATGCTTTCATTCCTGAAGACATATCTTGGTGTGTCAGGAGAGGTGACCACAGTCTGTATCCACGTTGTGGTGCCAGAGGGGCGGAAAGCAACAACATAGCCAAATCCTTCTCCGTTTTGTAATTCTTCAGGGATGGGCTGTGGGAAAAGCAACAACGGACTAACATATCTGACTGTAACCAGAGTCTAGTACTGATTTGGGGATCATTCTATCAGCAAATTAACTCTGGTACAACAGAGCAAAACGTGTTCCTTTGAACCTACTCTAAGGTTTGCACTTGAGGAAGAGAAAAACTTTCAGGCATGTTCTTTGTTTTCCACCAAGTTTTAAGACACTCTTCAGTAGATACATGGTTGTTTTCAATTTTACAATACATAGTTCATAAAAAATTAAAAACTGCTTTGTCAACTGTTACAGAATCCAATACTACCTTTGTGCAGCTGCCTACACCATCCTCTGATGTGATTATGATCTGGTAACTGCACAGAGTAGTCAGTGTTAACTAACAGTATGTTAATAGTTTTTCACTCATTAAAAAGGGGATACATAACAGCAAGTAGCGTCTGATTGTTTGTTTTGGCTACTACACACAGCCAGAGTTAACGGCAGGAAAGCAAGAAGTGCAAATTTGTACTGAAAAGCATCATTCTTTGGCTCAACCTTTGAGCAACACGCTTTCCTCTTCCCCTGCCCTCCTGGCCCCCTTTTTAGCGTTAACATTTGTTTGAGAAAAGCAGTAATTTCAGACAAATGAACTAAATATCCTGCTGATTGTTGTCTAGCACAGTCACCCATGAAAGCAAGGGAGGGAAGGCACACGTGCATAGCTCACGTTACAGAATGTCACCCAGCACATCCTAGGTGAGAAGCTGCTGCAGCCAGGGAAATTCATCTTTTAGTAAGAGTTTGAATGAAAACAGTCATTCTCTGAAGAAAATTGCTTGCCAGAAAACTTACATCCCATGTTATGACCAGTTCAGACCTGCTGCCTCCTCCCCCACTGACCTCGGCTGGGGGAATTTCAGGAGCTGTGGAAAGGGAACATACAGCTGTTCACGCAGGGTCGATACAGGAGAAGACATCGTACAACGTTAACCTCACGCTCTGAATGATGCTGACCCGGTTGCATTCATATCACTTTTGCAAATCAAAGCGCATCTTTTTTTGAGGCAGGGTGGGAGGTTCTGGCAAGCCCCAGCCCCTTCCTGCATTCACCCTCCTGTTTGCCATTCCTGATATTTTTCCTGAGCAGCTGAGACCCTCACTGGCTCGCAGACTGAACCCTGTATACTAATATTTATGAACTTCTAAAAATTGGAGGCATGCTTCACTTTTTTTTTTTTTTNTTTTTTTTTTTTTTTTTTTTTTTTTACATAAGGCTAATGTATGCAGGTATCTTGGGGAAGGGTCTTATTCCAAGTAAACTCCCAGGGTTTTAACTGATGTGCTCTTCTGAGCCACATGCTTGTTACATGGAAGGTGTGCGCTGGTCAAACACTAGGAATGAATAAAAAAACACTGACAAAATTAACCTCTTTCTATCCATGAACTCCAGCCTCTGCAGCGCTGCCTGAACTGACAGACTTTGGCATACTAAATACAGTTTAGAGGTATTCGGGTGTTATGCTTCTGTGATGGTCAGTAATACAACACACACTGTCCCACAGCTAAACGGAAAAATCAGGAACAAACTAATGACAGGCTTTTATATTTGATGGCGATTCCAAGCTTGAAGAGCCAAGGATATGAATGCTCCTTTTTTTTTTTTTTTTTAATATTTAAGACTTTTGAATTAAAAACAAATAGAAGAACCCACTAACCTGCCTCTTCGGTTCTTACTTTTTCTGAGGGTAAACTAGGTTCTCCACCGCCTATTTTGTTACTGGCAACTACACGAAATTCATATTCAACCCAAGGATTTAAATCCACTACCGTGGTTGTGAACGTTTTTCCATCAATCATGTCTGGAACTAGGACAAACAAAAAAGGAAGGGGAAAAAAAAAAAAAAAAAGAAACTAAGTACATGGTGTCCCTGGTCAAAACCATTTCAACACAGGCTGTAACGAGAATTGTGTTTTACCTGTTGTAACTCGCTGCCAGCCAACTGAGAAGGGCGTCCTTGCCTGTACGGTGTAGGCGGTTACTGGGCTGTGATTATCCGTACCTTCTTGCCAGGAGATCTGAGCCGTAGTATCAGTTATTTCATCCACTTTCACGTGTTCGGGGGGCCCAGGTGAGCCTAGAATCAGATTGAAAAATACGCAGGGTTTTTGTAAAGTCAGTACCCCAGAAATCCCTAACACGGCAGTACGGCTTCCCACCTTACCAGCGCTGTGGGAGGAAGAAAACAATTCAGCTCGGAATAAGAACACTTGTAATTACTGTTTTACATTCGCTAAACTTAACTCTGATAATCTAATCCTGAAATACTCAACTGCAGCACAGGTGACCAGGTTTTGGGGTGTTTTAAGGACCTTTGTTCAGCACGATCCCTCCATCTTTCCATTGTCTTTTACTTTAGTCCTCAATGTCCTTTTTAATCTACTAATACATGGCTGCAGTCTGCAAATTTGTTTTCTACAGCTGTTTTACTGTACAACGCACTGTAGCAATTTTTCAGCGCAACATCTGATCGGCAGCAATTCAGTCATGCGAGCTTTCTGCTCCTTCTGGAAAAGCCTGATTCTGGGCATCCTGGAAAAAAAATGCTCATTTTTTTGTCTCATCTGCACCAGTAAAGGTGGGGGGGGTTGAACTACTCCCCGCTCCCTCTCATCAGTGACTTGAAGGACTGTATGTGAGAAAAGATGTGAAGTCAAGATTTATTATATCCTTCAATTCTTAATTTCTCTGGGAAAAATTAAGCTTCATCCAAAAATGGAGCTAAAATTCTCCCTAAGTACAAGGTAGAATCACGTAATTCAAGACATAGATGAACTGGGTTTTGTAAGCTACGGTATCAGCTGTTTCTGTAATCGACAATACAGCAAAGTTAGAAAATCGGATGGTAACTGAAGCTGAAATTTACCTCGTACGATAAGGTCGGCTGCAGATGCCACACTGTCCACTTCTGTCTTCACCATACAAACATACTTTCCACTGTGCTTCAGCTGGATGTTTCTAATCATTAAATCTCCCGATGCACTCTGTTGAAATACAAAGTTCTTATTAACGTCAATGTACTACCTTGTAATTTAATATTGTTATTTGTAAATGGAAACAAAATTAACCCAGTATGTTGAAGATAAAGTTGCTCAAAAATTGTGCTGGCAGACAGCCCACAAGCTATCACGGTGTCTGTAAGTATTTTTCCTAATAAACACGAGGCAGCGTCCCTCTTACGGGAGAAGGGAAGCTACAACACGGTTGGCTCCTACTGGGAACGTACCTCCCGACTGGGAAGAAAGTCAGTGCCCTGTGCCCAACCCTTTGTCTCCGAGCCCTAAGAAAGAGAAGAACGTGGTTTCTGTGGCCATTAACCGATTTGGCTTACTGACAGAATTTCTAAGTCTAGTTATCACAGATTTTTGAAGGAGTTCAAATGTGTAAATGGAAAGAATGGATTTGGTCCATTCTACAGACTATTGCAAGGTTCTACTTCTTGGGCTAAACTCCCCGTTTTACAAGTCTAAGCTCTATTCTGCGTTCTTCGTTGAGTGTTTCATCTTTGATCTTTTTTTTCAACATTGGTCTCTCACATATCACAGCATGTGGGTGATCTGAATCAAGGGAAATGTAATTAAAACTTGGGTGATAACTGTAACTTCATATCATGTTGGGGCTCCTTGTATAGAATTTGTTTTCTGCATCACTGAGTAAAGAACTTTTGATACTAACCTTTTGGTAGCCAGTGTCACTTCAAAAAATCTCCTCTTTTGTGTCAGCTGAATTACTGCTTTAACCCAGTTCACATCTTTTTTTTCCAGGTGAAAAATCTCTCAGTCAGACTGCAATTTTTAAAAATTTTTGTGTCCCCTTTTTTTGTTTTTCAGTTTTCTGGAGGAGCAGCATTTCATTTGAGGACAGAACCCTATTTTGCAGATATTTTCAGCCACTCTGTCCATATGATTGATTCTTATGCACACAATACTTTCAGAGAAAGGGGAAGACATGATTCTGAAGTTTATTTTAGTCTTAGAAAAAAAAAAAAAGAAAGAAACAACCTTTCCAAATTGTCAGGCCAGCATTATGTCTCACTTCTTTACTCAACACAAGCTGACACCAATTCTGCCTGCTTCCCTTCCATGCGCGACACTATGCACAATGCCTGGTCTTCTAGGAAAACACAGATGTAAGCATTTGCAGGATAATTCAATACATTAGAAGCTGAATCGAAAGCACTCTAAAATCATCTGCTTGACTGGAAGTGGATATTCAGGGAATGACCAACAACAGCAATGCATCCTCACAAACAAATCATGATTTATGCCAACTTATTTTAGCAAACTACATTTAAAACATCTCAACAAAGGGGACCGTCAAATCGAGTGATTTTACTTGAAATGAAAACCACTGAAAAATTAACACGACATTTGAATTACCTGTGGTTTTTTTTTGGGAAGAATCCCAAAGTACTGGGGACAACACGGAATGCTGCAGGAGCTCCCCTGCAGAAGGCACCCTCGCCTCCCATGGCTCTGCAGACCATCAGCGATACCCACATTCTTGTCTACCCTGATTAAATCTTTGCCAGCGTGGACAAGTCCAGGTGACAGCAAGGTCACCTTCCTTCCTCCATGCTACTGAGAATGCAAATAAAGAGCGGTCCATGCAGTATGAACAGCAGCTGAAACTGCTTCTGCGTCTCCCGACTGCGTCACCATCTCGCCCGTTGCTGGGCTCTGTAAGCAGGTGATACCCGCAACAGGTTAGAGGCAAGCTGTTCAAAATTTTGGAAGCTGCTTGGTTTGCCATACTCTTTGCGTAAATCGTCCGTCTACCAAAAAAAAGGAGCAGTAAGGCAGCGCTACATCCTGTATTTTTCTAACCATCTGGAAGCCCAGGTGGTGGTCCCGTAACGTCCCCACTAACTACTGCTACATGTCGGAGACCTCGTGCACGTGTGACAGGGACTTCCAGGACATCGTTACACAGAAATCTATCCACTCAAAAATTATTTTCCTTTTGCCATGTTTATGACCATCTGACGTTATTTTTGCACAGCTATTTTCAAATACACCCAGCAACTACCGGAAGGCTGAGAACATATTTATTCTGTCTTCTTTACTTACCACGGCCCGCATATAACTCCAGGTGAAATTATTCCACTGCCCTTAATGTGATACAAAGCCCATAAAATATTTTTGTGGATCTCTTGGTAAGCTGTTTTCTACTAACAAGCTTCAATCCCTCTTGACGCAAATAGGAGCTTTAAAAAAACGAACCTAAATGTCTGTATTCCATAAAAGCCCCTATTTTGTCCCTTATGAGAAATTTCCAAGTAAAATATTCTACATTCAGCGTTGTGACTTAGCCAATAATCATCATGGATTTTTCCTCGGCTCTAAATGAACTTTTTGTGAAAAATATTTTGATGCTTTTTCCCTCAGACACCCAAACAAGGCTTTGATTTGGAATTATCCCTGTGTTTATTTTAGGAAAAAGATGGAATTTTTAATGAGAAAAAATACTCCATTTTCCAATCAGCTTATGAAGCCTTAATTGAGCCAGTAAAACTGTCAGATTCAGGTTTTGATATGTTTTAGCCTTTCCTTTCTAATATTACTATTGTGTATACAACCAGAGTACAGCTGGGGGGAAATATTACTAAATAAATAAAGCCCGTGTAGCAATACTGGAAGGTAACGGGCTATGAAATGGGAGCATTCCCATTAGAGCATGACAGATGGTCAGTTCATAATTCTCAAAACATTTCTGTGCAAACGTACATGATATATGAATATCTCATGGCTCCTACAAGGAAATCTCATCATCTCCACATGCACTTGTATTTAATCAATTGCAAACTGCAGAACAATCTGCGTGTTTGGCGCCTACTGATTAAATGCTAAATCTTCCGAGGTTTTGCAGGCAGAAAGAAAAAAGTTAGATGCTGAAACTTCGCCGTTTCACAGGCAGTCATGTCTAACCCACAGCTATTCCTCTGCAGCAGGAGATCTGGCAAGAAAACGTGAAAGGAAACCTTATGAAGGTGTATAATGGGCAGTTTCATGCTGATGCTCAGCTGCTTGTTTTGTTATCGCTTGGCCTTGGCTTGCACTGTAATAAAGGCCTTTTGCTGTAATTGATTTCATTCTCCCGATAGATCCTTCATCTGTCTTAATGCTTTACTTTTCGTGTTTTGATTAGAAGGCTAAATTCTGGAAGCCATTAATGTCACCATCCCTGTTCCCCAATCTCCAGAAGCATCTCTGCATGCCGCATAGCAAATACTGAATGGGATCCACGGTTTCTCACCCAGGGAGGCTCGGGCAGCACGTGGAGGGATACAATAGGGATAAAAGTGCAGGAAAAATACGGAAAGATGGGAAATTTTGTTTGGCTTTAGGCTGGGGCTCACAAAGGCTGAGGCAAGTTCCTCAATCTATCATTGCTGTGTTTCATGTCATCTTGGGAAAGTCACGTAGGGTCAGATGCCAAAACAGAGGTAGGCACTTGCAATACTTCACGTTTAAAATCCAAGGTGATGTGCAGCAATAAATGACTTCCCTCCAACACAGAAGAAAATTCTACATGCTCAGAAGAGAAGAAACATCCTAATTTCACCATGTTGAAAAAAGAAAACAAGCCAGCCTGTCTGTGCTGCGTAAGGCAAGGGAAGAGAAGGTGTTTGCAACTTACCCCTCCAACCTTCTCAAAATGAGACACGTCTTTCTTGAAATCGGTGACCGTTCCGTTGAAATACCAGGTGAAGCTGATGTCCAGTATAGGATCGTGCTGGACCTGACAAGGCAGAACAACACTTTCTCCGACAGTGACATCCATATTGGAAGGTGCCAGAGTAATCCTGGTTGCCTCTGTTGGGAACAGAAATACCAGTTATTGGATTCCTGTATTGCCGAGCTTTGCTCGCTACTAATATTCTACCACGTTCTTCACATCTGATTAATGACAGTCACTTCAAATTATGCAGCTGGACTATAAATGCTGCTGCCCAACCCCTCTTGTTGGAGCATTGTGTCCTTGCACATTTACCAGTGGGAGCTACTCGACGCTGAAAAGGTACATTTTAACCTGCTGTGGACAGGTTACAATGCTAAATGCACTGCAACCCACAGCAATGAAATTACCATTCAAGAGCGCGTGTGGTTCTCAGCAATAACACTCCTGTTTTGGAGCAGGACGCTGTAGTAGCAGCCACTGGGAAGATGAAGAGGTGGGAGTGAGAGAAGGAGCTAATAAAACCTGGAAACTGGAGGAAATCCACATAGAGTAGAATGCAGGGGATATTTGGGTCCATGTATCATATAGAACATAAGTAGTGTCATTAAGAACAGCTGCTTGTTATTCCAGAATCACATTAATGAATTCCAGGTACTGTAAATACTGTAAAAATAAAATTTAATTCTAGAAATTCTTTGTATGTAATTCTATTTGTATGTAAAGGAACACAGAATCATTTAGGAGCAGAGACTGAAAATGTGAAGCTGTTAATTCACTGAACAAGGTAATTCCCCTTGGACCTATGAGATATATAGGATATGTAACGCAGTAGGATATAGATAATTCTGAGTTTGGAAAACTCTTTCAGACATTCCAATCTTTGTAAAAGAACGTCATGAGAAAAGACATTCTTTCAGATAAACTTCACAAACGACTGGTCCTTTTAATCCAGTAACTCAGGCAGCAGGTAATAACAGATGACTTAGAGGATCAGGCAAGAACCCTTTTAACAACAATTATTTATACTATTTGCTTTTGAAAGACTGTATTCTACTGCCCGCGGTGTCCCTGAACGCCCCTGCAGCTGGAGCTTCTACCACATATTTTTCCATAAGCAAACAGCACGTAGCTCCTTAGGGATAAACAGATTTTGGACTGGAATATAAAATTACCTCACAGGTTTTTTTTTTTTTGATTGCCATGTTTTTTTCCTCAACAAATTTAAAACCCCCCCAAACTTAAAGGCACAATTGCACTGATTTAGTATTTAGATAGGTGAGAGAAGGAAGATAAGTGTTCAGAACCCCCTCATATCTGAGAAATATGTTTGTAAAATACAGAAAATCCCAGTCTATTTCCTCTCAACTAAAAGAAAAGATGTGTAACAAATACCCTTTCATTTTTATATACTGTTAAATACGTAACTTCTCACACTCCTTACTTTCCACCACATTTAGTATTTTTTAAGAAGCAAACTCGGACTCCACATTGTTGCAGGCTTCTGTTGCGGAGTCAATGTACATCACCTCCCAGACGACCCTCGGCCACCTCACCTACCTGTAACTATCAAATTTGTCGAGCCACTGGCTGTTCCAAACTGGTTTGTTGCCAGGCACGTGTAGCTTCCAGCATCAGCTTTGGTCACGTTGGCTATTCTTAGTCCTCCATCCTTTAATAACAGGATTCTAAAAAATTATGAAGAGATTTTACACGTTGCAGCGTTGGTTTCTAGACAGAACGCTTTAATACTCATACTGTTTCCTCAGATATATCAGACTGCATCTATCACCAACCTGACCTTTGAAAATTTTGTGGTCATAGACTGACAATATACAGCAAGTTTGAACCCATCTGTAGATTACTCATCATTTTGGACACCGATGTTTAAGATGTTTGTTTGTGTGTGTGAGAGAGAGAAATCCCACAATAACTCCATCTTTTTCATTTGCAAATTGAAACTAGAAGAATTTTCAACTGTATTATGCTGTTTACCTCATGCAGTCTAGCATGGCAAATTTGAAATAACTGTCTGTCCTTATTGCCATGATGGAATAGGACTTTTCACAAGCAATCCACATTTTGCACTTCTCAGGATTCACAGACACAAACCTTCCCGACACTGCACTGGAGCCAACAGCTCATTGAACAACTGCCCCTCCAGAGCAGGATTCAGCAAGTATGAGCTCTGTATTTGGTTAGAAAGCAAACCCAGACTTCACACTGCTGCAGATGCCGTCTCAGTGGAGCAGGAGTGACCTGCAGACGTGGTAAGGGTATGCCTTGTGGAAGGACTTGAAAGAAAATTCCCCCCACCCCACACAAACCCCACCAGTGAAAATCACGCCTAATGGACAGATAGGGTGGAACAAAACAGAAAGATGCGTATAAAAGGTGTGGACAAAAGACAACTTGCACTACTGGTAGAGACAGCAGAGCACCAGCACCCCAAGGGCAGAGATGACATCCTGGACGCCAGCACTGGAGGGATGTAAAGGTGAGGCTAATTTGACTCCCTCTTTCCCAATCTCTGGTCCTCCCACCTGTCATATCCTTAGACGCAGAACCTTCCACCAGGGCTTCCCGAAGATAACCTGGAGCAGCTATATAACTAACTGTATATAAAATGTCCAGAATAATAAGAAAGTAAACAACATTTACCTGATATGGCCTAACTCTAGGTCTGATCACATCAATCCAGTTCAAAGGCACCAAACGAATCACAGCTAGCCCACTCTGCGGCTCCCTAAGCCCCTTGGCTAGCAGGTATTTTGGAAATGCCCCAAACACCCACAATCTAAATACAGAGAATCAACAGAACAGCAAACAACATTAACACTCCAGGCGAACCTCTAACAGCATTAGTTGGAGTCTTACACAGTTGTCAGAGTAAGCAGCAGCTGAGGAGACGGCAAATGTCCTGAAACTTAACATTGCTATCTTCCCTTTCTCGGAAACGTTATGAGGATTTTGCCTTCTTGCTTGCACGTATTTCAGTATTAACCTGCTTCTTTATTCAGTACAAAATTAATTAAATACACACACACCTCCCTGCTGCTCTTTTTAACATACTGGAGGCAAATTAGTACCAATAGATCTTCATCATTTGTCCCAACTTAGATTTAGTTCTCTAAAGTTAAATACACATTAAAAGAAGTAGATGGAGAAGTCTGCTGGGTTACGTGGGGACCGGGATCACTCAGGATCTTCTCAAAACTTGTCCCAAGCACGGGATCAGCAGGATGCTCACTTGAAAAAACAGGTTCCTGGCATTCAGGCGCTGTATCTAACAGCTCGGCGTGAGCAGCTCTCTGTGACGCCCTGCAGGTGCCGCGGTGGCTGAGGACGGGGAACACAAGCTGCGGGGAAGGGGAGCCCGTGGAGACCTCCAGGACTGAGGGCAGGCACAGCTGGCCCCACCACCTCGGATTCAACTGCACTGCCAAAATTAAAGTTGGCCTTTAAAAGGTGTACGCTTCAGTAAGCTGCACAGTCATTAATTATTTATATTGATTTCTATTCTAAATAATACAGTGGGTTGGGTGGGGTTGTTTAAGCAATTTGTCTGAAACCGTGTTTTGGAGAATAATTAAGCTGGTAAATAAGGGCAGGAGAATACAGCTCTGGTGTTTGATGGGTTCAGTGAGCTCATCCCTCACCCTTAACTCCTCTGGCCCTCCAAAGCCAGGCTCACCAGCCGCAGACCACGGCGGTGGGAGTCGCTCGTGGCCCCGCAGCTCTGCTGCTCCTGGCCCTCAGTAGCGAGGCCACACGGAGACCCCTTTTTCAGTGCCTGAAAGCAGGAGTCTGGATTCCTTCCACAGCTGCACTGGTATCACACAGCTCTTTACAATGAAACATACTCTAGAAATAAGCACAACTTTGAACTGGTTTTCGCCATTCTTCTGAATTGCGTTTTATGTTTTCTTTAACAAGGTGTTGCAGCGCTCCTTCCTGCAGCTGAAATACATTCCCTTCGGGCAAAGGTGATACCATAATGAATTGAACAGATGCACATTGTAAGTGATAACAAGTCACCTTGTTAAAATGCCGGACAAAAGCATCTTATGCGGGGGAGAAGAGTAGACAGACGGTCAAATCAGTTTACACCTGGCGGGAACCACCTTCCCATCTCCCCCAGTGCACTGAGGCGCCCAAGCCAACGTGGTGCTGCTCGAGGCGTATTTGTAAGGAGGGTGCTGCTCCATCAGCGCCACGCCGCTGACCTCCCTCAGGATCATTAACTTGCTTTGGAAATTTCCTAATTTGACTGCACTTTATATTGGACGGAACGCTTATAATTAATTACATCTTACAATACGGTTTATAGGTATTTTAAATGTGTTAAAGACGTGATTAATATATTTTATCGGTATATAAATGTATATAATGACATATAAAAATATATAATGACATCAATAAAAGCTGATAAAATCTATCAATTACGGCTGCAAGCAAGCTATTGAAATGTCGGACTAGCTCTCTGCATATTTTGCATCATCTACTTTGAAGCAACTTCCAGCAGAAAACATGCAAACCCAAATAAAAATGCAACAGTATTGACAAAGCCTGAGATCAAACAAAGGAAAAAAAATAGGATCGGGGCACAAACCAGAAACTGTCTATTGTTTAATTAAAATGAATCACATTTAGAGTGCTCTGAGCTATCTGCAAGCCTAGCTTGCCCAAAATAATTAAGCAATAGGCTTATTAAAACCAAGACATAATTAAGAGTAATTTTTTTTTTTCAGAATTAAAAAAAAGAACAACAAAACCAACCAACAAATCAATTTGAGAAAAAAAAATATTGCAAACCTAAAATCTTTACTGGTGAATTAAGACGAGAAAGGCTTTAGTTTTTCAATTGCAAAACAGTAAACGCAGCGCAGCCCATGAAAATGCTGAAGCCAGGAACAGCTGTACCCCTTCCTGCTGAACCACTCGACAAACGAAAACTTTTAGTATACTTAAAATTATTAGATATTCAGACATGTGATAAAAACAAAGGTACTGTGGCTGGCATGCTGCCAGGACGCGATCTGAATCTCTAGCACAGAAAAATGACACCAGCTTTGGCGCTCCCTGTATCTACAAGAGTTTTTCCAATACATTTTGCTGAAGGCCAGCAATTTTTAAAGTGAATTCCATTTTCAACAGCCTGCACCCTTTCGATGCACTGGCAAATGGTAGAAAATTTTAGCCCTGTAAAACAAAGATAACTGGTGGAATAATGCTGGAACTGGTGGAGTATTCATTTGCACAACTGGAGACTGATTTAGGACCTGTTTGGTCATCAAATCAAAACGTCATTGACAAAATCATCATCCCTTGCTAACTCTTAAGCAAAATTGGGGGCCATCAATCTTGGAGAAGATTCTTTTCTCCCAGTAGTCAAAGGGATGGCACTAAAACACCCCAACTAAAGAAAGCTACAACACCCAAATGTCTTCACTCATGCCCACGCTCTTTGACCGAGGTCAACAGAATGGAGAGGGGGATACTCTCTCTAAATACTTCAGAGAAAAATTTTCAAGGCCGTGTAATATGAGATGGTTGGCAAAGAACAGCGTGAGTGAGTCCAACTGCTCCCAGTACGGCGGTGCACACTGTCACCATAACGTGGGGTGAAAACTGACCCACCCCCAGGGATCAGCTACCCTCCACACCTCATCTGGCAGGCATTAAAGACAAGAGAATTCTTGCTAATTCTTGACTGCTTTGCTCATCACTCAAAATTATTTATTTCCAAAGTCCAAACCTGCATTCTGGTGGGAAGCATTTCTTCCTTCAGTACCCAACTAATTTAATTTTCATGTTTTACAGTGCCCCCCCCCCTTTCAGTTCTCTCTGCATTCCACTGCTCTTCACTGTCTAGCTCTCTTCATTCAAGATATTCTAAAAAAAAATAAATCACATACTTTGCAAAACTAACAAGAAGCAAGATCGTATTCTTCAACGTTGAGTGGTTTCTCAGTCCAGAGCCCATGAATCCACTTTGAATTGTATTTTCTTCCCTCCACAAGACATATCGTATTCAACTTATTTAATTAAAATTTACTGAGTCATTATCCAAATCTTTTACACACTGAAAACGCAGCACCATTTAAAAATAAATTAAGAATACAAGCAAAACTGTCATCAAAATGAATATCTTTCAGGCTTTACTAAAGCAATGCATTTGGTACCTCCAGTGAAACATAAATTCTCTTATGACAAAGTACTAAGAAAACACTGAAGTATTAGAGTATTTGTGCTTTATTTTTATTATTCAAATGGGAGTTTTCTTAAAACATACTGATTCTATCCATGTTGCTGCATCTTACTTGACATTTTCCCCTTTACAGCTGACATTAAGGACTAGTCCTACCCTCATGCTGAACCCCGTTTGGACGCTAAGACTTTCAGAAAACATTCCTAAGCTGTCTAAGACTTCCAGAAATTTTGAGTAAAGCCCAAATCAGTCCGGTCTAACCTTGGCATCTATACCAGCGTGCTGGTGGAGTGTGCCGGCACATCCTCAGAAGAGGACATGATCCAACATTTGTGTACTTTTACAGGAAAACCAAAACATTATGCTGTCCCCTTTCCCCAACAACGCTGAAAAATTCCGCTACACCCCAAGCAGATCTACTAAAACCAACGAGAACGTGGTTTTACCTACTCCAGGGCAAAGAGATTAGTGAAACTCCATGTGGGATTTAGCGCAAGGGCCTTTCCCTTGAAGGAACTAAATTATGGAGACGAAATAACTTGCTGCAATCTCTGTTTGCTTTTTACAAGCGAAGGGGAGTTGTAAGGGGGAGGAATCTCAGCCTCCGTCGCACACTCAGCCTCTGTCGGTCTCTCCTAAGGAGCGCTCCCGGGGCCTCAACCCTGCTCTAGGTCTGAGCTCCAAATGCCATTTAGCTCATTCCGCCTGCCTTGCCCCTCCTAGGAAAAGAGCACACTGGGCCTCTGTGCCCAGCATTACCCCTTTTGGGAACACATTCCTCCCCTTTTCCACAGGTAAAAAAGACACCCTCCCCAACAGACTTGTTAATTAGAAACGTAGTTAACAGTTGAAAAATGTATGGATAATTGGAAACCCTTTCCTGAATTGCAACAACTGTAAAACTGCAAGAAATTCATGAATTGCAATTATTCATAGCAGACAGTAATGAACTCCAGTGATTTCTGCAAAGAATCGTGTTTCTGCTTTTCTCTGAAGGCGAGTGTACTTCATTTAGATTAATTCAGGATTATTGGCTTGTTATTATGTTTCCTCTGCAAGCCATTTACAGTGTGCTGTCAAAAATATAGTAGGAGACACTTTGGCTTATATTTTGGAAATACCTGCGCTTTTCAGAACTAAAAGCTGTAATTTACATCCATAAATCTAAGCAGGCGGCATTTTCAGAAACGGAACATTACTGGCTTTAGTCTGGTACCATCACCAGAAATGAAACTGGTGGGTACTAATCTCGAAGGGCAACCCAAAGCAAGCAGTAAGACCAGACCTGATGCCCATTCAGACAGAAAGCTCCCAAAGCGATGCAGAAGGGGTGGCTGGAAGGCTCTTCTCCTGGACACACCTGGAGCCCTGCAAGGTCCAGGGGTGCCTGGCAGCTCTGAATACCGTGAGTTGAACCTACACGGGTTTGCTGAAGGCTGATGACAAGAGGTAGGCAGGAACGGGAAGGATGCCATTCTTCCTGCCTGCCTTTTTATAGAACTGGCATGGGGACAAAACCTAGGAATTTTCCTAAATGGAGAATATCAGGTGCTATGCATTTATGTACATGCTTTACAAAACGACCACAAAAACAAGAACAATTCAAAATCATCAAAAAGCAACAGGTTTCACTTGAGTTTTAGAGATTGTTGTGGTCCTGTGTTATTTATCAATATGATATTATGGCATTACAAGATGATGGGAGGTTTCACATAAAAATAAAAAACAACTAGGCTTATTTTGAGGGAGTTTTTGCTTGCTTCCTCGCAGGCTTGCGGCCAGCTAGCGAGTCTGTGGTACCGTGTCAAGCTCCATAATGACAGATGCCTAATCTTCTGCCAAATTGCCACATTTGACAACGCTTAACACTTGAACACATGAAAACTTTTGTGTTCCCTGTGAAGAAAGAGCCAGAGCTGCACAGATCAAGATGACAGCCAGTGTCCAAACCTTTTGGGCGCAAAGGAGAGAGCTCAGGACTTACAATGGAGCAAGTAATGGTCTCAACCGCAGCTTCTGAGAGTTTTGACTTATCTGGTAGCATCTTCTGCGTTTAGAAATATCAAAAGAAAACCCCAATGTGGTGTTTCATAGGAATAGGACTAGAATAATTTCACTTGGTTCAGAAATAGCTTCCCAACAACAGGCTAAGCTTTGTACAACCTAACACAAAGACCTAGAGGAGCAGGGGTACATCCATGAAATCACAACACACTGCCATAGCAATCTTCCTTCAGAAACAAAACATTCATCTTCCTCTGCCTCTTGTCTGGACTTCTGGACACTTTGGCGGCACCACTGTCCCCAGATTCCCCTGCCAAGGACAGGGCGACAGCAGAGTGCTGCCAGAGAAGCACTCACAGACATCCTTGCCCTCTGCTCCCAGGCAAACCCTGCGACTTTGTGCGGCTGTTGCTGTGACTACCGTCTGTCGCCAACTCAGCTACTCCAGCACCCAGCTGCAGAAAGGCTGACCTCAGGGCCAACTAAACTCCCAAACAGTTATTCTGCTCCTAGGAGTTTTGTCAGCCTGTACTAAGTGCTGACGTGCTGCAGCTGGAATACCCCAAGTATCAAACTGCATAGTTTCATGCTAAATCAGATATCTTAATTACACATTTAATCCAAAGGGTTTTTTTCCCTGTCCCAGTTCACAACCTGAAACTCCCAGTCCATGCAAATACTGAAAAGTGAAACAGAAAGCTTGAAAAGGCAGTAATCTCTAATGCTGGAGAGCTGCAAAGCAAAGGGCTGCTCCAGTGTGCAGAGCTGTACGCTTCTGTAGAGTTTGATTACACGATTCTATCAGTAGACTTGTGCAATTTTATTTTATGACTAATTCAATAAGACTTTTAACGCTTACTGCTGAAAAAAAATGTTTACATGTTGTTGGAAGTCAATAGCTGAGGATATAGGTGAATCACAGACTCTCCACTGAGAATTACTAACACCAAACCACATTCACTACCATGTCAACACTAAAGCGATGGCGACTTACGTTATCACTAGTGGATAAAGTCTATCGTTGCTTGAAAAGAAGCTGAAAGTGTATTTTCATTTTCTTTTCCTGTTTTCATCTACTATTCTGGACCTTCCAATTATTAAATTATCTTTTTCCTGTCTCAGTCACATCATCGCCATGGCTGTAATATGCCTCATCTGCCTCCTTGCTACCATTTTCAGAGTATTTCGTTGAAGGCTTTTGATATTGTTTTTCAGACCTTGCCTTTCCAGTTTTCTGTCAGTACCTGGTTCTCTCTAAATCAGGCCAAATTCTACATCAAACTGAAAACAAAATCTGGCCCTTGACCTTAAAGAAAGTAATACGCACACACTCTCAGTGCTCAGATACAATAATTAGACAAACAAACAATGCCCAAACAACTTCTGAGAGCCTTTACAACTATGTGGACCTACAGATGACACTATTGTATAAAATACATCAGCAGGCTTTTTGTAAGATTAAAACAAAAAAACCAATGTAACTCGATACCTTTCATTTTCGTGTAGCTGCTCACCTCCCTTCTTCCAGGAGCATTTGGCCTTAGGGGAAGCTTTGGGTTTGCATTCAAAATCAACTGTGCTGCCTATCTGAACCTGGATCAGTTTCTTCATTGGATTCTTGGAAAAATCTGGAGCAGAAGCTAAACCAGAAGAGATAGGAATAGTGAAATAAAGCATTTATATTAATGATACTACTATTTAGCACTTACATGACACTTCTCAGATTCCAAACATAATCAAAAACATGAATTAGTTAGTTCAAATGGATCTTTTATTGGACAATTATGCGTTTCTCCTCCTTTAACTGGTACAAAAGTAAAGGTCTCAGCTATGCAGAGTAGGTCACCTAAGGAAGCATGCCCAGAAGATCACACCGGCTTCATCTGAGCTGAAGCTCATGGAACCCAACGAGCGTTAAGCACATGCCTAACTTCATGCCTTGCTGAATGTGAGCGTACATGACTTGTCGAAGTCCAGGGAGGGCCGTCAACACCAGCAGTCTCTTTAAAACTCAAGGAACTGGTTGGCTTCTAGTTCCATGTGAGAATGCACATCAGATCGCATACGGTAAGTGGCACAAAATTACAGCACAGCTTATTCTGAATGGCTACAGTTTGCATTAACTAACAGTTAAGAAAAGGCACAATGCACTTCCAAAGGGAATTCAGTATTTTAGGAGACCAAGGCTGAGGGAGCAGCCTGCTGATTAACTGCAATCTTAACAACAGAAATGAAATAACTCCGGTCCCCAAAGCACACTGCTCTTACAGGCTTAGTTTTGAAATCGGTCCACGCTGGAGGTAGAAATCGCACAAGCGTACGAGTGTGTTAAGGCAGCCACAATTTCAGGTCTCCCTCAAGCAAACAGTTGTCGCTATTTCAGACTCAAGCACACACCATTGGAATGCCAATCCCTTGTCCCCTCAACGGGGAATGGCTGCGCGCAGGAGCAGCCTACTGCATTTAAATGACAGGGTTCCCCCGGGAGCCAAAGGTCGGGGCAGCCCCTGGTGTGCTGAGCCAGTGCTGCCTCCAGACCATGGAAGTTGTTTTCATCTTCGATCCCGTGTCCAAGCCCCCAACTCTGTTCTTCCCCTTATTAATAATTTAGCTGTGTTCTGTTTTAAAGCAACGAATGATTGGGCTGCAAATCCTCTGGAAGCAGATGAGTCAACTCCTTGGCACTGGAGATAAAGATATTAGGTCGACAAAAACGTTTATTTCAGTGACAGTATCTGAGTGAGTTAAATTTGAGACTATTAATGAGACGGAATACGAGGCAGGTGGAGGGGGCATGGGGAGGGAGAATCACCGAATCATTCAGGTTGGAAAAGACCCTTGGGATCATGAAGTCCAACCATCAACCCCACTCTACAGAGTTCTCCCCTACACCTTATCCCCCAACACCACATCGAAACGACTCTGAAACTCCCTCAGGGATGGTGACTCATGATGTTTGTGTTGTAGTGAAAAGGAAAATCTTACCTAGGACCCTGAGCTCCGCACTCGAATAGATGACACCATGTTTATTTTCAGCTATGCACTGGTATCTGCCAGAATCTGTCAGATTTAGATTTGATATTGTAAGTGCACCATTTTCAATTTGGATCCTTCCCTGAATATTAAGAAAAATATCTTTATTGATGATATATTTCCTGTTAAAAATTTAAAATAAGTAAGACATATAAATAAGAGAGCATAAATACAATAATTGGGGTAAATGTAAGCATAATCACGAGAACAGTTCTAAAATAAGCGACATGACCGCATCAGGGTATGGTAATGGTGATCAAATATGGAGACTTGGCAACACAGTGTATGAAATTGATTCTTCAAACTTGCTCATTTTCACAGAGGCTTTGCAATCCCAAATACCCTCGTATTTCCCCAGAAATAGGGACAGAATCCTCCTCGGCTCCTCATGACAGACCAGAGTATCCAAACCATACAGATGGCACTGGCATTTCGTACTATTTAGAGATTTCACACATGCCATTTGCTAATGAGCTCTCTGCGATACCATGCAGAAAAAAATCCAACAGTCATTAAACAGAAGATACGTATTTAAGTGCCTTAGAGACGACAAAGCTACTGAATTATAGGGATCTTCTCACCTTGCTTATTCTTGGAAAGCTGTATGAATTACACTAAGAAGTGACTAATTGGAAGGATGGAGTGGCAGGAACCGGTGAGAAAATGAACGAGTGAGAAAGACATAACCAAAGGAGCTTCTCTTTTTGGGAAAGCCAGAGAAACAATAATGATCAAAAGAACGAACGATACACTCAAAAACATTTCCTGATATTTTAAATTATTTATCTGGAAGTGGCTCACCAGGCCTAAGGCAATGGCACTCACTCTCGGCCTTTTCTTAAGGGCATGTACTTCCAGTTGGCCCCACTGCAGGGTGACTCTGGCTATCTATGGGCCACCAGGATGGCTCAGCTCACCTCCTTCCTCGACAGGTCCCCTCTGGGTTTACTGCAAGGTGCTTAGGCAGTTAGACAAAGGACAAAAGCAGTCCCAAAGAGGAACAAGCCTGAGCCTCCGTGTCCTGATCCTCTCTATCCCACACCAAGCTGCTCTTCTTACTTACTCCTCCTTACAAAAGACTTGCTTATGGAGAAGGGGAGCTACGCGGAACAACGCCAGAAAGAGATTTTTGTGGTGGAGACCCACCATGAAGAAGGATTATTGCAGTATAGGAGCTGCAGACAACTGAGCACAATACACAGAGAAGTCCGCTCCTGATGTCTCCTCAGCACTGGCTTTCAAAGAGCCAGTCCTATAGTTTACAGCCCTTAAATACTTCCAGAGTAATTCAGGCTTATGCCCTTTCACCATCCCAAAAGACGGGACACCAATACTCAAAAGTGGAGAAATTGGAAGACTGAGTGAGAGAAAGTATTTTTGTACTTAGTGAGGTAAAAAAGCGCATTATCTTAGTTATATTGCGTGATATGGTAACAATGCCCTTAAATGACTGAGATGAGAGTTTTTGTACTCCCTCACCTAACCTGTCCACAAAACACTGCCATTCCTTTCAGTGAGCGTGTAACTACAGCACTCTGAATGGTTAAGAAACATTTTTCAGTGCTTAGATCATTTTTCACAGCCATCCACTGAATTCACTGGAGCAGTCGCTCCTCTTCAACTGTGAGTGCCAACACTGAGCACAACGCATTGGCCAAGGGCAAAATACCTTCCTGCAACGGGATTGTGCCATAGTTTATATTCCTGATTACCTGAACCGGGCAGTTTTCCCAATGAAGCAGTGAAAATTAAAATCAATATGGGTATCGGATGCTTTTCTGTGTTTCTGCTCTGGGAGACCACTTATCTCATCTTCTAAGTACAAAGCCTTTTTCCTGTCACCCAATGTGCTTTCCATTAATTTACTTGTAACAATTGTATTAAAGCAAATACCTACGTTAAATTACTGCTTATATTTTATTCTTTGCACCAAGTAATGGTGACCTATGGAATTTTAGGATTTTTGTCTTTTTTGTCAAAAATTTAAAATATGTTTTCTTGTAACCTTTAATGAAATGCCAACAGCAAGTATTACAAAATCATTTAAGTTCTCTATCTCTTTTTTATGGTTTTTAATGTTTAACTTTAATTAAACTTCCTTCTCCAGCCTTTTCTGACATACTGATCTTCCATGGTTCTTTTAAATCTCCTTTTAGCTGGGATATTTTTGTATAACTTAATTTGTCTTTGTGTTTCTGGTATTGCAGCTTTTGAAGTTTCCATCTGGATGCTCTTGCCAAACATATGAAGACAAGCATCAAACATTTCTCTTGACTAATTACATGGACGTTAGTGAATTCTCACACTTACATGAAGCCTTGTGAATTTTACATAGCGTCATGTTTTCAAAAGGGAATGTTACCTCTGTTGACAGTTGGTCTCCATTCTTCAGCCACCTATACGATGGTTTGGGCTTCCCACTTGCTCTGCAATCCCAGTATAAGGTGTCCTCTACGGCAACTTCAATATCTTTTATCGTCTGGATCCAGTGAGGTTTCGCTGCAGATGAAATACAGATCAACAACAACGACTCTAATAAGTTATTGTTCCAGATGAGAATCAAAGTGTTAATTTCCACAGCACTCATCAGTTTTCTGCATGGACTGGTTTGTATCACCAGGGATTCTCACTTGTTCTGCTTCAAGTTGCCTAATGAAAGAAATGACTCACTTTTCCTTTTATACATTTTTATTACAAGCAGTAAACCAAAAGAAAATTGAGATTACAGATCACAAAAGCTGGACTAGTGAAACCAATATTAAAATCACTGACGATGAAACAATACAACTTTGAAATTGAGGTAAATGTAAGATAAAGAAATTAGTGGTGATACTGGAATTAAATAATTGACGTAGCTACATCATCAAATTAATACTGAAGAGAATCCTTTAAGACCTAAAACCCCCGGAATGGTATGTCAGCCTTTGTTCTAAATACCATTTGAATTGTTTTCTAATGCTCGTCAGTACTTAACTAGATGAATACGTGGATATAGGAGACTTTCTGAAAGCATTAGTATTAGCACAGCACTTGGGTGATGCAAACCAGGATATGGCCTTAAGAAAGACCATAAAAATCACTAATTTTTTTTTTTTGATATATTAATACTATACATCCTTCAAAATTACCTAATATACAATTAAAACTGTAAAGATAAGAGTTTAAAACATCTCTTCCAGCTTTCATAGAGTCAAAAAAGGAAAAGCTCACTTGGCATATAAACATTGCTGCATTAAAGACAACAGTTTATTCATTTAGTGCTATTTCACACAAAAGCACAGCACTGTTTTATAGCTAATTTGTGTGGTGTTTCTTTGAATGTGTTCAATTCAATAGAAAGTTTAAAATCTCAATATATGCTATTTTTCCAAGAAAAGGTAAATTCTGGATGTTGCATATGGAGAAAACCTATAAAAAGCAGGATGAAACTTCGTTGCAAGTATATAGCTACGGGCAAAAGATTTTTCCAGAGTCAATTTGATTACCTTAAAGATTTTCCTCAACTGATAATTTAGGAAACTCTTATAACACACTCTTATCACAACAACTACGAAAACAAAAGTCCCTGGTAATACAGCAAAATATTACTATTTAATAGATGAGTTTTGGAAGCATAGAAGGTCAGATTAATTCCTGTTGAACTTCCTATTACAATGGAGTTACAGCAGCAATTAATTCAGACCAGGGAAATTAATGACTTGCCGATGGCCACAAGGGAAGTCTGCAGCAGAGCAGAGAGCTGAACCTGTTCCATTGCCATAGGCACAAGACCAGCAGACCAACGTTGGGATGAGGTTTGGTATTTGTTTCATTTAAAAAAATTAATTCTTTTCCAGTATACAAATTTTCTCTCCGTCCTATATTCCACAATACTGCGATAAGATCTCAGTGTGACCATGTACAGCACTGTACTTTTATGCTAACAAGGACTGATACTATTTATGATTTATGTATATGTACTTAGGATTAACTTCTCACAGAAGAACTTTCTACAACGTATTCATTGAGATTTTAACTTAGGAGGTTTTGTAATTCAACCAGTATTTGCTGATAGTGAAACCTTCTGTTATTTCTTTTGCTTTGCAGGTCCATTACACCCCATGAGGATCAATGCCTTTCACTGATTTGGGGATGATGTATCTTTTACATTTTCTTCATCAAGGTCAGCTCTATTAGACAGGATAACATCATCTTTGCGTCAGGGAAATCTTGGAAGTTAAAGTTGCAACACCGGAGTTCAAGAAAAAGCCACTGCTTCATCTCACATTGTCGTTTGGTGTATTTGCCCCACATGTGTCAAGGGGATGAAAGCTCAGGGCTCCATGTCGGTGTGCTTCCTGCACTTCACATACCTAAAAATTTATGCAACGAGCGACAGTGCTTGAATTATTTATGGATCCATACATGTGCAATATTTCACATCTGCTGCCTATCTCCACTTGAAAGTAGGTTAAGTATAGTCTATTTTCACAAGCTCCAGATCTTGGATTCAAGTCCATTAATAAGAAAAACATTGTCTATATGACAGATCTTCATCTTAGGAGTCTTCATAGGAGGGTTTCCCAAGTCTCCACGGTAGCTGTGATAAACTGGGTCTATTTGTAAAGCATGGGAGCAAGACATCCACTCAAACCAAAAATGAACAGAACAGAACTTCCTAAGCCACAATGTGAGAAATTTGTAGTGCTTGTTCATTCGCAAGAGTTCTGATGTAGACTTTAATGATTTTATTGATGGAGGCTCTTTTTCTCTTCAAATTATTGATGAAGGAATTCTGCAGAAAGAAAAATACCCTTTTCAATCTGCCACATCTTGAAGTCTTTAAAAAAGGCTGTGAAAGTATTAGAAACTCTCTGAAAAAGAACAATTGAACTAACCAGTTCAAAACAGCTAAACAAGGGCAATGCCAGCTGGGAATATTGCACTGAACACTCTGAATCGGGGCCAAGGTAAAGACGGTCCACATTGCAGCAGCTGAGAAAAGTGCAGACAGAAGGTCATGTATCAGTAGACCTACACACCCTCTTGAAACAGAAGCATGGACTTTCCAATCCCAACACCACCCTTTTTATTGAGCTCTGCCTGACCGTACCCAAATGATCCTGAATATAAAGCTTTATTCCTCTTGAGGTGTAGTCACTGTTAGGCTAATGCTACCTGCTTAGAACATCTGGTTCCACCACCACTATCACATCTGTGCTCCTGAAGGAAGACTAATGACTTGGTAAAAAAGCCTCATTCTCTCACGGAGCTACTGCTTTGGCCTGGTGTGTAACTTAGATCTTCCTGAAGAGACACGACTCCTTCCTCCCGAAGCAAGGAATAGGCAAGCAGGCAACGTACTTTCATTGAGATGAAAAAAAAAAAAAGGTGATGAGCTGTAAGTTGAGAGGTTGGAAGTTAATTTTAATGGAGTTTGTAGTGCAGGGTTTGCGACTGTGACAGGAATCTGTATTGTGTGATAGTATTAAGAATTCTCAGGAACTTGCTGTGCAATCTTCATGAAAGATTCATATGAAGTTCCCTTGGGATGAAAGACTTGTAAGTAACTGATTTTCTAAAGAAGGTTAGCCGTCAGCCTCATGGTCAGCCACTTGGAAAGGCACCAGCTGTATTTTGCTTCAGTTGCTTTTGCCTAAAATATTCCTTGCAATACTCATGGTCCCACAGGCAAGAAGTGATACAAGTGAGTGTAACTTCATAAAATTTATCCCAGTGAGAAGACTTTTTTGGTGGCTACAATCACCCTTTTCTTCCAGCTAATTAGGCCAGGCAAGTCTTCCTGAAGCAAACAACCGTTGCTTCATTACACTCTAGGGCACCCCTGTAGGCCATAAGGAAAGGAAGAACCATTTTTTGTGACTTTTAAGAAACCCTTTGCAATGACTGTTCTGGGGGTTGATATGAATGAAGACCAGCTGCAATGAGTGACTACAATCAAACTCTTGGAAGCAATAGCTGAAAAAGTCGCCACTTTTCAGCAGCTGTGCTGAGATCTAACGTGGAAATAGTTTGTGGGGTATCACACATGATGCATGCCAACACCTATTTTTATATATGACTTCCTTCAGAGTAGGAGACCTCAATGAAAATCTCCTTTTAATTCTGTAAGCCATCAGAATAGCATGAAGGAAAGGCAAAGTTCCAGGACGATGGCTTTTGATTAGGCACTGTGCTCTCCCAGAGAGCACTGATGCCTGCCATGCCTCCACTTGGAGAGAGAAGACTATGGGAAGCTCTTCCAGAACAATCCCTAATTGGGGCTCGCATATAAGATGCAGTCTGCTTATACACATATCTTTACTTTGAAATTTACAGTATGAAAGCTGGGCTGGAAATCTCCTTTGAAAATACCTTTGGATAGCTCAGCAGTTGGACAATTAAATCAGAGGCAAAAGGAACTCTCCCCAGTTCAAGAGAAAGCAGCTCTGAAGCATACTGTGAAAAAAACTAACCAGAAAATGTGACCTTCATTTTTCTAGGTAGTATATCTGAAAGTCAAGCTATGACATTCATACTAATGCCTACAGCAGTGATGAACCTCATTTTATCTCAAAACTCCAAGTGACTTTAAGCATGAATAACTTTTTCCTGATAAAACAAGTGGGCCTAGAGAAGCATCGAACACATCCCTGAAGATGTCCGTTATTTGACATTCATTCAAAAACAAAAATGCTCTCAAGCAACAGGTAATTGCTACATCATTGGGGAAAGTTTTAATATGTAAAAAAGATGACCAATTTGTCTCTGTAAGTAAGGCAATTGAACTATTAGATCGCATTGACAATTAGACTCTAGGTTGGCCAAACTCAGCAACTCCCTGATATTATTTAGTCATTTATTGTTTTGCAGTTAATGTTTTGAAGACATTTCCATCAACAAGATAGAATCAGGCTATCAGACAAAAGGTTTAAACAGTCAGGCTCTTCCACACACAAGAGTAATGTAGTTTCAGTATAACTTTGGTGGGATATTATTAGCAAAGTAATTAGCAAAATATGTAAGTATATTTTGATATACAAAAAGAATTATGTATAGTCTACGTATTA
>VXBO01007135.1:3156241-3231616 GCA_013400135.1 Rhinoptilus africanus
GCCTTTGCTATCACAGACCACCGCTACAGAGAAAAAGGAGAACAGCAGCAGAATTTCTGCTCCCTGTTAAACATTTTACCTTGGTACTGTCTAACATGAGTTCCGTTAAATCAGCATGTGCTAATTAAGAATATATTTTCTTCAATTATACTTCAAATTAATTGCTTTACGTATCTCTACCATGTTATACGTTTAATTGCAGCTTAAAATACCAAAATGTAATTATTTCATTTCTTGTCATTATTCCATGGCATGAAAAGTCTGTCGTCTTCTATTATCTCTTTATAGAAAGGGCTAAAAGTGATGACAAATGAATATACTAATAAAATGAAAGCAAGTTATTTATATATTCAAAGTTAGATAATCTTGTCCTATTTTTAGCACATTCTGAACTCCCCCGAGGAGAAAACCGGCATTAATCAAATGTTGGAACTGTACAAATGACAATAAAGTGAACATTTGATGATGAGCTTTTCTTGATAAAATCCTTCATGAGAAAAAAGGAAGTTTATTAGTCTGTTAGTACTGTTATGAAAGAACCCAGAATATCTGTTTTAGAGTATCTACTTTAATTATAGACTTCAACTGTGGATTGAGAGATATATTTAAACCCCACAATAAATTAAAAAAGCAGACCTGCTTTATTTTTCATAAGAAAGGTACAGATGTGCACAGAACTTCTAAACCAAACATATTTACAAGCATTCTTGAGAAAACGACTATGGACACGATTAAAGTTGAGCTGATGTTCAAGGGCTTTGTGGTTTCAAGACACATTATTGTGTGTTGTATTGGGCCTCTTCATTACTGGAAGAAGAGGCAGGATAGCACAGAAAGCATAAGTGACTTTTTTTAATCAAACAATTTATGCACTGAAAAAAACAGTTTTTGTATTTCAAATTTTACAGCTTCAGCTCATAAAAACAAATTAGGAGAAAGAAGTGTTTTGCCTCATACCAGGGCAATGAAATGTTTCAAGCTTTTTTTTAGGACTAGCTTTATGTATCATTTACCAAATATTTTTTAAATCTGTAAAGAAAGGAAAACCTTCTATTTTTCAGTCCCACAGAAAACTTTTGTCTTTTTTTCCCCCTAAAGATTTATTTTTCACGTCATTTGACTATGACTACTTTGAAAATGTTAACCCCAATTCTTCTCATACTCTTTTTTAGATTACCCAGAAACCTGCTTTGTTCTGCTTAGAAGAAAATAAATGTAACTGTTGAAATAAAAAGGCATTTGTCTGCTTGCAATACATATATATTTCTATATATGAGTAGCAGACACGTCTTACACTTCCACTAATAAAGTGTTTTAACAGCAGCCAGCGTCCACTAACATTACCGCGCAGATTTGTGTCATCTTCACCAGCACTGGTACTTTCTGGCAGACGGATATAGCACTCTTAGTCTTCAGTATATTGTATTGGTTTCCCCCAAATCCTCATCTGCTTTTACAACAAGTTCCTTAAATATTGATTTTTTTATTGGAAGACTGAGCAGCATATGGTTAGATTCTTTACCAGACAGATTTCTGAGCTTTGGTATCAGGCACAGTGGCAAGCCATCAGAAGACATTATCTTCAGTTATAGAACATTATTAATCTACAAACAGAATTAAAATCCTCCAAATTATCAAAATGTGTTAAAATGATCCTATCCTGAATACAGACTTGTTGGCATTCTATCCGCAACAACAAAGCAAGTAACGAAATAAGAAAGATTACTTAAATCTACTTAATTCTGCAAATAGGTTTCATTAAGCAGAACAAATGAAACGAAGCAGTTGGAGTGCCATTAATGCCATTATAGGTCTCATTATTCTTTTTAGGCTAAACATCCATATTAGGGATGAATCTAATATGGGCGGATATTTATATTGGAATATGAACTCTATTTGAGGGTTCAAATCCCCTTCTGGATTTGTAACGAAAATGTTCACACCGATTTCCTTGTCACAAAACAGCAACTCGCTTGCTTTTATAGATTAGCAACATCCTTTATTTCAGCTCTATGTCCTTTAACGAGCAAAACAAAACTAAGGAAGCAGGTCAAATATCTGAAGATTGCCACTATCGCCATTACATTACAAGGCCTAATGAACAAATCGACTCTATTTTATATATAGTTTACATTGATACGTCTTGCAACTACCCTGATTTAAAACTGGAGTAGGAACACGGAGCCAAATTGATGTAAAAACCACTACTTGTTTGAAACTTTCAAGTAGCGAATAAAAGTCACTTTATAAAAATCAAATGCATGGTGCCAAGTTTGGAATGACAGGTGGCGCTGGCAGATGAAGCATCTTAGATGTTGTGCTCCACGTTATTCATAGGATTTCTGAAAGCGCTGTAATTCCAACTAGTATATGGAAAATTTGGGTTGCTCAAAATCCCCCGTCCAACCTAACCTTGAACATTTCCAGTGATGGGGCACTGATTCAGTGTAACTATTAATCTGTAAGTTGGTGGGGGGGAATAAGTCTTTTCCTTCCTCCTTATAAAGACTTTTGTGCCTCAAATTAAAATCTTCTTTGACTAAAATGTACATTGCAGCACTCGCTGTGCTTTATGCTTTTTTTATACAACTTTAAAAAAAAATCTTTGCTTAAATATTCCTACATAAGGAATAGCATTCCAAACCAGTCTGAAACACTCCTTAAATTGCCATTTACCTAAAGAAAATTATATTTGCTGAGATCTGGCTTTAACAAAAATTATCAATTACCATTTTGTTGAAAATCACTCTAGCTTTGAAACATTACCAATGTGCTTTACTGATATTCATTTCACTCTATAGCCTTAAATGCACAAGAGACTGTCTGTTTCCAGCTATTAAATTTCATATTATGTCATTTCCTATACTGGATTATATTCTCTCATTTATTACTCATTTTAAAATAAATTTGGCCGTTTTGAAAGCAAAGGATTGACAATATCCATCAGTAATCTTCTCCTAAAGCAAAATAAAATTTGCATTTCCTGTAAATGTGAGGCCGAAATGACCCCCCAAATAAATCCAAATGTCTAAAATCTAAGGTTTCACCAATGAACCAATAAGAAATTTTACAAAAAAAGGCCTTCCATCATAGAAAAGTAAGTACAAGCACCTTCTATACTACTCTTAGTAAGCCCCTTTGAGCCTGGACATTTATTAGAAGTGTTACGCAAAAACCTGGTGCAGAAGCTCTCATTCTCCGCGAGTAGTTAAGATGCCACGGATTTTTATGCACAAATGCTTGGTGGTATTGCAGAAGCCGTAACCCCAAAAATACCTTACAGTGGTTTATATTTCATGTATAAGAAAGGTGAGAGAGAAGGAGAAAGGAAGCTTCCTACCATAGTAAGTGAGACGTCCTCTTGCAACGTTTTTTCCTCTTGAGTTTTCAGTAATGCATTCGTACAGCCCTGCATCCTCTTGCTGGAAATTAGGTATTTCAATCAGGCCATTGGATTTCCTCAGCTTTATTTTACTTGGAAATGGCAGACCATCAGTTCTTCTCCAGTTAATCTGAGGCACGGGGCTAAAAAGAAAATAGTGGGATTTTAAACAGCTTTGTTTAAAGTACTTGATTGTCAAAATTAGATACTTAAACTAATACACAATAAAACTCAGAAGTGTCTAAAAGCTTGCGTTAAAAGTGGTATTCATTCTGCAGATGACAGATGGTCAGACACTATGGCAACTGATTTGCATGTACCGTTCTGTTTCATACGCCATTATTTGTGGTACCAAATTTTTCATTAATATCTACGTGAATGTCCAATGCGTGTAAAATTTCTTATAAATCAGCACCGGCCTCCCCTGAAGATGGGGTGAGATTTACCAGTGACTCCCATGGAAGGAGGATCAAGGCAAGTCTTTTGAAATTCTCATCCTAGAACAGCCAATAATTCAAGGATTTTAAAACTTTCACTCACCTAGCTGGGGAACCAGAGCAATAACATGTGATTAAGTTATCAATCACGTACTTAAAATCACAAACACCTGACAAAGCTGTCTGCAAATAAACTCTAAAGTAGTAAGTAAATACATTTACAGAAACATAAATGCTTTCTCAGATCATTTGTGAAAGAGAAAAGATATCAATTGTGTGTGAAGTATCATTCAGAAGGGGAATGCATTTTTATCTTTATTTCAGCTATAAAGAAAGAACAACATTATTAAAGCATCAAGTATATTTAACAGTAAAATTCAGGCAAAATTCTCACTGACTTGAACAACATTTTCTTCTACGCAGTCCTATCAGAGCAAGATCAAAGGATATATGCAAAACTGCACTGATCTTATTCAAGACAATTTGAAATGAAATGTAAATTCCTGTGTTGCCAACATATACATTTTAATTCTGAACAAAATCAAAAATTACTCCAAGACTCTGCCCTCATACTCCAAGGCAATAACTGCAATGACCAAAACAGGGTCTGTAGAAAACACTACCAAAAGGACTGCCAGAACTCCCCACCTGTTGTGCAGATAGACCCTAATGTGCTTTATCTTACATCATGGGCCAAGTCGAAAACTTACTTTCCTAGCGCAAAGCATTCCAGCTTCACAGTCGAGCCTTTAGCTGCAGGAAGTGTCTCAGGAAACTGAACTTCTATTTTGGGTTCATATTCTCCCATCACACCTACATGAGACAATTGAAAAAGACAATTTTTAATTTTTAAAGCCTTTTTTCTTCTCTCTTTAGCATTAGATCACATCAAATTCAAAATCAAGTTTATTTATTTCGTGCTCAATATACAAAGAGAAGCACAGGGACCTGCCAGTGAAATCACTGTCAGACTCAGGAGAGGAAGAGGAGCGTGCAACACAAAATAGTTTATCTTCTTATAAAGCAATCAATATTCTGAGGATGCATGAAAGGTTACAGTGTTAAGAGACAAAAACATTCACTGACGACTAGATGTGTTATTTATTCACGGTGCAAAGGGAAGCCATACCATCCGTGCGCAGCACTAGAGGAGTTGGCGACCCAAGAACTTGGCTGTTGGTCACAGTGCTGGTTACGACACAGGTGTAATTCCCTACATCCGACGGCTCCACTTTGGCTATGTAGAGGTGACCGGTCTCCTGAGACACAAATCGCCGACTGTCCTCTTGTACAAATGATGGATATTCATTGAAGATCCAAGCAAACGACAATTCTAGTTGGGAATAAAAAAGAAGTAAAGGTGTTTGGTAGGGCTTTCCACTTTTGTTTTTCTTCAAAAAGCGGTTTATTTTATTATTGTATTGTATTTTCAATACTGTATTGTATACAATATTGTATTATGTATCAACAGAAAGCCAAAGATGGAGAGAAATAAATTTAAAATGGTACCAGAAACAAGCAAAACCAAAAAAAAGGGCAAAACTAACCATTTTTCCACTAAACCCATACCTTCTCCAGCAGAAGAAAAAAAGTGACAGGAGTTCAAAGGGCCTTATATGGCACTTAATATGCATGGGAAGGAGAGGAGACAGTAAAAACAAGACCAAAGTTTGCTAAAATGGAAACATTATTCATTCAGTAGCTACTTAAACAACTCAGGTACTTAGCAGACAGAAACAGCACAGGTGTATGGAAGTGAAAGGAATGTCAAAAGAAGCATAAATTCCTATTAGAGCTGAACACATAGCAAAACCAGTTTTTTTCATAGAAAAATCCATTAAAACGCCATAAAGAAATCTCTATATGAAATGGCAAAGTAGCCCTCACTACCATTCATTATAGTAACTCAAAAGGAAAAACACACTTTAAAAGATAAACTAAGAGATTTGGCAGAAACAGCAGTATAATTTGTTTTTTCTGCACACCACTCTGAGCTCCATGTGTCCAATTTTAATTGGCAAAAAACCCTTCCTGCACAAGGCCATGTGCTTGTCTCATTTGTATCCTACAGAACCAAAGGAAATTAATTTTTAATGGTTTTCCAGGAAAGAAATAATTTTTCACCCAAGTGCTGCTCAGCTGAAAGTTTATAAAAAGATTACAGCTCCTGCAAGTGCTAATTAGAGACAATTACAGCTTGATTGACCTGCCTTCATGCTAAAGTATCTTGCAGCATTTGCACTGCCCCTACAAAATGGAGATCATCCCTTTTTGCACAGGTTTAATACGAAAGTGTGTAAATTTGGATGTCATCATGAAACAGAGAGTAGGCACTTTCATAACCCTCACTGCTGAGTACCAATACGCACCCAGGAAAGCGCTAAGCCAACAGGACAATTTAACACAAGATAAGATTGTGCAGATGAAAAAACATTCAATAAATGAAATTATTAAAATATTTATGGACTGGCTAATGCAGAAAGGGCATCAAATGAAATGGCTTATCATAATTGTGATTAATTTTCTTCTATCAATATTTAAACTCCTGCCATTAACATAATTTTGCAGGAGTGGTGTGTATGAACAATTAAGTGTCTCAGGACTTTTCTCAAGAGTTAAACTTTTGTCGTATTTAGAAATATTTATTGTTGAAAACAGCCATTGACCCTTCTCCTCAGGTGAAACAATGGTTATGTCTAAAAGTTCCTTCTTGCGTAACGTGAGAAGTGTCATTAATAAGGAAGGCCAATAAGGATTTGCCAAGACAAGCCAGGGTAGTTAGGGAACTGCGATCTACCTTGACTTCAGCAAGACTTTTGAGATGTGCCACATGAGTCATGTACACAAGCCAAAGAATATTAATACAGTCAAGAAAAAAAATATTCTGTACAGCTATTCTTCCATCTTCCAACACAAATATCAAGGTGTAGGTGACAAGGGCTTGCTGTTGAACGGAAAGGGCTTGTTGAGAAAGCGTCACACAGCAGGGAGGTGGCATCTACACACTGTTCTGGCACTATTCAGTATCTATTAGCCACTTCAAATAGAAAAAATAAAATAAAAAATAATTTTAGAAAAAAAAAAAAAGAAAGAGTACAGCTGAAGAGTGTGAAGGGGACTGCCACCTCTTTAACAGCAAAGATTATATGGTCTTGCTAAACAGGTAAGACCAAAAAATAAAGCGTAATTCCGTTTCTACACAGGAGCTGGCTGACGAGAGTGACCACAAGGCTGAGGGAAAGGCTGTAGGTCACACTAGGTATCAATTCAGGAACTGTAAGAAAAAAAATGAAAACCAACTACATTTTCAGCTCTGCATCAAACTCAGAAATCCGCAAGACACGAACTGTGGGAAGCCAGGCTTTATTGGTTCTGGTATTTATTGAGCTACTTGTTTTCCTTAGCTCAAAATATTATTTTATTCAAAAAAAAAAAAAAAAAGAAAAGGCATTATTCAAAACATTCAAAGGGGACGGACAGACTGGGATACGCAGCAGGAAAATAAGCAGCTTGATTTTGTTCTTATTATATTGGGTTAAGTCAAGAGTAAACTCATTGAAATCAGTCATTATGATTATGAAAGCCACGCAAAGTGTATTCCAGTTTAATTGGATCGTTCAACAGCCTATGAATAAGCACTCCTAAAAACCTAATTTCCCATTCAACGTGTATTTTCATCGACTCTCTTAAAAAAGGAGTGGGGTGTTTCCTTACCAGTGCCCCACAGCCAATACCTCATTTTATATTTATTGTACTTTACAAAATTGTATTCTTATTTTCCAATAAAAATCATATTAAACAACTTGTTCTGTGATTTATTATGTTTACACCATTTGCAGGTTGCTGATCCTAGGGCACCTCAAGGGACACAAACTCACTCCCTTTCTGTCAATTACAAGTTTTCAGTTGATTTTCTGTTATAAATGGAAGTAATATGTCTCTCCTGGGCTTCCTCGGAGATCTAAGCCTTTGCTTTCCAATGCATTTTTTCCTTATTTGGCAATGTGCATGGATAAGGTATTGGAAATTACAGTTATTACTCAATTTTTATTTGTTTACTACATCTTGGTTGGCTTCTCCTCTTTATTTTGCATTATTTGATTACTATTTACTGTGCAGTCTACAAGCCACAACACGCGCAGCATGCTCATACTGTTCTACATGCTCTGGCCATCTAATTGTTCAATTAAAAATAGCTCACAAAATTGCCTGTCATTTTTAAACTTCGATTTTTACCAAATTCAACACTTTAATCAGTATCATTGACTATATGCCACAGTCATTTCCTTGAGAAACATACCTTCCTTTCTTATGTAACAAAAGTTTAATATTGCTCAAGGAAGATAAAGGAATAAGCCCCGCATATTTGGTAGTTTTTAATTAGGTTCAAAGTTAGACCTAAAACTCATGTACATGCTTTTGAAAAGATTACTTTTAATTACATTACACATTTCCTCTAAGAAAGGCTGCAACACATTAGTGGAAGACCATGGAATGAAACCAGGGCAATTTTATTTCTTGTAAACAGATAACAGTAGTTATGGGAATCCAAAATTATAAATTAATTCCAGAAGCTAGCAAAGCAAAAGTTTGGAAAAAAAATAATAAAAAGGGGCATATAGATCTAAGACCAAAAGGAGAAGGATAATTCATAAAGTTTATTTTGCTTGCTAAATGCACAGATTCTGAAGGTCTCTGCTCATCATTCCCCACCACCTCTTGTCCCCTTTGTTCAAGTCTCCTCTCCCACCACCTCTCCCACGCATCTGCTCAATATATATCCACTACCCCTACAGTTCACACCTAAATGAGGTTTCTAAAATAGCCAAAAGTAAATGATGTGAACAACATTGGTCTGAAACAGATTTAAACTTATGTTCAGAACGGACTGGATTTCTATTAGTGAAGCGGATGTTTCCATAGATAATCCTGAAAAGAAACAAAAAGACTTGATTTTGAGTGGATCAAGCTGACTAAACAATAGTAACAGGTTTTATGTTGTTTCATGTTTGGTTGGTTTTTTTTTTTAAAAAAACAAGTTTCACATCAACCGCTGATACCTGCAAATCTGTATTATTTCATACAGTTCTCCAGTTCAGGGTTTACAATATTCTGTAACAGAGAGACAACGGGAAGCTGAAATATTCTGGTATTTCCCTCTTCCGCTGGCACTCTGCCTAACCCGCAGGATGGTATATGGCTTTTAAAAAACTGCAAGAAAGTCATCAGACTAAATTTAACAATGACGGAAACTCTAATTAGAGACACGGAAATCTGTAGCAACCAGCTATTTTGAATTATCTACCTTAGAGTTAAAAGTAATGGAAAAGTAACACTGACTTTGAGAGGATACTGACAGGTTCCATAATTAAGAAACCAATCAGTTCATCATTTGGCCCAGTTTCAGCTCCAACTGTGAAGAAATGACAGAAAGCGGAGAAAAGCCTCTCGCTTGGTGGGTGAGCATCACTCAGGAAGGAGAAGGCTCCCGGGGCACAGCCCCGCAGCCATCGAGGATGGTGACGCGCAGAAACGTCCCTTTGTCAACAGTTTTGAGGACAGCTCTGTACCGCCGTTTGCGTGGGAACCCCTGGGAAAGTGCTAACAAATTATTTAAAAGTAGGAAATTAGTCTGCATGAGTTAAAGTGGATTAAACTCCCAGAGGAAGCTCTTAACCTAGACATAAACTGTCCTCAGTTCACTGTAGCCTCATCTCTAGAGGACTGAGCTGCTCCGGGTTTAGGACACTGTACCCGGGGATGCGAGTGTCCCCAGGAGTGATAATGCATTTGATCTTACATACACGACCTTCAAACTTCTCATTAACTACTTTTATTTTCTTACTTGGGCAAACCCTGGCTACTTTATGCCACTTAGTTCACTGCCTCGAGCAGTCCCTCCTTCCTTGGGCAAACCAGCTGCGAGGCTGAGCCTGGTGCCTGGAATTTAGCCAAAATAAAGAGGTAATGCTTTATCTCTGCCATAAAATAAAGCATTATCTCTTCCTTTTTTTTTGGCAAACATTAAAGGTTGTTTTACAAATAAAAATCTTGTGCACTGCAGCTGTAAGACGAGGTTTTTATGTACTCCAATATGGGATTCCCCAACTCTACGTAAACTGATATTATAATGTCTTTAGGTACCACTGTCAAAACCGGTATCATTTTGACAATGAAAAAACTTCCTAAAATTTTATTTGAAATAAACAGTACATCATTTCAGGGTTTTAGGGTATATTCTTGAGCACATTAAATGCCCAGAAACTGAAAAACTGTCCTAAGTATCTTCAGCTGGGAAAACCAACAAAACTCAGGCTGTGTATTTCCGAGGGGCATCCTGAATTGTCTGCATGCAAGTAGCTGTAGCACTAATAATGCAAAATTCTTCAGCTGTTTACAAACCCGCAGACACACTTCAGAGTACAGTCTATCTATAAACTGTAGGTTGGTAGTTTACTTTTTGATAATGTTCTCTATATAAAAATAATGACAATGACAAAACAAACCTGTACAACAGGGCTTGAACTGTGGCTACCAGGAGTAAGGTGAGACGATGAGTATCTGGTTAAAATAGTTGTAAGGTTTTCCCAACTTGGGGAAAAAAGTATGGAGATTTAGAAATGGTTGTGAAATCCCCTCCAAACTCTTCAGAGTAACTCCCTTCTTTTGGCTGAAGATAGTTTTGTTTATACAAAATGTAAATTCCATGACGGGAATCTGAGTCCAGCTACAAAAAGTGAAGAACGTATCCCCAGAAACTCATTTTATTCCAGCGTATAATGAAAACACCCTGATATGAAACTAATGTATACCATTAATCTTTTTGGCATAAAAGGTGAATTATTTTGTAGATAAAATATAAAAGATCAATTTTCAGCATGCTGTGCAGGTAATTAGGCATGCAACTTCTGTGTATGGAATAACCCAAAACAATGAGAGCCGTGTGAGAGACCTATGTAATACCTTAGAATTTCAATCTACACATTTAATGAGAATATTGAAATGTTTTAGCTGAAATTGCAACGTTCCTACTTCAGGCTGACACCTAATTTTCTTTTTTAAACAGAATATGGTTTGAGTCCACCTCTTTTTGGGTTTTGAAATGAGATAGTGGGATGTTAATTTATGCTGCAAGGAATTGCACTTTGTTTTTTTTTTATCTTTTTCTCTGCTGCCCTCCCACCTACACCACAACCGTGGACTGGCCAAGTAGGAATTGCACACTTGGCTGTTACCCTGGCACGGCTGCCACAGGGGACAAATCCCACCAAAGGTCTGTCTTTCTCCACTCTCGACAATTTGTAGAATTTTTCTAAGTCTTTCAAAGCAGCGGCAAAACCAAAGCACGCCATCGTAATTAAAACACAAACATTTCTAGGCTCATCCTTGGGAAATAGAGGTGTTAAAGGCTGGCAGTGTTAATTCTTTATTAGCACCACAAAGAACTCACGTTAAGTGCATTTCTGAGTGGCACATCCACTGCAGAAGCAGCTGGGCAGCATGGCTGCGCCGTCCGTCTGTCTGTCTGGCTTCCCTTCCCGTCACACTGGGGTTTAACCATTAGCTAGTGTTAAGTTTCAAACCAAATGTGACCTTGTAATATAAAAGTGCTCCTGAACTGTCAGGTTAAACGTTCCTTGGCGCTCGGAAGGAAATCCAGATGCTAATGGGAGAGTCTAACAAAACGCTTTTCTACATTTGGGTTCCACTGCTGAATTAAAACCCAATTTCCCTTCCCCTGTAGCTGGGCAGGATGATGGATTAGTTTCTCTTTATCACATTTCTGAACTAATTGTTTCAGACTAGCTGTGTCATTCAAACCGTACTGGCTCCCATCAAATTGTTCCTGCTCTGGAAGTATGCAGAAAAGTAAGAAACTGCTTTAGGAAGCAATATTTAAATACATAGCCATTAGCCATATCCATTTCAAATGACAAATCGTTCTTTTAATCACCTCCCTAGAACTTTACATTTAATTGCTCAGAGCATTTCTAACAACTCTGTTGTGCTTTTTCAATAGTTGAAAGTATTTTAAATTGCTTCCTGCCTGTAATAATTTTGAGGATAAAAAGATGATAGTTTAGCTTATTGCTCAACTAAAATACATCTGATTTCTTCTGAATGTTAAATATTAGGGAGATAAACTATGGGAAACTAATGGAAATACCCAAGAGTAAATTTTCAAAGGAACATACTAATGTTTATAGGTTGAAGTAGTAATTACTGACAAACTTCATTTAGTAGCCTTGCACTCATGTAGGAGAAGGGATTTGGTAAACCTCTGTGAAAAACAAAAATTAATTTCAGTATGCTTGTTAAATAGCGTAATGATCAGCTACGACTGTGTGCTGGGACTGCAGCCATCTCCCTCCTGCCTCTTCCTAATCAATTATCTTATTTCCAATGAAAAACTCAAATATTTTAGTAGAGAATAAAGAGCTGGAGGAGAAAAACCCCATAGTAACAATTTAGGGATAAAAATAATCTTGGTAGAGGGCCAAACCCAGTTATTTTCTCCAATTTTCTCCTTTTCCCAGGGGTACCCGAAATACCTGCGACTAAATGAAAAGGCTTGACCTCAACTTTTTTTCTTGTAATTTGGTTTTTCCTAATCCACCTCTCCCTCTTTCTTTCCAACCCCCCTTCTTCCAACAAACACCCCACCACCGAGAGGCATATTCTCTCATTAAAACCCTCCTGTCTCATACTGCTGTCTCTTCCAGTTTATTCCAGTTCAGGGCTAACGAGAGCAGGAATCAGCAAGAAAGTGCACATCCCACAGTCTTTCGAGGACTCCTGGAGTGCCCACGTACAATTTGCTAACGAAACTTCTACAATGTTAGTCTCACCGAAGTCTGCTCCACTCTTTGCTCTCTCCCACAACAGCCCACATTACACACGCTACTACCATATGTGCTAAAACCTTAACGAACCTGTAGTGGAAACCAGACATACTGCAGCCAGCAGGAGCCGATCCAATCTTATGCCAAACTCCTCCTTGGGCTACAGCTGATGCTCTCCCTCCCAGCACAGACTCTAGGTTCTGACATAACGAAAAGAATAATCTAGCTTTAAAACACCGAGATTTAAAAATACTAGCTTTTTTTTCTGATTTGCACACTTCAGAATGTTACTTTTAAAAAACATAAATACATCTATATGAATGATTGAAAGCTAGAATCTTTCCTTAAAAACAAAATGAGAAAAAGCTGCAATATTCCCACAATCATTTTGCAATGGATATTCAAGATGCAGTGCAAAATTTACTAGAGCTAATATTACTGATCATAGATGATTCCAGGCTCTACTGACTACTGAAGCTCTCTCTCCTTCGTGATCTAGATACTTCTCTTAAACTAAGACTTACAAAAGGGCTAGAAGACCACTTGTCTAAGAAATAAAACAGCAGTGCAAATATCTTATTATGTTCAGTGCCATTGATGTGCGTAATGAAACCGTAAGAATCTGGTGTGGTACCGTGCCTGTCCAGTTTGCCCTTTCTCAAACTGGAACCACGAATCATTTGCTAAAAGTTTCTTCGGTCAGTTATAGCCTTCACACTAGCTTAAAAAGATGTCCTGTAAAGTAGCTGCAGATGTTGCAAAAAATACATATATAAGTAAGTACTAAATTTAGTCTGGTTTACTTCAGCCTGGATCACAGGTCTACCAAAAGAAAAAGTGCTTTAGAAAGACTGCATTTGATAAAGTGCAGAACAGAGAGCATGTCGGTAGCACTGGTTTGTTACTGGTGGTGAAAATAATGCTCTGACAGGCAGAAATCACTGTAAAATCCAGCTCTGAACGTGTATTGTTGTCTCTCATATGGACAAATATAAGGGTCTCTCGGGTACCATTTGATTTCAAACAGTCAGCTGAAATTTGAGCAGATGATGATGATGACACTAGCAGGACTATTGCAAAATATATTTTTAAATAAAAATACCATTTCTCCTTGGCAGCTTGAGAACAGCTCGAGAACACTATGGAACCATTTTTAAGGCCATTCCTTTTATAATATTCAACATACTATTCTCCTTAGAATGCATTTTTGTACCAAAACCCACATAATGGGCCTACTGCAGGGGTGATTTACTGCTCACGTCCAGATGAGCGTCGTCCACAATCTGCAACAACAGCAAAAAGCAGACATGCAAAAGCAGGATGGTTTCCACCTCCTGCAAACACAGTGATGGGCAACAGAAAAGAAACCACAATCTGGACTCTTTTCAGTTTGGTACTGCTTTTTTTTAAGGGTACAAAATGTTCCAAAGCCAAATGAGTAACATTAATTCAATTTACAGTTCTCTGAAAAATAGCATGTTGATATTCAGGAGTCGCACAAAGCATCAAAATATTTCTGGTGTGTAAGATGCTTCCCATGCCGCGTTATCCATGAAGCACAGTCCTGCTGGAACCCGCAGGTCTCCAAATGGCAATACAAGAGACATGAGCAAAAATTTGCAAGTCTAAACACTAATTTGCCACCAACATGACATTATTCACTGAATGATTTGTCACACCAAGCAGCAAGCAATAAAATTGGGATCTGTTTTTCCATGATCTAATATAATTTTAAACCAGCATATCACAACTTTAAAATAAAATGCTATAAACCAGATTGATCCGTATCCTTCAAATATGGCCTCATTTATCGATTAAGTCTACATTTATCAGGGCATGATAATAACACGGAGAACATACTCCTGCTACTTTATTTATGCAGAAATATCCTTGCCATATTGCATGAAATAGGAACACATATCACAGGAGGATAATCATGAATATAAGACAAGTAGAATTTCCTTGCAATTTCCAAGTGACAGCTTGTCGGCTCCACAACATTCTTGCCATTTACTTAAAATCTCATGGGTTAGGGTCCTATTCCACACACTAACAAGACAACAGGGAGTATATCCACCAATAAAATCTTCTTCTCACTGTACAAAGCATCCCTGAAATCACCACAGACAACATAAAAGGACTGTGCCTCATCGCCCTCTCCTCTCCCAAAGAACAGGATCTACCTCACAAATTCGGAACATTTCTGAAATCCAAAAATCAACGTCAGATTAGTAAAACTGGCTGTGCTAAACAAGTATAAATCACAATATCTATCAAAGAGAAATATCAGCTGAACACAAGCTACATCATAATCAAGACATACACGCAGTAGCAACAGTAGATAAAGCCCTAAAGGAACTTGTGGATTTGCTTTACTTGGGGCTTTGTCGCTCCTTAGATACCGATTTTGGAACAGTATCAATAGTAGAGAAAAATCATTTTTAGATCTCCATATGTCTAGTCTTTTCCATTCTTGGCAGAATGGAAAAAAATTAGCATCGCATGGATGTTTTTTAACCAGCTGCCCATTAAGCGCGTCCAATATTAAGTTTTGTATGTTGCGATGTTTGTTACATCGACAGTCCTATAAAACGATCAAAGACACAACAGTAACACAGCGAAAAGTCAAAATAGCTGTGGAGTTCAGTAGAATGTAATGGTTATAACAACTGAAAAAGATAGCAGGAGATCTACACAAATCAATTTTAGATGTCATTTTATCTTTTGATTATGTGGTGGAGAGGATTTACTGATCTGTGTCAAAACCAGAGTACTTTAACAGATTCCCTGTAACAGCACTGAAGTTATATACAGAAGTACGGTCATGCAGAACGATGACAGATGACCATCTTAATTATCCAAAAATCTCTGCTCAATTATAATACTACTTACATTATCTAACATCAATTAGCAAAATATTTGGGGGTAGCACTTTACACAGACAGCCAGTCATTTATTTAATCACCCATTCAGTAAATCTCAAACAAGACTGCTAAAAAAGGGAATGCCAAAAAGGAAAATGCACTAACTCTAAAGAAAATATTGGAGTGGTTTGCGATACAGCTTGTGTTTAATGACAGAAATGTAAAACTGATCTTGAGCAGCGTCTTCCTCCCCCCGTACGCCAACGGCCATCGCAGAAACAAAGCTAGCTAAAATACAAGCTCAGCCTCCGAGCCGATGTGCACAAAGTTAAATGGAGTTTCATTGTTGGTTTAAATGGTAGATGTCCACACTCTGATGGAAATGGAACTGCAGACTTCAAAAGGACAAAAGTACCGTTAACTGCAGGAACAATTTGCTCCCCACTGAAAGGAGATACGGATATTACTTATGTAAATATCTGTGGCTTAGATAAGCAAAGTAAAGAAATAAGCAAAATCATAGAAGGGAAGCAATTTCCTTTTTCCATACTATGACCCGGTTATTCCTTTTGGGATGAGCATTGGTTTCTATTATAACTGGAATGCTGTATATGAAGGAATAATCACAATTTAATCAAGTCTCTTCTTGAAGGCTTCTTACAGAGGACACAAGAAATAAGCTCAAATCCCCATCAAGCTAGCAAGAACTTAGAAATTGCACGACATGGCAGAACACAAAAGAACAGTATTTCAGGGGATAAGAGGGAAGAGGAAACATGGTATTTGAGAAGGTTTTTAGAATTAGTGTTGTCTGAAATTATGTGATAGCTCAGTGCAACAAATACAGAATCAAAAAAAAAGGAGGAGAGTAATAAATCAGATCACCGATCTGGAAAGGGCTGAACAGCCCCCAGGCCAGGTCAGCTGTTCCGAAACCATTCCTGCTATTCATAACAAACTACTTCTGCTTAATGGATGGATATTTTATCTAAGACTTACCGACCTGCATCCTACCATGCCAGATCTAGAGGCACTGTATGCTTGATGTCACTGTGCTATAGGTTTATTTTAGGGTAGAAAAAAGAGGAATGACTTTTTCCACCTTGCTCCATGACTCCTGAAAACTTTAATGGTTAACTCTCCAAGTCTCAGACAAATTCAAGGGTTTAAAATAATTCTGGTACCAATTCTCAATTTCATTTTATAATTCAGGGAGCCCTCAGCTCTCTCTTTTTCGCATGAACAATACAATTAGCGTGGGGGGGTGTCAATCATAACCCATCTGGCGACTGCAAAAGAAATTCTCACCTCTGCCACGTGTTGATTTGACCCACCATTTTTAGCAATATGAACATGTTTTGTATCACCTACTGTTTAACACCGCAAACTGAAACATTGCAAGACTCGGTGCAGAGTTGCAGTCACTTTGGTGACCATCTCTGGCCATATCCCCACGCACAGGATGCAGGTATGAAGGCTGGGGTAATTCAGACTTTGGTCTGCATACGGAAGCAAAATTTAATCATTCTAATTCTAACAGATAGCTGTGAGAATGACCCATTTTCTCAGCAGCTGGAAAGACAAAGCTGTTGTAGGCTATGAAGATGATTTAAGAGTACGTATCAGAAAAATTCTGCAAGCTCACACAGTGCTAAAATTGCCCGTTTATGGCTGTGTCTGCTTAGACTCTGGCAAATTTAAGAGACCACAATACCTATATTATTGTATCCAATGTTTAGTTTATATTGCCTTGTCTTTGCAATCAAACCTAATGCTTAACATCACAGCCCTTAAATAATGAGACTCCGTATCAATTAAAAACAAATAAAACCAGTTACTTTCCAGTATTACTCAAGGCTCAATACCAATTAATCAAAGACTGAAGATGCAGAACAGATGATAAAACATACTTGCAACTTTTGGTCCACCAAGAATCCACACACCCTGTTTTCTCCCCCACCTCGAGACAGCAATGTCTTAAATTATGCCAGCATCATTTACATTACACCATCAAACCTCCTGATTGCAAGAAAACAGGCAGATATCAGCATAATGAATCTATTCTTTGCAATTGTCTAGTATTGAGAAAACCAGATTCATCGAGGCTCAGCAACTGTGAAATTGGGCAGAATTTAACTCCAGAAGCTACTCAATTAATTACTGGAAATATCATAAAAATCAGACATGTTAAGTGCACAGAAATTACCAGGAGCTCAAAAGGGATTTAAAGATAAAAGTAAATCCTCCAAAGCGCTTCCCTCCCCCTCTTTTGGTTTTGTCTTCTTCCTCTTTATATTTACTTCAGAAAACAGTTTCATTCTTGCTCTCCATGAAGGATGTCTCCTCTGCCTTCCCAGGGAGATGTTCCACCCTACGGTCAATGAGTCTCCTACTCTGGTGGGAGCATGAAGCCCGGACGGTCCCTTACCTCCTGCCCGGGGGGGTGGTCCGCACAGCAGCACGACTCCCTGCCCCTCGCGAACGGACACAGCGCTTCTCATCTTCGTCCTGGAGTTTTCAAGATCTGTTTTTGAAAGAAAGGTGAGCTGGGTATCAGGAAATGGGAAAGACTAAATACACAGGAGTTTCAAGTTCTCAAACCCTAATATCAAACCTCTTAGTAGGCAACTAGGTTTGGGGATTGCAGTGAATCAGTTGCAAAAGAAATGGCTGTTCAACACGAGGGAGGATGACAGATTTAGGACTGAAGTGAACTAATTTACAAGAATATAATTAAACAGATCCTATGGTTAATTTTGTTCTTATGCTAGGCTTAAGCTACTCTCATTTTGATAACCAAAAAGGAGTCATAAGCATAACTTAAAAATAGGTCTTTAATCCACTGTTTCTTCCCAAATGAAGGCTCTGGTGAGAACAGCATCAAGATTCTACTGAGCTCTTCTAACCAACCGTGAAATAATGCTAATAACACAGCTAATCAGAAAAAACAGATATGCATCTTTTCAAATAGAAAAGAAACCCCTCGACCATCTCCCTGCAGCAGAATCCCTGGTAACATCGCTGAGCTCTGGGGAAGGCAACCACTTTGCACCTCGGAGTATCGACCTGGTGCTTTGCTCTACCAGGCTTCAGGTCTTCTCTGTGCTTTTAAAGCTCCTTAAGAGGGGAAACAACCGCTACCGAGTATACATAAATGCAGAATTGCAGAGCAGCAGTACTGTATCAGAAATGTATATTAACTTTCCCTCTAACTGGTGACTCAAGATCTAAGAAAGTACGTACTCATTATATCCTTGAATTAAGCTAGCTATAACATTCAATACAAACTAAGATTGACGTTCTACACTAAGAAAGGTGTTTCCGTGAATAAACCATACGTTTTTCCGTAATAAAACTAAACAAAGACAATTTAAGAAGTTTGCTTATAACCTTGTAAAGGATACTAACACAGTCTTTAAAATAAGGCTGTATTTATAACCAAGCACAACAGGAGTAGTAAGTTGACCAACAGTAGCTATTTCCCAAAATATAGTATTTTTTAATATTGAAAAGCAGCAGCTGTTACAGTCAGAACACTGAGCAAGAGCGATTAGAATTTCAATGCTTCATTTAAAAAAATAGATTTATTTCCACAATAAGATACTGTTCTATTATTCTTTGCTACTGCACATAAATCTCATAGAAGGGTTTCTCAAAAGGACTATTTTCAGCTTTCCAACTGAATTTCCATGCAGATACATGTCAGGGTCTATGTTTTCACTCACATGGTAAGTTTAGATCTTTCAGCTGGTACTTCAGAGAAGAAGAGACATGCTATTCTACACTAGAATGAAAACAGCTATGGAATTTGGATTTTAAAATTTACAGAAAAAAATAATCTATTTTACATTTAAAATGATTTCAGACCAAGTTTTGCCCTCTTACATCGCAACCACCATGAGACATAAATCTTATACGGTACCTATCATTTCTGTAATTAAGATGAACTGCTTTATCGCTGGTTTCGAAGCACGTACATTCGTTTATTGCAAACACAGACATTCAGAAACTCTGTTGCTTTTGAGTTGCCCGACACGACGCACGAGCAGGATGGGATTGGGCTGGGAACAACCGGGGAAGGGAGGTAACCTGGGGCACACGGAGGCATTGGGAAAGGCACGTCCCCTTATCCCGCAGGTACCCAGTGGGGACCCACCGCAGCTCTGCAGTTTGAGCTGTTGCAATGTTGTACCGCAGAAGTTATTAATCACTGATTGCAGATGAAGACTGCTGTCACAGGGGAATATTTCTCTGGTAACGAGAAGCGACGCAGAATCCATTAGAAAATGAAGAATATGAGCCACGCTACAATGAAAGAATAATTTTTCACTAATTAGCAGGAAGCTCTCCATCCTACCTTCTAGAGTGCTTTAAGTGCCAGACTAATCACACAGCTGCAGAAATTTCATCACTTAATTCATTTATACACATGTATATTCTCTTTACACGTTGTCTGGCACCACTTTGAAAATAATTAAAAATCACCATGGAAAATAGTAGTAGAGTTCTTTATTAACACTATGCAATGAAGTCCAAACCTCTGATCTTGGCAAGGACTCGCTGCTTATATAGGAGCTTCTGGTCTGGTTATCAGGCACCTGCGCAGCATATTCAGAGCAGTGAAGGTCAAAGCCAGTCCTGTTTGGGGGAATATCAGGGCAGATTGCTCTAGGGTGGAGTTTTTTTGTTTGGTTGGTTTTGTTTTGATAAAGCCAGCATCCTAACAGCAGTAACACTAGGGAGTAGTGCTGTGTCTTCCAGGAGAACTTGCTATTACGCGAAATCATTGGGAAGGAACATTAAGTTCTCAGAAAACTGACAGGGTAAGTAAAATACTGTAAAAGGTGGGCAAATAATGGAAAAAGTGTTTACTTTTACAGATCGATTTGTATCTCTGAAATCAGAGGCTGTTGTCCTCCTGAAATGTCTTAATAGATGAAATATAACTGGAAATGAGGAATGAAGATGAGAACAGGACAGAAGATGGTTTTGAGCAGCGATGAGTCAGAGCAGGACTCGCTTCTCAGCGCCCCATGGCACGACACTATCCCATTGTTTTGTTTGAAAGAAAAGGGCAGAAACAGATACGAAGTATTTCTGTGTTCTATCTGTTGATCTATGGATTGTCTTACTCATCATCAGATTTTTTAAAACTTGATCTATTTCTCAAACTGGTCACCAAAATAAAGCGTTTTAATTAGTTTCTCTTTTCTACAGCATTTTACTTCTCACTTGCATTTATTATGATTCATCATGCCCCACTTTTATTTCCTTTAATCTCAAATGCTACCACGCCAGTAGGAAACAAGTAACTTTATTCCTTAACTCGAGCAGGCAAAGTCTCTAATCATAACGCTGAAAATATTTCGGTAAAAGCATTACAAGACCCTGACTACACAAGGAAAAAAAAAATCCAACTTAAAACTAATCTAGAACTGCATAATTTGCAGACTGAATGCTTTTATTGCCTGTTTATAGTTTGCCATATAGAAGAAAGTTTAAAATTAGCAACTGAGGCCTTTCTGACTCCTGAAACAGCACTTTCTTCTCCCTTCCCATGCTAATACATATATTGGCCTCATTGCTTTAGCACCAAGGACATAAAGTTACATCAACCGAAATACACTTGCCACTGCAATAAAACGGAGCAAGAAAATGTAATTCAGCTTTATTGAAAAGTCTTTTATTCTGCCTGAAAAAGGAGAACAATGAAACGTGTTCTTGCACATACAAACAGCAAGGATATGAAAACCGCATGTTCCACTGGGTTCTCTCCTTCCATTTAATAATCTAAGTTTTAAGTCTCAAGCATGTTGCAACGAAAGATTTCAAACTATGGAGTAAAAGTAACAAGAAAATGATTTCCACGGCCTCTGCTCTGGAATAACATTATTCTGCATTTGGAACAGAAGCATATAAAAGTTCATGTGATAGCCAGTTACTAAAAGACGTGGATTTGTAAATTCACGGGGCGGGGAGGGAGAGAATACGCTACCTGAAGTGCCTGTAGAAGGCAAAACAGACCTTGTTCTCAACCAATGTCAACACATGAAAAAGAATTAAAAAAAATAACTCATCTTCATCTGCAGAAGGTATGTCTGTTGGCCACATTCATTGTGGTTCACTGCAAGTACCGTCTGAAATTAGTTTTAATTGGTTTAGTAATGGTTTCTGTCAGTGTTAGGTTGATAGTTGGTCTAGATGATCTCAAAGGTCCCTTCCAACCCAGGCAATTCTATGTTCTATAAAGTGTTTCTTGTTTCTGTAATCTTGCATAATCAAGGAAGGTAAGCAAACAGATCACATGAGATCAGATCAAATATTACATCTACTCTTTGAAAAGACATAGGCCACCACATTATGAAAGATCCAGAGAATTTTTGATGACAAAGCTGCTCCAGACACACAACTCGCAGCTTGTGGCAGCACAGAGTTGTATCACATTGTGCCAAGAAAGCTGGGTGACGTTTCACCCCTAAGTCACACGTGTCTGTACATGTTTAAAAAATAAAAATTAGAAGGTGGTGTAATAAATAAAGTAATGCACAGGACTCACTCCCTGGAGAGGATCAGGATGCAGTAGGCTTCCAACTCCAAGTCCCATGACACCCAAGCATCTTATTACACTCACATCAATTGGTATTTATTGTCAACACATGTTTATTAGCAATTCTACCATATTTTGATAACTGCAGAACAAGGGTTCATGCTCTACAAACATAATTGTCCCTTAAGAGCCACAAAAATATTTATTCCATTACTTCATTAGGCTCATTATTATTCAAAGCAGCAGAACTTGTTAAACATTCTTTATGTGTAATTCTGTACTGGTAGGATGTTCAAGTACCTAAATGAGTCAGGCAACCAAATCTTAACTGTTTTCTTGAATAGGTAATTCTGAAGTGGGGACTTTGTTCGATGTCGGCACATAATGAAATGCTAATTCACAAGCAGCTCGCCCTGGTAAAAGTCACATTATTAAAAAAAAATATGAAATACCAGTCTCTCGGCTCTTAAGAAAAAAAAATAATAGCCTCAGCATGTTGTAATAGCTATGTTGGTAATGACAACTGCTGGAGAAAACAGAGCAAGACAAATTTTTTTCTTAAAAAAGAACAAACTTCACCATCACCACCTAAATCACTTCTGTGCATAAGGAAACCTTCTTCCCCACTACTCTACACCCCAAACTTATGTGCTATACCAAGGCACTTCCGTAACCTTGTATTTTATACTACAGGCAGGCATCAGACACTGAATATATATTTAGAAGAATTTTAAGTTTCTTGTATCCGCTCAACAGAATAGCTGGCATACATGGTCCGCAAACCTGTGCATGCTGCCTGCAGCCACAGAGCACCCGGGAAAATCCTCACATGGAGCAAGCAAGACTTTCTCCTGCCTTCTCCGAGCTTCGCATCAAGCCTGGGAGGCCCAAAATTATCTCCATAATAATCAATTATTGTTGGAGGTAGAAAGGAGAGAGAAGAAAAAATGTTAACAGTGCAAAAGTGCACATTACTCAAAGCACGCAAAGAATCGGGGTGATTTGTCACTCCAGAAGAGATTCACGGGCTGCTGGGGAACCATCTCTAACAGCTTCATTTTTGTCAGGCTGGTGTTACAGGGAAATCATATAATTTCACAGCAACCTCTACAAAAGCTGTTAATGCTGTGACACACTGCTGAACTTTCATTTTATAGTACAACATTTATCTGGTAGAGTACAGCAGGTTACACACACATGCTATAGAGTATTCTGAAATCCCCGTTTTGCCCAGAGGGGAGCCGCTGCGGCGCTGGTGACACTCTCCTGCAGCCCAGGACAGCAATGCTGCTCCTCCAGGCTGAGACTTGGCCCTGGCGCCTGGCAGGTAACAGCCCCACTGCCTAAAACCACCGCAGCCCTGGCCATTTTGTGCCCTGCAGGCTCCAGGACAGGGCAAGCAGAAAGAGCCTCACGCCCTCAAGGAACTTGTTATTCACAACCCAAAGCACTACTGAGACAACTCTAAGTTCTTTGTTCGAAATATTACTCCCGTCTCTGCTCATGTTCCATTAGCCTCACTCAGCAAAGCCCACCCGACTCTGTATCTCGCATCCACAGATATTTTGCTAATAAAATGCAACAAATGTCTGTGTAGGGCTAGCATGTGAGGGCAAAGACCCTGCAGGCTGTTTCCATTGCATGAAATGCAGAACATCTACCAAGTCACGCGGAGGCTGCCAGGGCCAGTTGCGGTGAACATCACAAACCAACAGCATCAATCAACTTATTTACCAAATTCTCAAACCCTTAAATCACTCGGGGTGCTGCAACAAATGACACAGAAAAGAATTAAACACTCTTACACCAATTAAACAAGAGTAATTTAAAAGGCGTACACCAAATTCTGTGTTCTATAGCCACAAATAGGAAAAGCTAAAAAGAAATTGGCAGGGATGAATCGAGTACGGTGAACATGGGAAGAAGCAGAAGAGTCTGCGGTAATGAGGGAGAAGGAGGGACAGGGAGAGATGAGCTGCTTTTGTGGGCTGTATGCAACACAAGGAAGAGACCAGAGACAGCAGGATCAAAAAGCAGCAGAGGAAAATTAATAGCATAAAAGTTGAGTCAACATCTGACGAGCAGGGATATCGGTTTCTTTTTTTAAACACGCTTTGCATTGGCAAAAGTGCACTAATAGAACTGGAAAAATAGCGTTGTAGGAGAAATGAAAGTTTTGAAGGAAAGACATTCTCCAATAAATATTACAAAAAACCACTCCTTCCACAAATTCGCATTATCTGTGAATTATCACTGAACTTAAGGCAAACACAGCACTGAACAAAGCAATTCAAATAATTTAAGAAATGTCCCAGGAGGGAACGATGTTTGCTCAAGGAAATTATCCTACCGCCGAGTTCTCAGATGCAACACAGATTGGACGCCCCCAAGCTTTCCTAAACCAAACCCTAACAACACCCTGACAGCCGATAAAGCACCTCCATCACTAACAGCTCATGACCACAAAGAGGGTTTAGTGGTGAAGAACATCAGGCTACTGATGTGCTGACAAACAGGTGGATAAACGCTTTGCCAGATCTAGGTGCCATTACCTGAAGTTTATTTATTAAATAAGTAGCAGTGTTTCCAAGACAACCATCCTCAAAAAAAATAAAGAAATGAATATCATCCTCCAACGGTTCATTTTTGAAGCACTGGGAACATCCTGATAACAATGGGATTATTTTTATTTTTTTTCTGCCACTGACTTCACTCCTTTATCTTTCCAAAACCAGCCACCTTCCTTACAGAAATGGACAGATTCTCCCACAAATATTACAAAACATAGCTGGGTTATCACCAGGAAGTATCGCTAGGATACGGGTAACCAAAATCTGTCCTTCTTCCCATCTCACTTGCTGTGGAGCACCTGGCAAAAAGCCCCACTGCTTTGATTAGGGCCATGTGGACTATAACAGATGTAATGATGACAAATAACAGACACAGCAGATGAATAAGTGTCCTATCAACAGATGTCTTACCACAGCTGCTGCTTCACACATAAAAATACACTAGCTTGTTAGCCAGCATAAAAACCCGATATTCACAGACCTTCCAAATATTTATAGTTCTCATCAAAATACGTGTCCTACCTGGGTTAAGCAAAACAATACAAAATGCACAAGTTCACAAAGAGCTGCAAACATAATAAGGAATGCTGTTAACTCCAACACAGCTAATTAAAAACACGGCCCCTGGAGGGAATGGTACCATCTTTACGGAGCTGCTCCAGCTCTCCAGAGCGAGCGCCCAGCTCTCCCAGCCTGTGGATGACCACCTCTCTGAGGATGAGGCTCTCCAAAGGTCTGTAACCGCTAAACTGCATTTCTCGCCCTCGTTAAAACTCTGAAGTAGCTTCATCTGACTCTGTCTGTCCCTCTGCCACCAGCTTTGCAGTTAGCACGCACGTGCAATTAAACAAGCCACCTCCCCATCCATGAGCTCCAATACTGGAGTAGCTTGTCTGGGAGAAGAGAGCAAACCTTAACCCATGACCTATCCTGCCAAAATCACTTGTGCCATCTCCTTTTCCACAATCAGTTGGGTTTTATCTCTACCTCCTGCTGCTTCTCAGTATTTTTAACTTGACGTGTTGGGGAGCCTGAAGAGCTAAACGCTAACAGCTTTTTGGGGGTTTTTTTTGTTTGTTTTCATAATCCACAAGATACTGTATCTTAACCAAAAACCAGATGGGTTTGTCAAGTACGTTATGCCGTAACTCCTCAGTTTAATAATACAAGTACAAGGGAACTTAAAGAGAATGACCATGTAAACATAAGTGATATCAGTAACTTACTTGAAGTAAGCCATAGAGGGGATAGAGTGCAAGCACAGAAATTAATATTGCATCAAGAACGTTATTTACAGGGGAATTCAGAGGAAATTAGAACTTTTAATTTCATTATCGAGTTACTGCTAGAAGAAAAATGCAGAGGTAGAAATAAAAGTAATACATTTTCATGGTAGCACATTTCCCTGGTTCGCGTAGAGGAAGAACAGTTATTTTACTGTATTAACTATTCACATAACAATTTTAAGAAAGAGGTAAGTGAATTTTCACATCTGACAAATACTGTAACTCAGACTTACTATCCTGAATATAGCATCTAGTATTAGCATTAATTGCCTCTGTGATGTTCAAATCTAACATTTCTGAAACGGGGATATAATACACTCTTCCCTGGGTGCTCCTCTACACCTGCAGCAGTATCTAGCTGAGTACAGAGATGTTGCCACAGCATAAAACAGATTCTGGAAAATTGCTGCAAACGTTTATGACTATAAATCTCTTGGGTTACTAGCTGGGATTAGACTACATTAACAGGCTCAGGAGGACAGGATAGATAAGAAAAATTATCTATTTCTATCCAGGTACCATACAGCAACACTGAAGTCGTACCTTAATGGATGTTCAGGAGCAGATCAAAGCAAACCAGAATATATTTTGTTCACTTCCTTTACAGTTGCTAAAAGTGACTAAAGCAGACGGTCTGCAGTTACTTTCTTACAGACTTTGGGGAACAGGGATGCAGTGAAATGTGTTTCTTGCCATGATGTCATTTGCAGCTGACAAGCAAAACTGATATTTTTTTAGTGCAGATAACGCAGAAAAAATAAAAGGAAAAAACCACATCATTTTGATGCTGACAGTAGAGATGTTTAAAGCAATAAAAAAATTGCCAGGTTCACATAAAAATACAAAACCAAAAAAAATCTATCTTAATCTTTAGGAGACTGGACATTGTGCAGTCCAAACTGGAGAATCATTTTTTGAAAACTGAAGATGAAAGCCAAATGATGAAAAGTTTCCCATGAAGCTGTATCTCCAACCTATCCACAAGTTCTTAGAAAAATTATTTAATCAAAATCCAAAAAACCCCACCATTGCTTAATCTAATTCAGTATTCTTGTACAAATATATTACTCTGTAGTCCTAATAAAGTTAAAAGAACATACGGAGCTTGAAAGCTCTATTTGGAGTTCGAAAATGCCAGAATTAAGGTTGCATAAGATCACAAATATTGGCCAAGAGAAAAACCTGAAATAGTAAGATTTTGGCACCATGGGTTGGGATGTGAGCATGTGTTGGGCCCTGTTGACTGGGGACACCAGAGCTGGGAAAGGCACTGAGGGACATTTGCCACCTGGAGAGAAGCCACCAGGAAGGCTGTGAACACAGGTCCCATGAAGCAGCCATTCACACTGAAACCCTCAGCTCCAGAGAGCCCCGGACCCAACGGCATGGTCTCTCATGGGGTCTGGGATGCTTTGGCTTGGGATCCAATTCCTACACATTTCTGTTGTTCCTCACACACCTTTCTGCTTGTCCTCCCTCCTCCTCAACAGCTTCCCCTTCAGTCCTTGCTTCCTCACCAGTTCCAACCTCCTCAACCCTTACCAACACTCAGGCGCAGCATGTTCAACTTTTCTTAAAATACCTGTATCTGCAGTCTCATAAACCTCATTCTGCCAATCCTTTACCCTTTAATTACAGTGATACTCATTACAATCAATTAAATTCCTCTATCTCCACCCTTCTGTTTTAATACATACGTAATTCAGAGTTTTCACTGCCAGGATCTGAACTCAAGACAGACCATCTCATCTCAACAGCAATGCCAGGCTCCGTTAGGAGAGTGTTACAGAAAAATAGCAACAAATAGCAAGCATGGGGAGCAACCAAGAGTTTGGTCATACTCTCAGTAAGCCTTCACGTGTAGGGCAAGACCTAGAAAGGTATTTTCTTGCCTACGCCTAAGGTACAGGGAGGAGATGCTGCAGGGAACCTGGGAAGCTTCAGGGAGTAGAGTTTGATGGAGGCGTTTCTTAAACAGCAAAGACAGAGACAAAGAGTCAATTCAACCAAAACAGCCTAAAGGCCATCTCAAGGCCATCGGGTCTCATTTTGGAGCTGCTCAGTATGGGGAGCTAATAATTCACGTCAGAGTTTCCTTCTATTAGAGCAGCCAGTTTCTTGTCTTATCTGGAAACCCCTCCTATCCTCAAGTGCCTCTGAGTATATTTAATTAGTTTTCAAGAGTCTGAATGTGGAAGGTGTCAAATTATTTTGCAACTACGGCAAGCTGCAGCAGGCATCGAGTGCACGGCAGCTCTTGCTGAGCAGGGACTTCACGGTCCCGATGGCTCATTTAAGGAAACCTGATGAGCCGAGATCCCTCCAGTTGCTCCAACACACAGAGGCAGACTCACCACAGTGGTTCTACTTATTAAGGCTGAAGTATGTTTTCACTGTAAGCAACTTCCTTACACTTGTACCTTCCTATCAAAAAGGCTCACAGCAGCCAATAAAAGCCATCATTTAGAGCAGAATGAAGGGACACCGGAGGAGTAACCACTGCCGTGACCCGCAAGGCTGGCGCTGGCTTTGCAGCAGCTCTCAGCAGCGCGCTGCCCGCTCGCTTTCCTATTGCACTGGCACAGGAGTTTCTCCTGGTATCATTTTCTAAGGTAGCAGAAACCCCAAAGCTGGAGCCAGATAAATTCAAGTTAGAATTAAAACTGCAGACATTTCAGAAGCTGCAAGAAGTTACTACATACCGGATATGAGTTTAATACCAGGGTTATCGAGTAAAACTGTATTGCGATATCCAGGGCATGAATCCTAGAATCCTAGAATCCTAGAATCCTAGAATCCTAGAATCCTAGAATCCTAGAATCCTAGAATCCTAGAATCCTAGAATCCTAGAATCCTAGAATCCTAGAATCCTAGAATCCTAGGGTTGGAAGGGACCTTAGTAGTTCCTTCTGATCCTCTGTCTTAGAGAGACATGAATGACCTATGGCAGGGCTTATTTTCTCAAGTCTAAAGTACTGCAAACGTTACCTTTTATTCTACCAAAGAACTGCTCTGTACCTACCAGCTACACAAACACACGCTAATCAGCCTGACCGCAACTATAGACACAGTCTACCCACTGCAATTAAGACAAATTTCATTTGCTCTGTCACACATCTACTGCTGCCCCCCATATCCTCTACAAAATCAGAATGGCCTTTTCAGTGCATGTGCCAGAGCTTCAGCCTGGTTACAAAATCTCTCTTCCAGTATTAATCATTGCTCTGACCCAGATACAACAGACTTTTAAAAAATCGCAAGCAGTATAATCCCCATGCAGATAACAAATCCCATGTTTTGGTATATAAAAGCAGGAACAATAATCATTATGCAATTAAACAGAGGGGTAAATAGATGACAAAATTGCATTTGGTCTCGCTCAGAATGAGCTGGTATCTGATACCGCATCGTCTGGAGGAAGAACAGGAGAGCCTTGCAAGCATGGCACGGAATAAATTAAATTCATTACACAAAGCAATGATTTGAGGCAAGAACTCACTCTAACTTCATCTACTTGGACACCTTATATAGTGATAAATCAATGGGTGTGTGGCAGACAAGTACCATGGGGTGACGAAGCGTCTTGCTTTCAACTGAAAACAGTTGCAATAGCAGCCCTTTTCCAGCCCCTGGACCAACATCTTCTCACAGACATAGGGATGCGAGAAATCAGTTTTACTTTTGCCATGGAGTCAGCAAATACCGGAGTCTGGAAGTGCGTTTAGGTCCCACAGTTTAGACACAAAGATCAGATTATCCAGACAACGTGTTCAGTAAAGAAGGATTTATTGTGAGGCAAAAAGGCTTCTAAAAAGAAAGAAGATAGTAATTCCACTGAATCCCCATGAGAAAAGCTAGGAGAAAGAAAAATATAGGACAGATAAGACACGAACTGGCTTAAAGCGAAGTTGTAGTTACTTTTGAATGGAAGCAAACAAAAGAGTTATACACAAAGATGAACGGGTAAAAAAAGAGTAGCATATGTTAAGAGCTGAAGTGATGAAATAGTAAGAAGAAAACCACTAGATTTTTTTAACAAAAGAAGTGGAACATTCAAAAAATCCTTCTGAAAAGAATATGAAATAAAATCAGAAAGAGATATATATTAAGAAGTCAGAGGTTTAAAAGTAGCCGGATGCAAAGGATTGTGAACAACTGATAAGGAAATGCAAGACACTTGTTAATATCAGATTGTTAATAATCAAAAGCATCATATCGCGCACCTTGGTACTCGGGGGGGAGTGATGAAGCTTACTACAAATAGCAAACAGAGTTCAGAGAGCAGATGGGAAGCTGTGGCAGAGTAGAACCAGCCTCTAAAGCAAGAAACCCAATAAATCACTGACTCATTTGATTGTTTAACTTCAATATTGGGTAAAATACCATTACATACAGTAGAAGTAATCAATATAAAAGCACTAGGAAAACACAAGTCATTAGACCTTACAATGATGACAAGTTCATAAAGAGCAATTGCACTCGATGGCATGCCGGCTGCAGCCTTACATGCCGGGGTTGTGCATAGATGTCCCCAGACACTGGTTTCAGACCATCATTTCCAAGCTCTCCTCCTCTCCATCAGCTCTGCAAGATCACAAGGCTACCTATGCTGTCTGCAAGGCACCAATATAATGCAAACATCATTATTATTATGAGGTTAAGGGGGGGAGGTTGGTTGTTTTCTGAAATGGTACCACTTGTATATGGCAAATGTCTATGGACAAAACACGATTAAACTTAGATCTTTAGTTATTCCCATACGTCATTAACATTTAAATGTGATTTAGCTGGTTTGGGGTAAAGAGGTTTTGACTTTCTATAGGAAGTGGTATCAGAAAAAAAAAAATCTGTATAAGCTTTTAGTAAAAAGCAGCAAAAATAGAAGTGCTAAGGAAATAAATGAAGGCATTTGAAATTCAAGTGGTAAAAAGGCCTTCCAGCTAACTGGGGAGTTCATCTTTCCAGTTTGCTCCATCCTCCAAAAGCTAGCGCAAACAGATTAGCTAGAGCACTTTCTTCTTTGCTCTTCTTGCAGCAGGAGAGCAAAAAAAGAAAATGCAGGGTTCATTTGAGCACATTAACCTCCTTGGAAGAGAAGGGAAGGAAACAAGATCTTTAGAGAATTGTGTTCTGTCTGCCTCCGCAGTAATGGCATTACACTTGAATGAAAGCAAAATTATGTGGAAGACTGTTAGTTTACTGAAGGGTCAAAGAGATGACAGCCATGGCAGGCAGCAGCAAACCTTTAATATGCTATGATGTACCAATGTGCACATCCTTCAGTGGGTGAACAAATGTGGCTGAACAAGGGATTACACCTGAGCAAGCAACTGCATAGATTAATAAATTCAGCATCAGACCATTCCACAACAGAAGCTGCAGGAGTGGAGAAAAACAACTGCCCAGAAATACCTACCTGTTCTGCTACTCCGTTTATAGAAACAAATACAATTCCAGTGCTACTGAAGAGAGTTTAATAGAGGGAAACTTGCACATAAGGAGAAAAATCCCCAGACACAGTGGGACCCCTTCAATCTTTCCGTTGGTATGTAAGCGGAATAGTGAAGTGACAGATGCTCTATGTGCAGATTGATCTCCAGCCTAAGCCAAATTGCTCCGCGCAGGGTGATGTAATCCTCAAAAGTATATCATTAACTACAATTTAATAAAAAGCCACAGGCTGAAAAAAATACAGTTTTATAAAAAAGAAAGATCTCTCACTGCATAGGGCTGAGAGAGGCAATAACAGGAAAATAAAAAAAACAACACAGGTACTGCATCTCTTCTCGTAAGTAGGGAGAATTTCCTTCATTATTAAATGAGACTCGACGCAATTCACAGCCTGTGCGCCGTCACTGCTCACTACCATGTTCTACTAGAAACACTTACATAAATACATTATCGAAACAAAAATAAAGACAGAAGCAATGCAGTGTAATAGGAGTAGTTCTGCAGGTTCCATCACCTCAGTGTTAAGATCGCTCCTTTGCTTAGCAAACAGCTGTACTGACAATAAACATCAGGAAGCAAAGTAGGCAGGGTGGCAGCAACGGGAGCCCTGAAAAAGTACATTTAAAGTATGAAGATACACAGTGAAGACATTTCAACAGCTAGTCTCAATCCTGCCTAAATCTGACATTTATTGTGTTGCAGCCATGGGTGACTTACAGTTAAAGTTTACCATATATTTAAATATTCATTGAGAGTTAGTAAAATTTGGTTCATCTCAAGACAACTGTGCTTGTTAGACACCTTTTAGCAACATAATTTTTTCCTACTTCGGAACTTGCCATAAAATGCAGTCAGAATTATTATTTTAAGTATTTGATTCAGTTTGAGGAGGCTCCAAATCCAATAGTTTTATTAGCCATGAAGGGTGAAGTACAACACAGAGAGCAGAGATGTGTTCGTGTTGACTGAAAAGTTTTATGTTTGATTTTGTAAGTTGTAAAACTACAGTTGAAAGATCCAAGGATAAAATTCCTACTGAACCCTCCTATCAGCTTCAACGGGCTTTAGATCAGGTCATTAATGTGGTATTAATGTAATGTGGATGGTTTTAAGTATTATCTTACGATTATCTGTAGTATGATAAATGGGCTAACAAGACCACATTAGGGTAACTCTGACAAATAAAACAACTAACGACAACTGGCTTTGATTTTTCAGTGAATATAAGCTGTTTTCCTAAATAAGTCATATACTATAGGTTTAGGACCAGTCTCTAAGGGCAAGGAAAGTCATCACTCTTCTCAAAAAAAAAAAACAATCTGCAAGAATTAAAACAAAAACATTTTTTGTTTCAAGCTTTACTGGGCAGGGGAGGTACAGGAGATGCAAAAGTTGTTAGTTCTTGATGAAAATTCTTGCACCTACAGAAGTAAAGCCAGCACTCCAAAAGGCTCCTGGGAAAAAGTTTCAGAATTTTGGCATAAAGTCTAAATATCTAAAAATATAATGGATTAAATTGGTTTAATCTTTTAAAAATTTAATATTTTTAAAACTTTTAGGTTTAAAAGCCTTGAAGAAGCCCACAAACCAACCCCCAACCAAAAAAATCTTCCCCCCAAAGCCCACCACCAAACCCATGGAAAAAACCCCTCCAAACTTATAACGTAATAACTAGACCGTCATGTGCTAAATAATTTCAGCAAACAAATTACTGCCCTCCAAAGGACATCTAAGATAGCAAAAATAATGTTTAAGTCAAAAATAACTATTGCCAAAACATAGATAGCTATTAGAGAAACGAAAAAGGTGGATTATAAGGATGAAACACAAACGGGCTAATAAATAAACAACCCATTCCTCACCCACTGACCATAAATACGGTTTGAGTGCAAAGCTGCTCCCAGCAGGACTCTGGCAGTAACTAACAAAAGGTGGCAGACAACCAAAAGCAGGTGAACAACAAGGGGCACTCAAAACTATGGTTCCAGAGGATCCTTATGCCTTCACTAACGCCACCGCCACCAGGTTGCATCTCTGGTTCTCAGCGAGACACAGTCACCAGGGCCGAGGGAGCAGACAGTTAAATTATCCCCATTACAGCCATGGAAGAAAAATTTTGATTCAGATCAATTTACATAACTGTCTTCCATTGCACTCCAGTTCAGACGCTTATTATATTAAGCAAGTCCAATCAAGTGAAATATTTAATATGAAAAAAAGAGATGTACAGAGACAAAGCAACAGCTGCTTTTTTCAACCTCATTTAATGCCTTAAAACGGCAAACAGATGCAACTAAGAGGGGATGGGAACTCTTTTGTACAAACTGGTTTTACACTCTGACCTGGGGCCTCATCCCTGTGATACAGAGGATTCAAAGACCCTGCCCAGGTCAGGATGTTCCCAACCTTGGAGCTGTGGGACACCGACAGGCAGAAAGACTGGACACAAAAGACAGGGGTCAACACAGCCCCCAGCTGAACCTCTGCTTGCATTCAATTTCCACTTAAGAGATTCCAAGTTACACGAGGAGCAAAATCATGGCAAGACTTATTTTAAGGCTTTTCTTAAGTTATAGCCATAATGTTGCAGGTCATTAAGTCTATTTTTGGATGGGTTTGTAGGTTGGCTTTCCAACTTTTTCAAAAGTTTTGGCCAGACAGCCTACTAGAACAGTGTGAAAATTTTAGTCCTCATGGAAAAAAAAAAAAAAAACAAAAAACACTGAAAACCGATGCAATAAATAGCTTTGGGTAAGGAAAAAAAAATTTGATTTTTTTTAATATATCCAAAATATTCCTTCCCTCATTTCCTGTGCCAGAAAGTCTCTGCTCTCTCTCCTTACCATACTCCTCTCCTTCATAAGCTATTCATGCGAAAGCTTTGAAAGATAGCTTTGAAAGATAGTAAAAGACAAACAGATTTGCATTAAAAAAAGATAAGGTTGCTATAGGAATAAGACGAAAATTGTTACTTAATCCAACATAAAGAGGATGAGAACTGGAGAGAACTCAAATGGAATTGAAACCGGTAAGTGACAACCCCAACCAATGAGGTTATGTTCTGCAACAACTGCTTTTTCTCCCTCACTTACTCTATGCTTTTATGCAATTTCATTTTCCCTTCCAATACTAATTTCAGAACACAATAATACAAGTTAAGATCCAAAAAACTTTTAAAAAAGAATTAGAAGTAATATTTTCCACTATGTTGCTCACTACTGTCAATTCACTTGTAAACTCTTATAAAAGCTGAAACCCATTCTGCATCAATGCTACGGATGTAGATCCAGAATCTGACATGAATCTTTAGATTTTTATATATAAAATATATTAAAATAAAATAGGTTCAGCCATGTAATTTTCTTTCTTTAAACTAGTCTAGAGTCTGCAATGAAGTTTTGCATAGGCTACTAAGTAAATTCAGATCTAGGTTTTTTCCAACACCTGCAACTAAAGGCAATTCTTATAAATTTTGAAGGCAGAAAGAACTGTCACACTGCTCCCTCTCCCCAGAAAGTCAAGGCACCTCTAATGTCAGTAGTTTATCTCAAAAAACACTGGCTCTTATCAGAGCTCGCTATAATCGCTTCCCAAGTGGCAAAAACCATCACAGGAAGGAGTGAATCCAACCCATTTTTAAGCTGTTGATACAGGGTAAGTGTTTCTTCACGTTCTGAAAAGGGTAGGGAAAACGCATTTCCTTCCATTCCATATCCCCATAGCTGACTCACTAAATAACATGCCATACGATCTCCCTACACAGGGAACCTTAAAAATGAGAAATCTGATGAAACTTTGAAAGATCCCATTCATAACATTTCTACCGATGGATGATCTCCGGCAACACGAAAACCAGAAAGTAACCTGGAATGAACTAGCTAGAGAATTTCCTGAACATATGGCAGAGCTTTTGAAGACTGATTCTTACTTGCACTTTAGCTCTTCCAAGCTAGGCGAAAGCCTCCCAGAAAATGACCAAGGAGCAGATTTGAAGCTCCTTGAAGGTGCCACGGCAAGATTTATGTTCGGGTACATTCACACCAGTGTGAATCAAATCCAGTATCTGGCACTAAGGCTGGTAGTGTCACAAGCCACCTGTTACCTCCAATATCATAAAATTTGCCATTCAACTGTTTAGCAATCGCAACACCTTTATCTGCTACCTCTGAAGTACGGGAGAATCCTTAACTGAATCTGATACTGAACTATTTGGGGATTTTTCTGTATTGCTTTCAGAGTTATAAATAGCAGTATGAGGAAGCAGGATAAAATATAGACTAATTACCCTTGACTATGCAAATTAAAGCTGTTTTTAATTCAGGTTTAAAACATTTTGAAGTTTCATTGCACAACAACCGCCAGAGGCAAATGAACGCCACATTTCTCTTTGCAGCCCTCTGCCTCTTGCCGCAGAGCCCCCGAAGGTGCACCGAGTTACTCTGCAGCGTCTGGGCCTCGCGTGCGCGGCGTGATTCGCAGTGTGCTGGGGACAAGGTGGCACTTCCAGCCTCTCCCGTCTGCAACGGTGCGGAAGCGGCACAGCAGTTGTCAAGTTTTCTGCTTATTTAAAATAAGCTCCTGACATTCTGTGGCTTCTACTACACAAGTGATGCTAATCCACCAATTCCTCACGCTTGGTACTTCTTAAAGCGAGACGAGATGGAACAAACACCGGTGTCTATTTAGAACAATGCAGAGAGACTCCAATTTGCGCCTTTTCAAGACCCTTGCAAGGGTCATTATGCTTTTTCTTGGCAATTTGAATGGAAACTTCTGACTCACCTGCACAAGGTGAGAGCCATCACAATTTGAACCCAGGTCTCCTCAAAATCCACAGCCCCGCGCCCTTTGCATTAGGCTGTTGCAGGTTTCGCATTTTACACCACAGGGAAACATCCAGCTGGCTTCAGTGAACAGAGTTCCTTACTGTGTATCACCCCGTAAAATTACTCCACTTCTTCACTAAGGTCTTCTCTCCTCCTCTTTTGTATTAAAATATTACAAATACTTCTAGTGGCCTGTTCAAATAAACTGGTTTCTACATTCAAACGTTCTTCCAACGAGTTTGCAGTCTCTGAGTATCAGATCCTTGACTATGCAAGAGTACACATCAACCGAGCACAAACACACTTGCCTACGTGTCCTCTTTTCTCTTCCAAGAAAGCCAGCAGCACTTTTCTAGAAAAAAGGTCTACTTTCCTGCTAAGGTCTGCTTTCCTGTATTTGAAATACTTTGACTTTGCTACAGGACGCCTAAAAAGTCGGCAAGAAAGTCATAACTATTTGTTCCATCCAAGAAGGAAAAAACATCATGCGGCATTAACAGCTATATTTTAATATTCTGTTTATAGTTATGGAAATCTGGTTCATTTTAGCATCAATAAGTTCTGATTGTGCTAATCAGACAAGAATATAAATGAGGTTTTATTTGCTTAGGTTTTCAAACATGTATAGCAATATGGCTGAGGTTGAGCTTTTCCTTTCCAACCTTGTGTTATTTTTTTACTGAAAACCAAGTGTGAAAATTGTGTTCTGATCCCTGATAAATACTGATCTTTGAAATCTCAACACTGATACGTACACAATGTATTGGAAAATTTAAAGGCTAGTATTATCTGTCATTTGTTATTAAACAAGAAACTGAAAGGTTAATTATGGCAAAACCTAAGCTTTTGTCCAAGAGGCTAGCAGCAGCATATTAAATATTACCAAAATTTAAAAGTCTGAAGCATTAATTTTGAACATGATCATTAAGAACAACAAAATCAGAACAGTTTCTTCTGGAAGGCTTTCTTTTTAAAATACTAAATTAAGTATTTATTTTCAGTTATGTTGTTTTTCTGAACATCTGCCAAATTATTCAGCTTTAGACTTCAGCCGCCATGTACCTTCCCTGTTTTTCAACTGTCATTCACAACCACTTTAATATGTTTTTTCACACCTCCCCCCCCAGTGTCCTCACTTGCCCAAGTAAAGGGCTGATACAGCTTATGCTCTGCACAGAAAGCCTCCCAAAGTCCTTTCCCCTTGTGTTCCCTCCTCAATGTCTTTTACCTTTCTGCTTGCAGAGAAAAGGGTTTCCCCACTGTCTGCCCTGATATTTCTATAGCACGACTCACCTGCAGACCTCCAGCCTTCATAAAGCAGCGAGTTCATAAAACGACGAGCACCACTAATCTCTTTTATAGGTAAGAAATAGAAGATAAAAGGTAGTACCCAAAACCCCAGGAATTATCACACTAGATGAGATTACTCATCCACCTTGGTCATCATTTATTCTTCAGCAGTAGCCAACGATAGATACTTCAGAAAGTAGTTTAATCAATGAAGACAGCTCAACAGTAAGCATGGGATGCTTCTGTCCAGTTTGCTAGCAAAAGGCAGAAGAAACGACAGGATGGCCAATTCAGATAACGAGTGAAAGCTTTATCTTCATTTCATTACACAAACCAGCAGAAGAAAGGCAAAACAGCCAAACTCTGAGCTTTTATCTCTTCAGTAGGGCCAGCCTGGCAAGTAAAGAAGAATGACTTTAATAGCTGCTGCTGGGGGACAGGGAAGAGGAGATAAACTGATGCTTTAAGAGAGAAGAAAGAGGGTCCCAGCTCGCTGAGAGAGGATGCCCACCTCTCCTACAGGCAGCTCCTCGTGTCCCCCACACCACCTCGGGACAGGAGGCGGGGGCTGCCTGCTGTTGGGGTGGAAACCAGCTGTCCTGCAACAGCTTCCAAGACCTCACTTCTTCTGAAACTCAGAGTTGCTAATGTTGGACCATACTAACCCAAAAAGCAGCTGTGGAAAGACTCCTGTCCTACCCTCATTAAGCGGCAGGCAGGCTACCTGCTAAGGAACGGCTACTTTCTCCAAGGTGTCCTAGAGAGAAGACTGAAGTCATACAACAAATTAAGTAGCCATATACTGAATACCAGGCAACTATCTGTCTCCCAAGAAAATCAGCAAATAGAAGTCCTAAGGCACTGGGAGTTATCACCATTCTTATTTAATAAATACTCAGGCTGTAGATTTGAGTAAGTATTCTGTTAGGAGTTACTATTCCAGGCACCCAAGCTCCATGACCTTTTACAAAAAAACCCCACACACAACACACTGCATTACTTGCTATATGGTACCGCATTTTAAACGGCGCTAGGCAGAACTGTGTCTATACAGATGTACAGCCTTCGTGCTCAGTAATATCTGCAATAACAAAACTTTATTGCGGGATAAAACATTTGAAAATTTCTTCCCAGCAATTTATGTAAAAATTAGAATTGCCTCTACCCGAAATGTCTCCATTTAAATGTCATAAAGTCTGTGATAAGTTTAATTAATGAAGATAAAGACAGCATTTGTCTTGTTGAAATGAAGCATTAATTGTTTGGAGGTGAAGATTCAGCTCTAAGGTTAGGCATTGTCTACAGCGCAAAGTAGCTGCTTTTCAAGAGAAGGTTTTCTTCAGCTTGGAAGATGAACTATAAACAGGTGAGACCCTTCAGAAGTATTTAAGGTCTCTCTTCAAAAAGATTTTCAGTATCACAACACTTTCTACACCTAAGGAATTAAATGTTGTAACTGATAAAGTACGGCCGCCATCAAAATGCAGACTCTGTAAATCCACTGAACTTGGAGAAACTCTTTTAAGTCATTCACTTGGACCACCCCGGGTTTATTTATAACTAACAAGAAAAACCAGGGGATCCAGATGAAGATGACTATTCCCTCAATTCCAACTAAATGGATTAGATCACTCTCTATTGCTGCTCACCACCGTATGGCAATACTGATGAAAAATGAAAACAAGCCCTAAAGATCCTCTCTCAAAATGGGTGTGCTCCATTGGCAGGCTGAAAACGGAAAAGCCTGCAATGCTAAGCACAAGAGAAGACGACGACTACAGCCGTATTAAAAGCAAGAGCAGCAGCAGGAAGGCAGAGGCAAGATTTACACTGGTTCATAGCGAGAGGCTAAACTGGTCTCCAGTAAGCCACCACCACCTGTCAGTTCACAAGCAAAATATGCCAGCAGCAGGGCAAATTTCTTGCCTCCCGGAGCTTACATACCAGGTTCTTTGCTGTATCCTTGGCTCACCATAACAGAGAAGTAGTTAGGCTTGATAGTAAGTTGGGTTTAAGTACAAAGGGATATCAACCTTTTCAGATTTACAGCAGCAACTCTGCTTTCTGGTAACAGATCTGTACGAAGCACCCATGTCATCAAATAACTCATAGAACAGCTGAACTCTAAGACTGGTTCCTCATTTTCTAACTAATTCAATAAGCAAACGCAATTTTCTATCAGTGTAATGAATCTTGTTAGCAATCTACAGGCAATCCAAGCTAAACAATTCTGACAGTCGTTATTGGCATAGATTCATTTTAACATTACAACTATACATGTATAACGTACAAAAAGAATATTACTATTAATATGCAAATCCATTATGCATTAAGATACACACTGGCTCTGTCTGAAGGCTGTGCCTCTTAGCAAAAACTGAATTTTAACAAGAGCAGTGCCATAGTAGTAAGTGATGATAGCTATTTATTTTTTTTTCCCCCCTACAAGTGGATTCTCACCCATACAATGCTCCTCACTGAAGACTAAATCAAAATTATTGCAAGTTTTTAAAAGCTGTATCTGCTTTTTTTGCACAGGGTATTGCTGGCGTTCTGCCAGCGTCCAAGAAGCCTACGCTAAGAATCACACATTTATTACTGCAAATATACTCCTACATGGGATTAGTTTCAATACAAGAATTCACCAGAAACATGAGTTATTTCTTCATCTACATTAAATCAACAATATGTTGATGTTGGGTGCACCCCCTGTTTTCAAGAAATAATGAAGAAAAAAATAAAAGCACTCTTATGCCTTCAAAAGATGTTTAGCCACAAGGAAAGAGCATCTCGGTACACAAGGACACACCAAGAAGAAGACAACAGATGCACCCATGGATACGGAGTGGGACACAGTTTTTAAACAGACAGACTGCACCTACAAATGCAAGGTAGCGCGGGTAGGGACTACACTCGTTACCGTGGTCAGATCCTACAGCAGCACTCCGAAAAACAAAGAAACAAAACATCACACCCTCCCAAAACCCCAAACATATTCCAGACTGATGGGAAAACATATGTACTACTGCATCTGTAAACCTGGTACACGAGAGAGGTACTGCCTTTCCGATCAGCTGCTTGGTAAGGATTTGACAAAAAACGAAGCCTCTTTCCAACTATAGTGGGTGCCAGAATGAACAGGGATACTGATCACTCGTCTCATTGATCTTACAGGATCCTGCTATTTGGGATCCAGGGCAAGTGCAATGATATTAAAAAGTAGACCCATAACACACTGTTTTCAGGAGGATCCTCCTTCTGTCCCTCCAAATCAATATGGGACAGAAGATATGGGGTAAAACCATCTCATAAAATGTTATTCCAGGTGTGTAGAGCCAAGCTTTTCTACTTTCCTTGTGGCATAATTTAACAGCAACAATAAATCAGTAAGAATACAGGAGGTTTGTTTTTATGCTCTTTGGAAAATGAAGAACCATGCCTTCCAATTTCATAAGTCTCCTAAACTTAATACTAATAAGGAGGAGAGCTGTGGATCCGATACATGACATTGCTGAGCCTGGGGGTTTAATGGAGTTTTTTCTGTATTAGACTTCAAAAAAACCCCAAAAATCAAAAAATGAAAACAATGAAAACACCTGAACTGACATAAAGAAATACATATAATAAAACTCAAATGCACTACTAAATAAGGAAAAGATTAAAATAAGGAAAAGAAAACCTCCCTGATGGCAAATTTCAGTGTACAGGGAGAGAACAGGAACCAGGCTTCAGCGTCCAAATCCTTTTTGTATGTTTCAACAGATTTATTTATTTATTTTTAGCCAAGGCTTGTAATGGCTGGAGGAAAATAAAAATTTACGGGTAATTTTTTGTTTTGCCCTATTTTAGATAAAGTGCAGTCAAGATACTGTTAGGAGAAACTGACTGTGGTGGCAACAAGTTAGAAGCTTAGCAGAGCAAGTTAGTCCAAGGGGATTCTACAGGTTTCACCCTGGACACGCTGTTTGAAATGTGCCCTTTCACCTCCTGAAGAACAAAAATTTCATGCATTTACACACGCAGTTCTCTCCTTGATTCATTTCTTTGAACCTTCTCTTTATTCATAGCTTTCCTCCCCCTTCAAACATCCTTCAAGAGCTGTTTTTCCTCTTAATTCTCAGGAGAAACTTTAATGAGATACCTTTCCAGGAAGAACAGAGCAGTTGTTCTTCGCAGTGTAAACCAGTTGAAAACAGTAGAAAATTAGGAGAAAGCAGAAAAAAACCAATGCCTGTGTTCGCCCCGGTGCGGCAGTGAAAGGCCGGGTGATCAGAAGCACAGGCTCGTGCCGGCTGGGGCTGCTGGAGGCAGCTCTCCCTATGGTGCATCCTCCTCCTCCAGCCCAGCAGCGCAATGAACGGCAGCAGGAAAGTGAAGCCAAAATTAGCAAGTGGGGTAAGAAAAGCCAGCTGCCGTGCAAACTGCAGAGAAGCAGTTTACACACTTATGTGATAGGCGTTTACCTTAATTATATCTGAGATGTTCACCCTATTGACCAGCCATTGCAATAGCAGCGCAGTCAGCAGCTCACTGATCCTCCCATGCTCTGGAAATGAAGGAACTGGTGTCCAGTTCACCCAAAGAGGATCTGGAATCAGCTGGGTCACTTGGGAGGGATGGAAGTCGATGTAAGAGTCAGGAGAAGTTGTAACACAGCTGAAATCAATTCATGACTTCACCACAGATCAGGGCTTAGTTTTGCTCTTTAACTGTTCATGTTGGTTTGCATATTTTATTCATTTTTATCTTTGAAGTTGTTCTTCAGAGTAATTTGAACATAACAACACTAAAGGACGCGTTTTGAAATTCCTTTCCTAACAAGGTAGATGTTTTCAAACTCCACATATGTATGTTTAATGCTAAATAATCAACTTTTGCTCCCTTAGGTAAATGGACAAAAAAAGACCACAGGATCATTAGTCATACAGATATCAGCATACATCAATAAACAAAAACCCAAGGGCCTTCTATTTTTTTTTTCATTAGATACCCTTACATCCCCACTATGATGAACTGTGAAGATTCACATAGGATAAAAAGCAGTTCAATATAGGACACTGCACTAAGGGAAGTAATTTGAAATACATTATCTATAAGGACAGAGAGTGTCAAGGTTCATAAGCCAGGGTCAGCAGTATCTCCATTTCTGTAGCTGTGATGTTATTTCATAACATTGAACTGCAGACACATCTTCAAAGAACTGTCTTTTTGCTTATAAGCAGAGCACAAAAAAATTTGTTTCCTACAGAGTCAGAATATCTATGGATCTATCTTAACGACAGGTTAAAAGTAACACTCTCAGAAGTGTTTAACAACTTGTTTTACATTCACAGTGTGCTCGTACTAAAATCCATCTTGAAATAAACCCACCTACAGCATTCCCAAGCGGATTTTTGAAGCACACTGTTCCAAAGGTCTACCACTAACATTCAAGCAATTGAAGCAAACAGATAATGTTAGCATCAAACGCATGCCCAGCCTCCAAGCAGTAGAAATGTATGTCAGGATCGAGACCTTTTGCAGAGTCAATGAGCTGGGTTAGGCAGCTGGAAATGCTCAATTCAGCAAGTTACATCTGGCTCAAACTCTTGTCTCGGCAAGTGCTGACTAACTCCAAGCAACATTCTCAGTGATGGCAATATAACCACGTTAAGTCAGGGATGTATATCAATCATGGGTACTCTAGGCTTCCAAGCAATCCTGACCCTTCTCCATCAAACCATCTGGCATTTCGCAGTGTGAAAACCAGCTTATTGCTTGACTTCTTGCTGGTCCTCCATTCTACCAACTCCCCATGGCTACTAAACTGACATTTAGGACGTACCCTAATTGAAGGGAGATGAACTGAAATATATGCAGAGAGGGGCTAACAGGATGAACATGTAAACAGGCGAGTCTTACAAGACCGTAATAATTTGTGCTTTAAAATACCAGCAACGTTTTCCTTGTTACTGCAATGGTCATTGGAAACTATTTTACTAGTAGAGTAATTAGCTGATAACAAACATTTTTCTATTAGCAAACTCAATGATAGTCAATGCCAACTTGACTATTGATAATATTGAACTTAGAGATGCGAGTTGATGAATTTACTGTGAACATCATCCCTTTCATACTGTGTCTCTTACTGCAGTAACATTTGCTTAGAAACACACACTTATTACTAGATTTTTTTCAGCAAGTCATTTGGTAGACCTGGTGTTAATACGGTTTAACATAAGAAACCTTCCCATTCATTCTGAACCCTTAAGGCTACCCTTTTTCACAGGCAGTGAAAACAAAACCTGCTTTCATCTAAGTTGCTTTTAAATATGAGCCGAAAGAACTGAGATGACTTGAAATAAAAATGTAAGAAAGATTAAAGGATAAAAAAGTCCTTCAACAGATGGGTGAGAAATCTTTTATCCTTGTAGAAGGAAGTTATGTACTTCTCCACACAAACCACTACCAAGGTCAAAGTGATCTGAGAGAAGCTTTCAGGGTGTCACGCCAATAGTTCTACAGATGTTGCAGCTCATACTCAAAGTATTTATTTGCAAGACTCCAACTGGTGATGCTTACAGCTTTCTCCATGTTACCGCTCATGACACATCAGCGGTGCCTGGGAGACCAGAACTCTGTTATTTAAGAGTTAGCGACCCTCTTGGGTCCGAATGTCACCTCATGTGTTACCTCAAAGGGTTTTTTTTTTTTTTCTACTTAAAAAAGAGCATATTTAAATTCAACACATCAATCCCAAAGATTTGCATGTTTTGCAATTTAAAAAGATCCAACTTCAATAAGGGTAAGACTGTTGTTTTTCAAAAGAACATTTCACCGCATGTTATCTATGAATGAAGTATTGGGATGTTTTAGCCTTCTGCTCTTATACTAGACGTATCTCAGATATTTATTACGATTCAAAGGATAGCTATTAAATTGTATAAATGTAACAAAAAACTACAGCACGATAAAGTTATTAATCCTTATCTTTCTTACCTTATATCAACCAAAAAACCTTTGAGGAACAAATTATTTTTAACAGACTAAAAACTAGGCTTTTTTTTTTAAGCTTCAATAATTGTCCAACATAACTGTGAACATAATGAAATCAATTCATTCTACTATGAATAATATGCATGATGCCAGTCACCAATACAAGTGATTTATTGCATGCAAATTACTCATACACTTCAGCTAAGTATTGCAGTGTAGGCAATCAAAACCAGTGAGACTACACTTTGCAAAACATTTAGGTAGCTAGTAACTTTTAATGATTGGAATTTACCTCTTTTTTCCCCACCACAGTATCCTGCATTATATCAACTAATCAGTTTTTAAAAATAGTTTGGCTTAGTCTATGTTTTAATTAACAAATAATATATCATCTTTGAATAACATCTGTACTGAACAGTCATCAGAAATCCAGAGTTACATATGAGATATTCAGAAGTCTATACACACATCCTACAACAAGAAGAAAACATCTAGTCATAGCAGGCCCATGCCATAAACCATTTGATGTACGTGTTCCAATTAAAGCACGTGCATATATACTCTCTTCCTTCCCAAAATAGCGTTTACCATTCTGTAGGGGATGCACACCAGTAATTTAGGCACTATCAGCTGTGCCTGCCCTTTGCAACCCTGGTAATGCCAACGTGCACCAAAATCACCAAGAGTCAATCCCTGAGGACAAAACCAGGAGCCTCATCTCCACCTCACACTCACCCTGGCATTACTAGGGATGCTCCAGCTGAACACATGCTGAATGAAGAGATTCCCCCCAAAAAGTGAGGTACTTCTGCTGCTGCTATGAGCATTGACCTCGATACAGTAAAGAAAAATGACTCAGAAGAGCTAAAGAGGCAGGAGAGAGAAGACCTGAAAAGCAGCCCAAGTTCCAAACACCGAGAATTACCTGGGATATTGTCTGGTGGCACAGGAAAAGCAAACCTGCTGAACTGGTGCAGTGATAACCCAGCACTGCTCCTCAGGAATAAACCCATTCGAAAATAAACAGAGGTTTGACAAAAGTGGCAGCAATCATCCCTAGTAACAGCAAGGATTTAAAGTTTCCACTTAAAGGAGAATTCATACTACAGCTATTAAATCAGCATACCTACGATGCATGCATTGCTAATAACACCTTCGATGCATGCAAATATCCTCTGCCTGCTTTGAAAGTATAGCCCTAAGTAGTAGCTTTGGAAGAAAAAGGTTACTTTCATTCTTTCTCTGTTAACATTTTGTATTATTTAAGATAGGTATTCCATGCTTGGTTTCTAAATTCTATGTGGCGTTTGCATTTCAGGGCCTCTGTGGGTCTGTTCCTCAAGTGCAGTTCAAAACTGGAATATGGAGACTTACATGTCACTCTAAACTGGAGTTAGAGACTATCATATATCCTTACCTCCAAGACAGCCAACAAGTGATACCAGGAACAGCTGTTTCCACAGCAGCAGCAGCATCTTCAGTCACTTAAATTCAGTAATTCTGCTACAGTCTCAGGTGAACTCTATGTTTAGTCTTCCAGGTGGCAAGGTTTAACCTGTTAAAAGAACAAACATAAAATTGAATCCTGCGATGATCCCCAAGAACTGGCTTCCTTGTTAATGCACTTTTTAACAAATACAAAGTTGCCAGATGCTCCGTTGTTCCTCTTCTTTCCTATGACTCGACCCTCAAAAGAGGGTACATAGGTGTATCCCATTTAGGTACACATGTGCGGTGTTGCAGCAGGAGCAGAGCTGCCAGGCAAGTTGGTTTTGTAGTCCCTGCTTCTCACCAACCCCCAGCATTTGTTTATTTGTAAGAAATAGCAGGTTTAAAGGAAGAGAGAGTACATAAGGTACGATCAGACCCAAAGCACAGTGGTTTAATGCAGTTGTTACATGAATAGCTTGCATTGCACTTGCCTTGTTTACACTGCACTAGCTACAATCTGAACACGTGCAGTAACTCATTTAATTAGAGCCATGTCTAACCAATTCCTTTTTTGTTGTTGTTTTCCACACTAGACCTGTACTTGATGTGCACAGCAGCACTGCAGAAGTCTAAAGAGGAAAATCTAGCAACCAAAAACCACACCAGTGAGTGCATCACACTCAAGTGCATCAGGTGTAATGACATGCTACGAACTGATTTGCCAGCTTCCCTTTCTACCTTTGTTACTGGGCAGATGATAAACCGTTTGCCAAGGTCTCCTAGCCTGGGTATGACATTGTCATTTTACTACCTTTTCTTTTTATTTTTTCCTAAAGAAAGCTTTACAGTAAGTTTTCTGAAGTTGTATGACATCTGTGGCCTTTGTATTTTGTCTGTGTCACTTCCACGGCATCCTTTCTGCAGAGGAAGGGCAGCTGGGCAAGACTGGAGGTTCTGCAGTACAAAGACGAGACCAAATGGCTCCTTCTGGAATTAGTCTACAGATCAATACACAGAAATATTAAGGTCAAGAAAGCAACCATTAATTCCACGGAGCCAAATCTGAGATATCTGAACTTGGTTTTTTCCACGTGGATTCTATTTCATGTTACAGTTGAAAATTTCTAATGCTTCTGTAAATCAGGTGTGTGAATTTCAAGCTAAGCACCCCAGAGAGAGAGATGATACAGACGGCCCCCTCTGATACAATCCCACCCTGTCAATCACTAGGAGAATTTAATCTCCAAAAACACCATTGCGTGGCCCTTTCCATATCTTTTTGCATCCCACGATGCCGGCTCACGCGTGGTATCAGCTGCCAGCAGCATCCCCTCCTCCGTACCGTCAGAGGCATTGCTTTCTCTTCTTCTCCCCCCTCGCCCTTTTCTACAACAGAAAATAAGCAAAACCAAAACCTCACATTTTTATCAAGTAATACATATTGGGCATTCCCTGCCCTGTGTTTCCAAAGGCCGTCTGCAAAGTCTCTCTCGGTGGATAGGAAGGTTATCCGTCGGCAGGCACAGACCAGCGGCAGGAGAACCAAAGCCCCCTCCAGGACACAGCCCCAGCCGTGCTGCTCGGGGAGCGGCTGCGCCCGCAGCCTTCAGAAGCCACGGCTGTGCCAGCGCCGCCCCAGCCTGGCACAGGCGCATCTCAGGATACCTCCAGTTTTGGGCAGCAATGCTACATCCTGCCTGAGCATCGCCATCCTCCCCCTCGGAACCCAGTCCTGAGAAGTGAGGTAACGTTTGCCCTGAGAAGTGAGGATAGCTGGAAGGGAAGGAAGGGGAGGAGGTGGAGTAGGAATACTAAAGTAGGTCACTCTTATATATCAGCTTTCTTGTAGTCTTACAAGGAAGGAAAAAAAAAAAAGAAAAAGATGGAAAAGCTAAATTAATTTGATTTTGTTCTTTAAGTGCTCTAGGCAAAGCAGAACATGATAGATCCATTTCAGGCCAGAAAAAAAGAGCTTTGGTAGAAGCTAAAAAAATTGAAAGGTTTTATATGTGAGTAAAAAATCATAAAAATACATCCCAACTTCTGCCTGCGTTATATTTTAATAAATTTGAATAACTAAGAGAGAATAGTAGTTACCAGTCAGCTAACCTTGTAAGATTTAAGTTACTTGAAATGCTTTATTTTCTCTCTGTCCTATAAAATTTTGCTAATCTAGGATCCGTTCCCTGAATACTCCGAATTTAACACGACACTTAGTAGTGTTCAAATTTATAGCTTGAAGCCAGATAAACACATCCATATGCTCAATAACAGGTCAGTTCTTTACAAAGGAAGATACAAATTCATACGCACACCAATTTAACACCACAGTAGAAAATTCTTAAAGTTTTTCCTCAGTTCGTTGTTGAGCAATAGCCTTCCCATTAGAGAAAAGCAGCTAGAAGGAGGTTCTCCCTGCTGACCACAGGCTCCCTGCCCTCCCCTGCGGCACTGAGGTCAGCTCTGCCAAGTCAGATAATGGTTTTAGGCTTTTTACAGACCCTTGGTGAGTATTTGTCACTAGAGTAAGATTTTTGCCTAGAAATTGCTCCAGAGATCAAGTATTGAGCACCACTGCAGCTCTTTAAGTAATCTTAAAAAAAAGAAAAAAGAAGAAAGGAAAAAGGTTATTGTATTAATCTGAAAATTATATCCCCATCACAGGTAACAGACAAAAATCCATTATATTAGACAGGTTACCGTGAGTTATTTTTCATAATATCCATATTCCTGTTATCTAACATGTGGAAATAATCTGCATCGAAGTTACTCTCTGCCGGGATTCAAAATCAAGTGACAACATTGAGCATCTTTGTCACCTTCAAGTCTTCCAGATAACCCTGGTGGTTTTTCAGATCATCCACACTCGGAAAGGAGAGGAAGATTACAAAACCAGGAAGTCCCAGCTCCTTGCCATTTGACTGTAATGCTTCAAACATGTCCCCTCTCTGAAGTGGAGAATAACGTAATATAAATAGCAAAGAATAATTTTACCTCCCCCTCCTTTTGTAGAAGCAAAGGGGCAGATTCACAACATCATTTTGGTGCTTTTGGAAATAAATGGACTTCAATTACCTCCACAGAAATTCAGCACTTTGTTTGTAAAGGCCAGAAAGAATAAAGACAAGCAGCACCTGCTGTGATTGGAAAAGACAGTAAAGAAAAAAGCGAGCAATACCTGCAGAATATGTAAAAGGAAATATATTTATATTTTTAAAATTAGAAATCTTCCTAGGATTAGACAGCACTCTGGTTTGAGGAGAAGGTGAAGATATTTCAAAACAGTAAGAAAGCAATTCTGTGAAGTGGTGCAAGCACACCATGAAAAAACAACAGATTTAATTTATTATACATTTCTTTGACTTTCAGAGATAAGTAAACTCTCCTGAGTTCCTCTGAGAAGTCTGTTGAAGGCAACTGCAGGATAAGCGAGAAAAAACACCACCAGCCAAACAAATTACGTAGGATGAAAGCATACACAGAAAAACCCCACAAACTTGATTTTTCTTCCTTCAAAATTAGCTTTCCAAAACCTATGAACTTTCAGATCATATAACATAGCAAGTGATGGACAAGAAAGTCTAAAAGAAATAGAAAGGTTCAAGAGTCAGTAATTTTATTCAGTGACCTTAATTTTTACTACCCAGCATCAACTGTAAAAAGCAGTAGCTCCTCAAGGGTGAAATTTTTATTTCTATATATAGAAATGGAACTTGTGAGATCTGTCTGACAAGTTCAAGTTAAACTTTTGAGTTTGAGCTGCAGGAATTTGTAGCGTCATGGAGTCTAAATTAATCAGGAATTCCTGTAACTCAGGAGACTGAGAACTTATTTTTCTGTATTGATCACAAACCACAAAACAGAAAATAAACTGAGGTACTGACACTAGAGGTCAGCATCTCTTTTCCAAGGAAAAGAATTATTACAAACTCATCTTGATGAATTATGAGATTAACAGTCTAGTTAATGATAAATTCATCTCCATGGGGCATCATAAAAACGAGATGTGCTGATCAGTGTGGAATACGCCTCAACAACTTTCTAGTTTAGGGGGAAAAAAAAACATGAAAATACCCATTTCTCATTTCCTCCAAAATGAAATTACTTGCTGTGAAAAATTACCTAGCGTGCTTTGTTTCAATGAAGGATACCTACATGGTGGACTCTTCCACATCACTGTGTCTTTTACAGTCCATATTCTAAGAGTGACGGGAACCAGCACCCTGATGAAAATATGCTTTGGAAAAGTGTGTTGTTACCACACACTCCCAGTAAAAAAAAAAAAAAATCTGTCAAAGATGCTGTGATTGCAGGCTTTGAAAATGCAAAATGCAATAAAAAAATCTCTATAAGAGTACTATGTTTGCACGTAATTTATCAAGCTGCTCTTTCTGTCACACTAGCTAATCTCTAGACTTTGCCTGGATACCAAAATAGCCCAGTTCACTGGGATCTGTCTCTGCTGAGATGACTCCAAGACTAAAGGTATACAGAAGCATCAAGTCAAAGGCAGACCTATCCAATGCTAGAGTTGACTATAATTTTTTTTATTTAATTTCTAAATTGAGTTCATATCCGTTATTTGTTCCATTGATGCAGACATGGTATCAGCTCAAGATGAGAGCGCAGAAGGGATTTCTGTCACTTGAAGTAAACAGTTAATTCAACTCTGACATCATTCAACAGGCAAATCTACAGATTAAGGCATCTGAGAAATTTAACTGGAAAGGCTTAGAAAAAACTAAAAGATGGAGGAAGTACTGACCCTTACAGAAACAGTAGTGGCAGCCTACTTGTGAAAGAAATGCAAATACATCTAATGCACCTGAAGGACTGTAAATAAGTAAGAACTGACCAGTTAAAGCTAAAAACTACTGACAAAGAACAGTTAAAAACCTGCTAAGCAATATGGTAGCTCCTTCCAAAGGAAAGTTTAAAATGGTGCTCCAAGGAAAATCGTGGTTGCTCTGACTCCTTTGGGGTCTCATTAGATCCTTGTTCCACAGCTGCATGGTAGCACCACTCATTAGGAAGCAGCCTTTGCAGGTAGCAGTTGTGAGGCTGCCTGTGGCTCTTCCTCAGCCTTCCTCTCCCTACAGGGATACCAACAATAGACAAATCATCCTGATGAAGTTGGACTGTAAGTGCAAAAAGGAGGAAAAAGAGTTTTAAAGAAACTTCACCATTACCAAGCACTAAGTAGGATTAAAGTAATCTCCAGTGTGTCATTAGCACAGACATAGTTAAAGGCATCATTTTAAACAAAATTATTTTACAAAAGCTTAAAACAGAAGAACTAGCAACTGTTCTGTGGAGAGTTTTATTACAACTTCTCTTATCTCCCTGCATTTATTGACTTTCAGCCACTGTCCCATTTCACCTGCCCATCCATCCTTTGCCCTCGAGTTAAATCTCTCCAGTGCATGGACCACATGGGCGGTTCTGGCTTACAGAGCATCTTCCCAGTCCTGTGCTAGTCCCTCCTTTCCCCATTGCAACCCAGAACATTTGTAGTAATTAACTGCTGCTCTCCCTGTATACTCATCTTCCAAGTGCCACAGAGCATTTCTACTTCATACCTCTTACTCGTCATGACATTAAGATCCTCTCTGACTATACCCCCAGGTTTACTGACCTCTATACCTGCACTTCTTCCATTTAAGAGCTATAACCACTAAGGAAAGCAGTAACTCAGCTAAGCCTTTTACCATAGGGAGTTATTCCACGTCAACAAAAGCAGTGAACTTGCAAAAAGAAAATAATTAAGGAATGACATTAATCTTAAAGTCCTCAGGAATCCTACTTTATTTTAATAACACTATCTTCCACAACTCTGTATCAACAAGCTAAGTGCCTCTTTAAATCTAGCCAGAGGTCTTTGCTTTGCACCACCTGTGGAGACAGCCCACCTCAATCAATTTTGGGACACCCATGGGAACACTTCACAAAAGCGCCAGCTTTGCCTTTCCCCTAAGTTTACCAGGGAACACCTACCGGAATCTCTTTTAACTCTTTCAATTTAATCATTTATGTGAGATAATTTAAAATTAGTAAGTCTTTTAAGCAATAGTAACTCCAGACCCAATATACATGGAAGACTTAATCTGGACACAGTGAATCAAGTTCAATGCTACATTTAGCTACTGTCACTAAAAACTAAATTATGCCTATTTTTGGTGTTAGTACAGTGAAGGTGTTACACTGCTAGAGTAGGTATTTTTTCAAATTAAAAATACGTAAAGATAATTGTATTTCTCTTGCCTACATTATTTAGGAAACATCCACACATTGGTAAATACCAAAGTTCATGAGACTAAACAGATCTGGACAAGAGTTCACTCTTGAGACCTTAACACTTATCTCTGTACTGTTTGCTTTTTCTGTCCAGCCAGTCACGGCTTGTGATTAACCAGTTTAGGAGAAAAACAAACAAAAATAGTTTGTTTCCTTTCCATAATATTTTGAAAAGTTTTAGTTACAGAAGCTGCTGGTATAAAAACAAACAAGATTTCTACTCACGGAATAAACAGAATTAAGACACTTATTAGACAAAACACCTACTATGACGATATTAACCACACAGACATCGGCCAAGGCATTTGATTTCAAGTGGAAAGAGGATGGTTCCGACAGGGATGCAAGCGTGGATTCTGTCCTTGATGCTGAGGGATGGCTCTTGAGCCCCGAGGAGCGGACTTTAGGTTTGCTCCAGTGTTCATCTGCATACAGACTGTGTGTGCCCTGGTTACCATCAAGTGCTCTTCCAATTTCCAAGTAAAATCTTCTCGTCGGTGCCAAAATCAGGAAAGGGCATTTTTACAGCATACAAAAAATTTCAGGCTGCAACTTCTTGGTAAAAATTCTTTACCTACAGTAATCAGGAATCTTGTCTATTTAGCACAAAGAAAAGTTTGAAGTTCCCTACAAGTGTTATGAAAACTTAAATATATACATTCATATTCAGCAGCGATTGCCAAAAGCTAACTTCTGCTGCAACTTTAAATACCTCCATTTATTACCATTATACAGATCATTCCCCTATACTTCAGCAGATTATTAAATGCCTTCCCAACCCATGCTACACAACGTCACTGCAACAGCCTCTTGCATTTCAAAACCCTATGATTAACGTGCTGTAATGTTAAAATTGCAATGCACTCTTGATGACACAACCCACGCTCTGTCCATTAATTCTTCCTTTCTTGGAATAACAATATTTCAAACCAATAACTAACTTCAAAAAGCCTTATTTTTTTTCCAGAAGAGCGACCTGTCACAAATAAAGTATTTCCTCTGTTATTTTCAGGCCCTTATTCCTGTAATTTGTATGCCTGAGGCTTCTCCCCCCTAACTTCCCAGTTTCAGACACCCTTTTGATAACAGATATGGGTCATCACCTTCAACCAGGCGTTCCAAGACAGGTACTTCCAGGGGTCAGAAATTCTTTGAACCCTGATGACAAGATGTCACAAATCACTTCAAAATAATCTAAGGCTCTAGAATTATGAAAAATAAATCAAAGCTACTGGAAAAATCAAATATAGAGTTGCACGAATTACATCTTGTGTAGCTGCAGCAGGGGGAAAGGGGAGGACCTGACTACCCGATTTCTATTTCCACAGCTCAGATGCCTCGGATGTCTGCATTTACACTACCAGCTCTCCAGGGCTCCAGGGTACTCGCTCACAGAGAGCACAGCGAGTCTTGGGTGGCAAGAGATGTTGCTGGTGAGCCAACATTTAATCTCTGAAAATAAGACTGACCTTTGGCAGTTAGAGTTACATTTATTAGCCATTCCTCATTCCCATGTAAGGAGCCTTTGTATTAACATATGGAGAGTGATCTCTGGTGAAATAAAAATACAGTATTTCTTTCAAAACACCTTTAATTCTATCTCCTACAAATCATAATTTCCAAAGCTCTTTTATCCTGCATGGATGCCCAAATATAACTCATCCTTTTCCATTGCATACATAATTTCACTTTGATTTTCCCTGGCCAGAACAAAGTTGATATGTCCATCTTGCCTTATCCCAGCCGGCATTAACACCCACCTCCCACAGAGCACACCCACAGACCCCGCGAATGCCGATCAGGGTTTACTGACCTGGCTCCCAGGGTTTCCTACAGCAATTTGTAAGTAGCTCCCTCTTCATCAAAATTTTAAAGACCAGTGAATTTCCAATAATCCTACTGCCCACAGTAATACTTTCTAGTTCAAATATCATCTTATAAGCAGAGCATGTCATTATCCCTCATGTTTCTTCCATCTAGAAGGGCATTATCTACATAAAATCAGGGTATAGGACAAGCAACACTTAATTCTACCTCTGAAAAGGCTTCAAATCCCAGAAACTGGAATTCAGGCAGTTCCATTTACCTGAACTGAGGAATCCAGGAAGCAAAGAAATGCCACAGAGTAACAACAGACTGTCTTCAAGCACTTGCAGAGACAAAACAAAAGACGCAAGCATTTCCTAAAGGCTTCCCCCAACACAGAAAGACTAAAAAAATTAACCAGAACAAAACCCCTAACCATAGATGGACTATTAAACGCCACCAGACAGAACAGCAACGTAGCCAATCCACTTAAAAAGAGCTGACAATACATGAGTCTATTAGGGCGTTGCAACTCAAAGGCACACAAAACTCAACACAGAAATACTCAAGACCAGACACCACCAAAATTTACACCAACAGACCCCTGTATTCAACTACCTGGAACAGAGTTTCAACCTTTCCCGGATAAAGAAGTTACTCTGATTTACAAAGCTTCTTATAACAACTATCGCTACCCTTAGTCCCAAAAATATTCATTAAAATGTACATTCTAATCTTTCTAGTCTCTCTCACTACAGGAGACTGTACAGAAACTCAACATTTCAATCCCATTACACTAAGAATTTAAACTGCAACATATTAGGAAAATCATAAAATAATTTCTGTTGGAAAATACCAAAAAGCATTCTGTGTCTAATAACTTTATAGCTGACAAATTAAACAGTCAGTACACTTTGGGCTTGGAAATCTCAATTATAGGTTTTATAGGTTAAACAGGAAAACATGTTGCTAGCTGTGAACATATATATACACACAAACACGTTTACAGCTAGCTATATGTACACATATCTAAAAGACAGATATACGTAACAATCTAACAATGTATATTAAACAGACAAATGCAGAAAAATGCCTTCCCCCTCACCCTCTCCTCCTTCCTCCCTCCAGAAGCCTCATATTAATGCTCAAGTACCTACAGGTACAATTATTCAATTTTAATGACATTTTTGTTATACACATAACAAATTATATAGGTGAGAAACCCTTAACGCATGACCATGTCTTTAGCTACCTAGAAAACCTCAGCAAAACTTAAACCACACCCTGTGTACTGCATTAATCAGGCATTTTCCAAAAAGAGCAATACAGCTCCTTCTTTGTTTCTGATGGACAAGGCAAAAAAAAAAACCTCCTAAGAGAGATCTGAGGAGGAAAGCATCCAAGTGCCCGGGCTCCACCTCTCCTGTCTCCAGGCCACCACGGGCTTGTGGCTTCCCACAACCACTTGGGCTCAGCTTTGCTTTTAAATGGAAAAGGTTCCCAAGACTTCATATTCTAAAGGCTTTAATAATACATTTTAATGCAGGCTTTCCTGGCCTGCATATATTCAGAGTGAGAAAGGGCAGCCCCTCCCACAGCATGCTTCAGAGCTCCGATGGCCAGGTTTTCTGAGTTTGTTTGTTTTTTAACCACTAATTCAGCTTCATACATAACTTAGCAGGGAGTCATTACAAAGGATAATACATCAAAACCCCAAACAATTGTATTATGTGACTCTAAAGCGGAAGATTGCACCCCACACGGGTCCTCAGGCACATTTGTACACTTACACATAGCTGTGAATTTAATATTTTACTATTACACTATACATTTGTTTCTTCTTGATCGATACCAATGACAGAACCTCCCTAGACCCAAACTGACATGAAATTGATGCGAACTTGCTGGTGAGACACATCGCTTCACATGAGCAGCGATGAAACATTTCTCTTCTTTCCATAAGCCTCACACACAGGTCTCTTTTTCCTCCTCCCGAGGAGATGCAAGCCAAGGGGAAGGGATGACCTACAGGCAAGCTGACCCGAGACAGAACCCCCAGGCTTGTTTTCCACCTCACGGCCAGATCAGCAGAGGAAGATGCCTGCAGGTGAACACAGGGGATCCTTTGTTGTTTCTCCTTTAGCTATTAGATATCTACAGTTTTTGCTACAGGAGGCAAGGGTGAGGTGTCACGTGTATCACTGAACTAGCAGCAAATCCGTATTTTTAAGGTCAGCACACATCTCTGAGTACAACAGGCTTTAAAGCAACACGCACGAGCTAGACAGATTTTTATTGAAAAGGTAACTCAGTGCTAAGACATAGAGCAGTTTGGGTGGGGAAGCCAACAGCAACAGGGTCCTCACAGAATCCAAAAATTGCCTAGGTCAGAATGGAGCTTTCAGATCTTCTAGTCATCAACCTCATTCTGACAAAAAAACCCCAATTTGCTGGTTTTTGGACTCTGGAGAGTCGCCTTCTCCTCCGAAGCTCAATGCATCCTTCAAACTGCCTCCAGCAAAGGAGAATCTCAGCTTAACGCTGGGCCATGTGTAGTGCTCTATGTCAAGGTGACTACTCACAGGGAACAACTCACATCAAACCTTCTTACATGGTTGAAGATAACAGGCAAAAACAGCACTGGGGGAAGGTGACATTGGAGTCCCACGCTGAGACCTCACCCTGCGAGCTGAAGGCCCAGCCCTATCTCCCCACGTGCTCCAGCCACAGCCCTTGTTTAGAGCCAACACGCGATGGGTAAGGAGATGTATTGCCTCTGTTTAATTGGAAAAGAAAAATTAATTCCCAACAAGATATCAAGAGAACAAAACTGCATAAATCCTTTGAGTATTTGGGTAAACAATGGGAGGAAATAAAGAGTGTGAAATTTACATTTTATATACAGTCTCACCAACCTTTTCTCATTCTTTTGACATATCCATAGCCTGGGAATGAGGAGCTAGATAGACGAATTCACCAATTTTAGCAAGGAACTGAGCTTCAGGAGATAGGGCACAGGTACCCTTAATCTATCCTGTCTGTGATTATCTCACTCGAAGTCACATGCAAGAAAATAATCCCCTGCAGCACAGAGCACTGATGTGAAAGGAAAGAAAAGCTCAAAGCCACAGCTCAATGGTTATAGCTGAACCCATTTCAGTACTTTTTTTTCCCCCTTCTATTTCTTACTTGAGACGAAGGCAGCTTAATCTGCATTGATGTCTATGAAGTTTCACTTTAAAAGTTATTCAGCCCGAGAGACTTTCCTCTCTTATGAATAGAAATAAAATGCTCAAATATTTTTATGCAAAGCTTTTTTTTTAAAGAAGGAACTATGAGATAATGCCCAAGAACTGGAATACTACTTTTCAGCCAAATTTCAAGCTAATAGCTGAGACATTAATCCCAACGTGAGATTACAACAACAAAAAAAAAACCACTTAAACTAAAGTAGTAAGCAGAATAATATCCATTAGAGAATATCATAAAGCCATTACAGATGTTCAGTTGACTAGTTTTGCTGATTAGCTTGCACATGACAGTGCACCATTTAACAGAATCAAACGATTTTATAGTTACTGTTAAGACCACAGAATGTCTTTTTTTAATTATTATTATTATTTTAATGTAACACTCCCCCACGTCTTCCCACTCCTCGTTTTCTCCGTTTTGCCCCCCCTACACCCCTGCTCCACTTCACTACTGCAAAATGAATTCCAGCATTTGTTTAGATACACACTTGCCTTGCTAAGTTACCACTGAAGAGGACAGTACCCAGACCCTTACGAGGAAAATACAGGGGAAGAAGGAGAAAACACAACGAACAATGAAATGACAGCAGGTAATCTGTTTTGCATAATATAGAGATTATACTTATTATTTGGATATCCTTGTTACTCACGTCTCCAGGCCAGAAACTAAGTCTCAACGTAAGAGCATAGTTTGAAAAAAGCAGAATACTACAGATAAATTTGAACTGATACTTCCATTGATACTAAAAGAGAAATATTAGGGTCTATCTCTAGATTAACGTATACAACTGCTGTCATTCTACGGCCACAAAAAGCAGTAAAGTACTAGACTTGTTAATCAAACAACTGTGAAACACCTTTTATCCTCACATAATGAGTCCCTACTTTCAGCTAAGGAAAAAAAAAATGGTCTTGACAAAAAGCAGTGTTTAAATTACTTTGCAAGATCTCTTTAAATATCAGTAGAAGGTTAGATGTGATAAAGACTACATTGGCTTTGCTGGATAAGTTTGATAGCTTTGGTTTAAAAATAAAACAAAACCCAACAAAATAAAGCAACAAATGAAACTGGAAGGAACAGAGAGCTACACTGAGATAACATCCAGTGGTAATGAACCTAAGAATATCTAAAGTACTGAAAAGTCAATTTCTTGACTTAAGAACTACATTCCAATTAGGAAATCTGTCTGACAGGTTTGAAAACTACAGAAGGAAAAGAAGATGGGGAGGGAGGTTAATTGGTTTGCAAAGCATTAAGAGTACCTTGATACAAAACGCCCTGGCCAGAAACAATCCTGCACAAGAGTCATGCAGAGAGCGCTCTGGAGTCTGGAGCAGGGAGGGGGATGCAGAAAGAAGCTCACATTCAATTTTTGAGGTCCAGGAGTTTTATTTCATCCTAATAATAATCTTGTTCTGAAGTTATTTTGAAATACAGATTCAGAAAACTTACACTTGGAGCTTTGCTAGCAGAAAAGCTCCACTGCCCACATAAAACTTTACCTTTTCTTTAGAGAAGATTCTTTCCCGCCATGTTTAACAGGAAAGTAGCAACAAGCACCAGACCCCAGGAGATGCTGTTTTTCTTTTGGATCTCCAAAGTTCACTTCATGTCTTAATGCACTTGGCGTTGTTCTCACTATTAATCACGTACTGCAGACCAAGAGAAAGCGCTTTTCCAGAAATGACCTCAAACTAAGCAGATTCATAATTCTTTAAGAACCAATAAACCCACTGAACCAGAAGCCTCAGCCCTTCTGCAGTGGGCTACAAGCAGCTGAGCTGCTTTCCTGCCGTTAGCAAGATTCACTCCCACCTTTTCTTTAAAACATTGAGTGGAAGCTGTTTATGTAGTTTAACAACATACCTGCGTTTGGAGCCAGGAAAGGGAGCAAGAGGCTAGAAGGCAACAGAAACCCTTTATGAACAGTAGAGACATGCTACATAACTTCAATCTGTCACTGGGTTTCTGTTTTCCTGTGCTATAGCACGTTTTTCTGGAGTTACCCTCATCAAGAGGAAAGATCCTCTACGAAGAATGGGCACGTGTGTGTCTCAACACATATATTAGACGTGTTCTTACTCTTCCTCACAGGGAGAAGTTGTTCTAAATTGAATATGAAATTTGAATAGTCAGATCTATGACATACAGCATGAAAGACGCTGCAATTACTAAAAATACTCTGCATCCTTCATTGTACAGGAGAGGGTAGGTGAAAACCACAATTTATGCTGAAACAGAGCCTTCAAGAATGCCTGGCTTTAAGAAGTATTAAAGCAAAACCACAACGCATAAACTCATCTACAAAATACCTTGTACAGGAGCACTTGAAGCTGTGCCTACAATGCATATGTTTAAGTCATAAAAAGTACTCTTAATTCTACAAGGGCTTTTGGAGCCTTTTTTGACTAACAAGACCATTAAATTCACCTGACCACACACAAAGACTCCAGGAAGCAGGAACTTTTTTTTTTTTTTCCAAAGCCTAACATTAAAGAGGGCTTTCAAGACTTCTTTCACATTCCTGTAATATTAATTGGATATTTGACTTAGTGGCAAGGAAGAATACCATAATAGAACATTGTCAATTGATGATAAAGCCTTGCTGGGATTTTGTTTCTAGAAATACCAGCATCTTTTAGTTAGAAAAGTCGAAGGTATACAAAATATATCCCAGTGAAACACAGAAGGGCTGTATTTTTTTTTAGAAGTCCTCCACATAATGCAGAGAAGACTTGTGGAATGTATCAGAATAATACATCACTGAGGACTCAGGAGGATTTGCAAAGGAACCAGATAAATAACACAAATAACAAGCATGCCTGGAATTATAGTTGCTGGCATTTGTAAAATGAACAGGGTCTGAAGCCAGCGCTGCAGGACATAGTTTGTAGCTGCTAGAGGCAGAGGGAGGAACCAGCTCCGCCGAGGCACAGACCACATCACACCCTCCTCCAGGTAACCGGGGTTGTCCATTTGCGCCAAACATCCACCCAAATACTGGCCGTGACTTCGCATGGTAACTCCAAGACTTCCATAGCGAGTGATGGCAAAAGGCGATTCTAAGATGACTGGGGAGAAATTCAGGGTTATTTCTGCTGCCAAAGCAAAACCTGACCTGGTTAGGGATAAAAAGGCAAGAAAAATACACACTAGCCCTTTTTCCTAACCCTCAGTTCAGAATAACATCATATATCCATTAGTACATTATGGGTTAAATTTTACGTACAGTGTAAATACAGTGTTACATCACTGCAATATTAGCATTCCTTTTGTGCAAATAAAATAAAAAGAAATCAGCTCTCCACTGCAATACCTGCTTGTACCTCAGACAACTCCTTTTCATATGCGCCGTTTAGCTAGTTCAAATCCCTCTGTAATACTACTTCCCAGGAAGTACAGGGATAAATTTATCCAAGAAGGATATGTTCATTACCACCTTATTGGACAAGTAGCTGAGTCTTTCAGACAGGAAAAATGTGGATCCTTACAAATTTAGAATTTGAGAAAATTTAAATTTGAATTGCAGACAGTTACTGTCTGCAGTGCTTATTCCCCAGACACATGCACTTCAAGTTTTTCTGAAAATATGGTGGAAACGCTGATTCTTCCCTCCCTGCTGCAGGGAAACAAGGTCTGGGACAAGATTCCCTTTGTTACAGTCTTGTAAACAGTCATAAGGATAACAGAGATTATTTTCTTCTGCTTATTTGGCGAAGATACCTGCAGAGAAAAAAATGTGATTTCCCCCTTCAGACAGTGTTGTATGCATCAACTACAAATTCCAAGCCTAGTTCTCTTATAAATGTCACTGTAGACTGTTACCTGCTGGAAAGAGAGCATCCTTGGACACAAAAGGGAAAATATGTCTGTTATTAGCGATGTATACTTGCAATTCTTTCCACAGTACAGCACAGAAAGCTTCAGGGAGCAGCTGGAAACTTCTACCATGACAGCATCCAAGGTTCCCAGAAAAGCAGCGGATACCTGATGAGGAGTTAAGGGGATCAAATGACTCAGACCAGCACTCATGCCTACTCTGCATTAAGCAATCGAGAGTCCATCTCAGAACAAAAGCAGACTGGAGAAAACTTCAGGTTTAATCTCATCAAACCTTACCACTGTTTTCCATGAGTTTCACACGTTTTACTGATTTATTTATTTATTAATCACAACTATGTGAGAGGTCTTGGAGCTTTTTGTTCCATCAGGACAACATACAGGCATGAGCAGTTCACTCTGCAAGCTATCGAAATCTGTAACATTAGGATGTTCAGATGCTGGAGGAAGAGAAGATTGTATGTTAAAATAGCTTAACAGCAGGAAGCACGAGGTGGTGGAGCTTTGCAACTTCCTTAAGCTGCTTAACTTCAGATAAGGAGCTTATGCAACTTTCGTAATTCTGGAGTACATTCAGCAAGTGATATCTAAACAGTTTTCAAGTTAAGTTACACTTGGGACAGATGCCTCTCGAGTACTGTCATTCTGCCCTAACCAACGCAAGAAGCCAAAAAACCCAACCTCCCTCAAAAAAAGCACACACACACTAAAAGCTGGGCACCCTTTAGTAGAGGAGACAAGTGCCATACTTGTTTTTCTTGATGTTTCCCTTGCATGACACGGGACATCTGCACAGTAAACCCAGCTTCTGAGCTTTAGAAATACAAGCAAGAGATTGTTTCACAGGACAGGGACAAGGTCAAAACCTTAAAGTCTTACAACCAGTCTTGATTAAGCTGCATCAAAGCTGGGACTTAAATAAATAACGAACATGAAAGAGTCACTACACACCTCTTCAAAGTTGTTGAGGAAAGCACAGAAAAAGCTGAGAAAAGCCTATGATCCTTTTCTGGATCCCAGTGCCTTATGGAGACTCACCAAATGCCACCATCGCCACTTCCAGAGGAAGCACAACAGTGGTGTCAAACACCAGGTCAGGGCATGGCACCCACCACAGTGGATGAACAGGGGCCAGTTCTCAGAGAGGCTGGGACCACCCTCCTGCCCAACCAGGGGCTCCTGGGGCCTGTGCTTTTGAAGACAACAGTGTGTTTCTTGATGCAGTTTCACTTATTTCAGCTGCTTTGTAAGAGGACACATCTGCAGAAGGGCTTTTTGGTCTGCAAGTGCATCTGCTGAAATATTGGAACTTTCTAGTATCTGGATTTTGGTGTGTGAACCAGTTTTGTGGCCAGGAAGAACTTAATACAAAACAAAATGCCAAGCAGAACCCACAATCTTTTGTTATTCTCCAAAGGAGAAGAGGGTAAGAAACCCCACTTGTTCTTGTATGTAACAGTCACAGCAGAATAGCATGGTTAGACATACCAGCCCTCCTGATTGCATTTTAAGCTGAGCAAGGAAAAAGGATGCTCAAGTAGACAGACTAAACTACAGCTTTTAAAGCATTAAAAACATAGCTCTTTATCAGAGCCATACAGATTTTTATTTTCTTTGGCAACACAATCACAAAGATAGTCAACATGAGATTCAAAGTCCAATAGTTACAACAATTACAGTGAGAAATTGATAAACTGCAAGATCTATAAACAGATTAAGCTAAACATACAAAAGGAAAACTATTGTATATATGCAACTACTTCAGTAATTGTATTTGATTCCACAAATCGTTTGCCAGTTCTCTGTAAGGCTTCATTGCCTTTTCCTCTATAACATCAACAGAATTTTTAGAACAGGAAAGATGTGAGACAAGCAACAAGAGGAACAATGCTACGTGAGAAGGCAGACTCTCAAAAGTAGGGAGGGAGAAGAGGAAAATAACTCTGGTTTACATTAATTTGGTTACTTCTGGGACAAAAGCTAACTCTTGCTTAGTCAAGAGTAGAAAATAGACAAACAAGTAAGTGTCCAAGAATGGGAGAAGCTTTACACATGAGCAGCTGCTGCCCTTCATCTTGTCAAGAAAATAAAAAAGACATTTAAGCGCACTTCCATTGCATCCGGGCAATGATGGCAACAGAGCTCACCAGGGCTGTGTGCCGTGGCACTGGGCCCCACAGCTTCTGTCGGCTCCAGCACTGGTCCAAGCACAGGTCCAGGTAAACTGTCATCTGCCCCAACCTTAACAATCAGGTCTTTAGTCCACAACAACCAAACCACGTATTTTTTGCCGACGTAAGAAGTTCAGTACACAAATAGAGGCTTTTCGTATGCCGCTAATGATGTGCCCACAAATCTAATGAATACCTTGAACATCTCTGTAGAATCAATAAATCTTTATCTGGAGGAGGTGCACGTTGCTAAAAGCGTATGCTTAAATGCTCCAACAGATGCTAGGGACTGCACAGTTGGAGACCTCACACGAAGGACTACAAACCTTAGGAACTAGAGAACAGGTTTTCCCCTCAAAAAGAATTGATCACTTTAAAATTCGAGGGTTCAGCTACACAGACGCTTTTTCAGTAGCAATGCTAATTTAGCCTGCACCGTCACCTCCTTATTCACTCCTTAGGTGATGCCAGCACAGCCATTTGTCAGACCTGCAGTGAGCAAAGGCAAAGAGCTGATGCAGGCTACATTAAAGCGTTATTAGGGGGATAGGTGACTTGATCTTCTGTACGTCTCCCTTAACTTCCTGATTATAGCTTGGAGACAGCTAAGTCACTTAGGCACCTCTAACTTTTTTTGCTCATTATCCCAAAAAATCTTTCAAACCTAGAAGAGATTAAACAATTAATTTAAGTTACCTCTATTCTTAACCACATTTCCTTCCTTCCTGGCTGCTAAATGAGTTTTGTTTACCCTCCTCCTCTTCTGCAAGCTTTAGCTTTGCTTTTTATCCTGTAAACCACTGACCGCACATAAAGGAGACTTAAAAACTTATTTCTAGTGCATCGCTTGGAAGTGGGAAAAAACTCCAAAACACATGTGGCAATGCTTACTTTCCCCCACAACTCAGCCTCAACTAAGGAGTTTTGCAAATTTTTAGATATTCTCATTTCTACTGCAAACTCTTCCCCCTCCCCTTTTCAATATGGCACCATCATCTGCAACCTCCTGACCTTGGCAGCTTGCTTCATAATTTAACGGAAAAAGAGGTAAGAAAAATCCTAAAGATAAAATGCGAGAGCTGAAAACTGGTAACATTAAAAAGCCAGTGTACCATATGGCTGATAAACATAAAACCTCTCCCCTGTTAAAACTGTTTTAGTTTTTCTGTTTTAAATCAGGTTAAAGAACAGATAAAACAAAGAAATCAATTCACTTTAAGTGAAGAATCAAACGCTTCTCCATTTTAATGTTCTCAGGCTTCATCAAAAAAAAAAAAAAAGGAAAAAAAGAAAAATCCCAGCAGATGGTTCAGCAGAGAGGCTCAGCATTGTGTCGTACCTCTCTATCAGAGGAGGAGAAGAGACCCAAGAGTCTGTCCCTTCCACCTTCCTCAGCTCCTCCTCCATCTGTAGGGAAGCACGGATGCCCTGCCAGGTGACTAGAGGTGTCTGGCCAGAGGATAAGAGGCTCTTAGGAAAGAGGGTAGAAAAGAGCTGGCACTAAAATGAAGTGCTGCAGCGATCCCCGTTCCACCTACAGATACCAACTCATCATCATGAGACTAAGACACACACCGTTTTCCCCTGGGAGACAGCACAAGTGACAAGTTGCAGTGAACCCTCAGGAATTTACAACACCCCTGACTACATCACTGATCACCAGCACCTTCCTTCACCCCTCCAGGTCTCCTCATCTGCAGAGATGAAATAACTCAAACAGCTCTTCGCAACATTTGTGAGCTACATGCGAGTTCTTTTAAAAAGGTTCAAAATTCACAGTCATCGTTGTAGAAGATCTTAATGTGTTTGAAGTATCTGCCTTAAGTAGCATTACATAGCCCACAAGATAAAACATTTACCAACCCGATACAGCCAATCTGCACATTGCCAACATTTGTGCGTATTTCAGTGCTCGATGTTTAAAGGGATGCCAAGTATTTAGTTCTTCATATTTGCTCATCTGCATCATCTTTTAAGCATTCATTTCATCCATAAACACAGCGACACAGATTTCTCCCCCACTGCCATTCACTGGTGCTCATTCCCACTCCAGTAGTTGCACTCAACTTAGTATTCAGGATCTCATTTTTAGGGAATAGCAAATATTATCCCAATCGTACCCCAAACTTAGGACAGTAGGCACTCATCCTCTCTGTTCAATACATATAGCTACCTGAAAAGCTGGACTGGGATACTTTACAAATTGTCTCCCTCAAGATCCCAAAGTATCTGACTCATTACCTTTAAGTTCTAGAGTTTTCCAATTACATAAACTAAAAAAATGTTGGCCACAGAAGAAAGCACAAGGAACACCACAATCAAGCACACAGACCATATGCTGCATGACTTTTAGCAGAGCTTCTATAAAAATGTAACCTTTTATTTATCAGTAAATCCACACTTCAGTTACTAAGGCAAGTATTTCTGCTCATGAATGCAAGAACAAACATGAAAATAAAAAAAAAATATCGAGTTAGGAGTCTGCCTTTTAACTCAGCTGCTGATTCCCCTTCCTCTGCTGTAAACTGATTAACTTACTACTGACAGCCTTGAGTGAGGCTTCCACTGAACCTTCTGGAGGTATCGCTCAGCAGCATTTGCCATTGATTTAAACCACTATCTACAGTGTCCAGTTCATAAGATCCAGGCACAGGAAAGAATGGAAAAGGTACTCTGATATTAATATTCATACTGGCTTGATCTGTGGTCTTGGGGAAAGCTTCAATTCCCTGTATCTCGTGGCTTCAGCTTCAACAGAAAGACAGTTACAGGAAAGCACTTAGAAACCCTGAATAAGTTACACCTACTACTCTTTACAAGCCACTACGCTAACAGGTAATTTGATTCACATACTTACATGCACCCTCATACAGAGGAGAGGAGAGAAAAGTTACAAAACCAGTCCTTTCCACCTGGACTACCTAAAGCTGATATTCATTTTCATACATTTATCTGTACAGTCAAAAAACACACTTGATGTATTTAGTCAACACAAGCAAAAACTAGGACAGATGGAAAGGAAAGAGTTGGAGCCAGCCCTAGTGTATAACAAATGCCAATTCATGTACAAAAACATTAGGAAATTTCCTAAAAAGCCAGATGCAGACGTGAATAGTCCAGAAGCCAGTAGCCATGCTCAAAACCAAGGCTTACTTAACAGGTGACTTTCAACAGCAGCAAGGCTACTCTCTTGGAACTTCAATCAATCAATGTTTAAATATATCCCCCTGTGACGTTGTACAAATGTTTTCAATGCAAATGTTTTCAATTGCCTTTTAATAACTCTAAGGGAATATATTCTTAAGTCTCAAGGTTAAAAGGAAACAACTGATATCATTAACTGTAAGGACCAATGAAGTGAAACCTAAATTCAGTACAGATCAACGTGACAGAGAAATTATGAGTGCTTAATAAGTTCACATATGTTTCAAGGGCAAGTATTTATATTAATGTGCCCTTGTAATTCAAAATGGGAACAGTGGCCTACCAATTATTCAGGCATATACTTCATTGTAAGGAAGAAAAAAAACTTTGAGAGCCACAACAATAAAAAAATCCAGCCCTCACCATAAAGATTAAAAGGCTGATTCCAGCCTGAACTCAGCTCTGCTCCTTCCCTCCACTCTCAGTCCCGCACAAGCAGATTTGAGCACATGGCTTGAAATGGGGCACCCCACCACAATGCTGGACCGGCAGTGGGCTCTTTTTACATCATTCTGGATGTTCAGGGCAGTAGAAAGGCTGCAATGAAGGGCAGCCTTCAGGGGAACAGCCTCCCTTCTGTGGCCATGCCCTTGATTCGCCCTTCTCACCAGGCATGCTTGGCAGCAGGAGAAGAAATGAAGAGCACCAGCTGCTCCTTTTAATACACTTCTGGTTTCTCTGCAACTATTGCCTCCTTGAGTATTCAAAGCCACCAAATTTTAGAGGAGATGGCATGGAAAAGAGTGGATGGAAGGACTTCGCAGACAAAGCATTGTTAGCACAAAGTCCTTTTCCACCACCTCAAGAAATGCTAATAGTTAATATTGTCCTGGCCTCTTAAATGAAGCTGTTTTAAGAAAACCCTATTTTCTGCTAGGTAAGCAAAAATAAGAAGCTTTACAGCAAGAGACAAATGTTCCTATTACAACCCCAAGATCCTGCCCCACCTGCAAAAGCGAGGTTTCCTCCTGGCATCACTGCTGTGCATCCACTCCAGGGCTCGAACTGCATCAAAGCCCAGAGAAATCCTCCCCACCCAGCTAACCATAAGCTTCCAGAAAGAAACATATGGTAAAGGAGACAACTGCTGCCAACAGGAGTTAGGGAAGATCCTTACTCAACACGGTGCTCTCCCATAACCGTGGAAATGCCAGGAAAACCCCTCCTTCAAACCTGCAGTATTTCAATAATACGCAATAATTACCTATATAATCACTATCCTATACTACTCACACCATCACATTTATAAATCCTGCTGGTTTTAAATTGTATATCGATTGCAGCAATTATTTCAAATTATTAAAAAACACCCTCTGGCCTGTCTTATTGCAACAAACAATACAATTTCCTTCAACAAAATACTTAACCACAGACAGAAAACTCAACAGAATAACCTGAAAGATAAACGTATTTTTCCTTAACACTTTTGAAGGACAGTCAACATTCACCACTGTTTTCCACAGCATCTGGATGCTCAGACATGAAATACTATGGATAAGAACATAAAGTGTCTTCTACTAATCTTAATAATGGGAGATGAAGGACTCAAAGTGCATGCACATATGTGATGGTGCATATGCTAATAGCTCTCAATCACTGTGCTAGTTTTCTTTAGAGCACTTATTTTTAAAGATTGCAACAAACATTTTACTGTTGTCATTTAACTGTCCAGCAGCATGTTCCCAGACCATAATGTACTTCAATGGGAAAGAAGTACTGGTGGTCAAAAAGTGACCTAGCCGAAATGTTGTCAACCTATACATTGCTTTATAAATCACCCTACTGAAACATACATGCATATACAGCCTTTTCTTTTTATTGTCATTTACAACCTACACCAGCACGCTTGGCTGAGATGTTAAATAACCCAGGATGCTGAAGAGAGCTTTCCTCCCACTCGTAACCTCAGCTTTGCACGCACAACAACCTCCACTACGCTTGAAGCAGCAAGCACCAAGAAAGTTACCATTTAAATAGAGAAAAAAAAAATCATCATAGTAATTGCTGATGTTTTAGTCATGAGGTTCTGATGTAAAAACTGCACGTGATCCTGCACATCTATGTTCTAGCAACACTCAGTTCCACCACTCAGGAGAGTCTTACTGTCCGGCACCTACAAGATGAGGACCACCAAGAGTTACTACCTGCATCAGCATCACCCTGATGGTTGTCCTTTCCCCTCAGTGAGGGCACCAGTAAGTGGTTGGGCAATAGCAAAAAAAACCCAACACAACAAAACAAACCCTGTTCACGGCTTTAGAAACAGATTGTCTTGACCAGCAGGACAGACACAAATCCAGGTGACTGCAATAAGCCTCAAGAAACCAGGATGAAATCAAAACATTTGATTACATTCAGGAAAAATAAATGATGGTTTCTGCATCAACCATACGAGTCCGATTTCCCAGTTTCTCCATTTAAAAATATCTCCACAATAATACGCTATTAAAACAGTATTTTTCATTTCACACATTTTACTGGGAACGCTAAGAGACACTGACTTCAACAAATGGAGCATCTTCAAATGCAGAGATACATGATTCTTCTGCAAATGAACTGTGAAAATCAGTATGCTTGCAAGCTAAACAAAATTTATCATTTGCTGACCCGCTCTGGACTGGATTAGACAGGATTGCTCCTTATGTAGTCAAGCAGCACAGTACGCTGAAAATGATTGCCCTGACCTCAGTACAAGCAAAAGGGATGCTGGCCATGCTTTACATTAAGTCCGATTGTGGAAAATCAGTTGATTTTCCCCATCACTTTACTCCAAAGAGAGGTTTACAGCTACAAACAGCTGTAATTTATTATATTTTAAATTTCATAAAAGACCTAAATATGTTGAGCGATAACACTCTTCAGAATTGTCAAGGCCTATTGAGCTGAAACCACACTCCCCAAATTACAAACATGGCACTGTTATTTCAGCAGCGCTAGAGAAACAGTATGATTTCTTTAAAAAAAAAAAACAAGTTGGTACACAAAAAACAGGAATGGGGAGAACAACATTTTTTAAAACAATTAACGCCAGGGTGGCCCATTACTGCTTGGATTAACATGCAGATAGCAAAGTAATCTGGATTTAACCATAAATTTTCAGTGAAGTTCAAACTACTGTTTTAAAACTACAATAAAATTCAAGATTTCTCACTACTCCATTATAATTGAATGTACAAGTGTGTCTTTTCTCCACTGTACTTCTCAAAACTAAAGAAACAACATATAGGAATAGATCTATAGTAGTAAGATACGAAGCCTGCCCATACCCAATATCTCTGGTGCTTCTCTGTCCTCCAGACCTCACTCCAGCAGAACAGGTCTCCACTCCACAGCTTCCCTGGCACTAGGCTACCCAGGTGACTTCGTATGGTAAAAAAAAAGTTGCTTTATTTCATTTTCTTCTTTTAAAGAGAAGTATGGAGGAACTAATTTGTAACAGCTGGACCACTTTAATCATTGTAGACTTTTGCTGCAGATGAGCTGCAATCAGAAGAGCAGAGAGACACCTGCCACCACCAGACACACACCTGGGTAGCAGCACAACATTGGAGCCCTGCTCCATCTTCAGCTGTTGGAATTGCCATGCATCAGCAGCACATGGGCCCCGGGACAACAGGGAGGTTGGGAGCACCGTCTTGTAAGGCAGATTTCACTTGCACGAAGATTTTCTAAATTCCTTCATGCTCACACTTATTAACTCCTTGTCGTCTGAGCATGTGTTCTCCCCTCAAACTGCAGGTTAGAGGTTTAAATAATATACACTGTATTACACACACCCTCAAGCCTGCCCTATGCCCATCACAGCAGAAAGAAGGAGCCCTTTTTTTTGTTGGTTGGTTAGTTTTTTGGTTTTGGATGTGCTGTTTTGGGGGGTTTTTTTCTTCAGTGTTTGGGTTCAGCGACAAGACTTCCAGACACAAGAAATAAAGCGGATAACAGCTCATAAAAAGAAAAAAGGCATAACAGCCAACTGTTAAATTTCAAAAGCATGCTCTTCATAACCATAAACGTCAGCCTGCCTGTCTGGAATTAGTCTCTCTGACAACAACTTGCTTATTTCCAAAGAAAGAAAAAAAGTCTAACCTATTGCTGTGACAGTACCTTAGAGCAAACCAGTTAGAAGAAATACTTGCCTGAGATTGGTGAGGGTGTGAGTTTGCACTATAACTCTCTCATGAAAGAGAATCTGAACTTTATTCCTATATTTTTCAGCACCTAATAACTGACTGATCAATAGTAACCTCCCAGACAAGTCTGGTCATCTCTGCTCAAGTCTTCTACAGCCCATGTTGCTGCATCTCATTTTCTGGGGGCACACCATATAGGTAGCTCTGCAGTACGTATTTTAAATGCTTCATGATTCACAGCCAAACACTGCAAACACAAAGTTTCTCCTGTGTGCAACCGGGATTAACAAAATACATGTCCTGGTTTCAAATACTGTCCGTTCTCACCAGGCAAGTTTCTCCAGGAGAGTCCAAGTGAGAGCTGCAGATGTGATTGTTCAGGGCTGATCACAGCTTCAGTAGCTCTGACCGCTCTTTCGCTCAGCTGGAAACGCAGCAACTTTGCCAGTTAATTATTCTTTACATTGATCAGCAGATACAATTTTCAAAAGAAATATACTTAAAAGTTATAGTTTGGGAAAAAATTCCAAATCAGCCATGCAAAATGAAAATATCATTGATTTTTAAGGAATAATATTATACTTCGATATATTTAAAAAGTTCAACTTTAAAAGAGTATAAAACTAACTGCTCTTTCAAATAAAGCCAATGCTGTATACATCATGAGTTGTATTTTAATTGATCTTTTCTCAGACCAAATGTCAACATATATATTTCAGCTTGACTCAAAATAAGACCAAATATCTGCATTATCTCACCACCTGCCACCGCCTTCTTTCTTCATTCAATCAAGTATAATAGTAAGAATCCATAAGGTTTTCCTGAACTCCTACCACTTCCCTTCATTCTGTATGAGCTCCTTTTTTCTTCGTAATAAAAAGCACACCAAAAAAACCACCCCAAACACCTACGTATAGTAAATTTAAGTTGACTGCAGTCAAAGGCTTTGGGTTTTTTTTCCCCCTCCCATTTTTGTTACCCAAACAGTAAGCTACTGGATACACTTTAGTTAAAAGCCATCAACTTTGATTCGTTTTTCATCTGTCTCGATGGACACGAGAACAATGTGGCCTTTTGAGCACCTGTAAACAGTAAAGTACTTCTGAGTTTACACAAACCTGCAACCTTTACTTAATCCTTCCCTATGTTAGGGCACATGACAAGGTACCACTGATGACTCTTCAGTTTTTTCCTCTAATGCATTCTCCTACACCACATGCTGTAAAACATTGATATTCAAATCTAGATTGAGACATTAGGGCCGTGACTCTAAATAGCTTCACTAGATCAAAGGTGGAGTAAGAGAAGACTGCAGCTCCATCAACTTCATGTTTCTGCATTTTAATTGCTTTTAATTGGGATAATCACTGACTGATCTTTCCCTGTTTTGGCTGAAAGAGGCTGCCTCTAAGGGAAATTTAAGTTGTAGAGCTGGAAGTGATGGGGAGGGGCGTGCAGGTGGGAACACCAACCAAAGGAAAAAAACCCACAACAGCCCTCAAAAAACCCTGGAGAAGGACTTACTGTCACCACAGATATGTTTTGTTAAGGATAGCAGCAACAGGGAAATAATTTCAGAGCATGAGCATCAAATCAAGTCTTCTGCTCCTCCACTTCCAGAGACCATTTCTGTAGCATAGTCTTGAAGAACCAAAATAAATCTCTAAACTTCTTTAAACAAAAGTTGATTTCAAAGTATCTTGCTGTTTAATCCACCTTGACATCATCAATGTACAACGTAAGCTTAAGCAATGAATTCATCTCAGCAGTCCCTTGACTAAGTCATTTCCCACCACTTGCAATTCTAGTAGTGTTCAACTTCAGTGCATGCATGCATCTCGGTGACTACCACCTAGTATTCACTAGCTTCCAAATATGAACTAGAAGGTTATATATTTGATACCAGAACAAGACAGATCTGGCTGCCAAAGTCAGCACCAAGGAGGATGAAAACTAGTACATACAAAAGTAACAGATGAACAGACTTATTTTCCTTGCATTTTCTAGTAAATCAAGACCCATCTTGTAATTATTTCTCAAGTCATTTGAAGTCGTCTTTGTACTCAGGAGCGATACTCACCACCAGCCATGGTCACTCCTCATCACCAGTAACTTCTCCCCTCTCTCTGCAGGCTTGCTGGCTCCTCATAGACAGCAGCATCACAAAACCTTTGCCTTTCGTTGTTCCAAATGAATGAAAAATATTGTTTGCAGACTGCAGTTAAGCTGCTTCTTCTAGTACCAAAGTAAACCCTGATAAGCGCTCATATTCATATAAAACCACTGGCTTATGCCACTTGTAAGAATCAGTCTCTTCCAGGAAGAAAAGTGAAAAGATTGAACCTATTTATGGTAATTTCCCATTACAATAACAAAGAATATGAAGATGTGGCAGAAAATGAAAGACAGCTCAAAAAAACCCTAAAACAACAATGCAAAACCACCCACCCTGCATGAGTGGTTGGAAATGTTTATTTGTCAGGGGAAACTCCCATATAAATGTTAAAGAACAGCAACATGAAAACACAGCATCACTGGGTAGCTACAGCCCTTTAGGTATTTTAAGAACAAGTTGTTTTGGTAGGTCCATCCAACTCACCTATCTGTAAATCCCCAAGCCCAAGGGATTTGCAAAGCGGGCAGCCAGCTGGATACACACACGGATTTCTGTGTAAGATGCTAACTAAGGTCACCAGCATCGGAACTGAATGATTGCCAGAGCTACAGGAGTTATGTGCAGGGCCGGAGCTTGCCACCGCTCCAAACCCCGCAGGCTTTCTCAAAAAAATCTAGTATTACATCCTTTAACATAAAACACTAAAGATCAATTACGCAACCCCTACCCGATGTTCTATTCATTAGGTGATTGTCTGCAAAACCAACTTTGGAAAAACCCCATAGCAAATGTCAGCGCCAACGTGCAGACCCTCCGCTCTGACAACACGGACCCGCGCAGCACCTCCTACCGCTTTATATACACAGGAAACACCAACATTCCAGTTCAAAGCCTGTAGTTCATTCCCAGTGCAAGGAAACACCAAGATTAACAGAGAAGTAAAAATACTCTAAAGCCTGTAGGTGCAAGGCAAGTGCCTGTGTAGCAGGATAGAGAGCTCCCAGCACAGGGAAGAATCACAGGGCACCAACATGCCTTTAAAATTGCAGCCTCAACATCAAGCCGGCAGCATTTTCAGTAATAATACACACTCACTAAACCATTTTCCTCAAATGCTTTCACAAATTCATCTGCCAGATTATTATGGAAACTCTTGCATAATAAATAGCTTTCTGAAATAATTCCACAAGGAGAAGCAATACACTCTCAATGCTTGAAAGTTTGGCGTTTCCATTATTCATTTCAATAGTTTGCTCATAACTTCCCATAGACATTAAAAAATTACATCACTGAACAAGCCTGGCATGCAGCTTAAGCTGCTGTTCAAGTATCTCTTGCAAAATACCGCAATCAATAGTTTGGAGAGTTTGCTTGTCCTTCATAAGGTCTTGATTTTTATTTCTATGTTTTTGCACTCATAATAAAAATACTGACATTAGTTCCCTTTGTGTAAAACAAGCACTTTAAGGACAGCTAAAAATCAGTATGCTAGTGATTCTGTGTGTGTCAGTGTCATCAGAAAGGTAATCATGACTAACCAGTTAGCACCCAAGGCTATCGCTGGATCATTTCACATCAGAAATGGACTGATCTCTCTCCGACACACAGAACAAAATGGTGCTTGGATTTAGGTTAATCACAGCCAGGCATCACACTTAATTGCCAGCAAGGTCACATAGTGATACTGGGGACATCAGCAGCTCAGACCCAATGAATCATAAATAAAAACCAAGAAGTTCCAAAAGGGAAGGCAAATCGCTAGTTAAAGAACGAACATCAGAGAAGATCAAACCTGCGGAGAGTCCGTGGCTGAGAGCTGCAGGCACAGGGGAGAGCAGAGCCATCGGCTGTACCAAGCCATGCCACCGCCAGCTACAGGAGCAGAGAGGTACCACCGAAACTTCGCATCCAGCTTAATCTCTTTTTTCCCCAAATGTCTAATGGGAAAGTTCTGGGTTTGTCAGAATTCAATGGAAACCGAACGGTCCCGAATGACGCACAGAAAGAGCAAAGCCATTATTCCAGAGGAAAAAAGAAAAAGCTTTTCAAAAAGCCTCCACTGAATTGGGCTGTTATTTTTTTAAACGCACACGCCAGCATTCCCACCGACATCAGAGAGAGGGGGGGGGAAAAGCTCATACACTCACGTTCTTGAATTCGAGACAATTCTTAGCACTTAATTAAACGCAAAGCCAGAGAAGCGCAGCTTCAGAACTTGAGTAACTCCCGATTCGCTTAAAGCAATTTCGGTGCGGGGGAGAACGAACGTGCAAACCGGGAGATTTCCAACAGTTTTCAGGCCCCAGCGCCGAGGAGGAGACGGGCGGGAAGGGGGCGAGCCGGGCAGCGGCTCCGCGCCGCGCAGGCGGGCGGCAGCGGTGCCTCGCTAATGCAATTAGCGGCAATCGATCCGGCGGTGCGTTTGCAGGGGCAGGCACCAAGCGCGCCTTACCTGGAGGAGCCCTGCTTCCCGCACCGCGCCGCGGACAGCGGGGCACCGACCGCGCCGACCCCAGCCCGGGCAGGGACGCCCCTCGGCCGGCGCCAGCCCAGCCGGCCCCGCTCCCCCCGGCAGCGGCCGANATCGCGGCGCTGCCCTCAGAGCCCCGGGAAGCTCCGCTTTCCTTGGGGCGGCGTGAACCCCCCCCGGGAGCGGGTCCGGG